>JANAVB010018801.1:0-228326 GCA_029216955.1 Iris pallida | reverse complement strand
CACTAATAAAGAATAGGTAGGAGCAGATGGAATTGGATTTTAAGATAGATATAATGAAGCAAGGTGGGAATGGAATTTAGAAGAACAGAACCTGCAAGCACATCACCAATTGCCTGAGCATCCTCAACTGTCATGGCGTAAGCACGCCCCTGCTGACCTCTTCCAGCCTGCTGCTGAAACTGCATAAATCTTGCTGCTGTGGCTGTAATGGTCCTCTCTGCTGCTGACCTACCGGAGCCTTGGCTCCTGCTCCTGGTGCTGCTCCCTGTGCTACTCTGCCTGTGAACTGGGAACACTCCCTCAGCTGGTGGTCCGCTGCCCCACATATTAGGCACCAGCCCAACCTCTTCCTGCACTCACCATCCATGTCCCGACTTCTTGCAGAAAGTGCAACTAACGACCTGCTGCCTGGGTGCCTGCTGCTGGTGCCTCGGCTGCTGCACTTGCTGGAATGGCCTCTGCTGCTGGAATGGCCTCTGCTGCTGGTGCTGAAAATGAGGCCTCTTGGCCTGTCCTCCACTGCTGCCAGCTCCCTGGGTGTCGCGGCCCCTCTTGAGCTTCAGCTCAAGATCATCCTCAGCCGCCATCGCTCCTGCTAGAATATCCTCAAATGTGGCACTCCTCTCACTCTTGGTCAAGGACTTGACTTCCTTGACCAAGCCCTTCCTGAACCTCCTCGCCTTCGCTGCCTCGCTAAGGCCCTCCACGAATCTGCTCAACGGCAAAACTCACCGGCGTACTCCTCTACGGTCTGGTTCCCCTGAACCAGGTTCTCGAACTGTGTCTCCAAAGCGCCGACTGCCTGATCTGGGAAAAACTTCCCCTTGAAGAGCTCCTTGAAAGCTCCCCATGCCTGCCCTGGAGTACCTACTCTCGGATCCGTCTGATACCAGGTACGGGCAAGATCCCGCATCTGGCTGGCAGCTGCCTCGACCTGGAGTCCGACTGGTCTCTCCGCCGTCAAAGATCTCCTCAATGTGCTCGATCCAGTCATCACATAAAGTATCCCCTCTTTCCCAAGAAGTCCCTGGGTTCATCTTCTTGAAGTCCTGGATACCTGGAATCCTCTGCTGTCGCGGCGGTCCTGCTCCTCCTGCGGCTGGGCTGCCAACCTCTCTATCGTCGCTGTAGCCAGCTGATGGACATCATCAATGCCTCTTGTAAATGCCGTCGTCTGACGCTGCTGCTGGGTCTGCTGCGACTCTAGGAACTGCTGGAAATATGAAACATCTGCGCAGCATCCACATATGATGGCATCTGCTGCTGGTACTGCTGCTGGTACTGCTGCTGCTGCTGCTGCTGATACTCCGGCTGAAACTGAGGCTGACGAAACTGCGGGGAGGCATGTCTGGAGTAGCTGGAATGACCCCCTGAATAGTAAGAGGTGCACCCCCAACTGGGGCAGAAGCTCCCACATGAGCTGGAGTATGGGGAGCTGCAGTCCCCGGGTCCTGGTGAGCTGGACGAGAGGTGGCAGACCTCTCAGTAGTATCACCTGGACCGAGTCGCTGCGATCGTGTCTCCACCATCCTGAAGACAGATCAATAAGGAAGTCAATAACGGTACAAGGATGATAGTATCAAAGGACAATATGAAATAGATTATATAGATTTGAACAAAGTCAGTAGATTCAAATCCATGAAAATTTTTCCTAACTTGTGATTGAGTATCCACTCTCTCTAAGCCTATTCCTTAATCCTATCACAGGCTGTAGTGATACTCTAGTTCGAATATCACTACATAAACACGACCTGCATGGGCCACCACTAAAAACGTGTCACGACCCGCACCCTAGAGTAAGGGCACGAGAAGTGGGTACGTCCAGCCTACGCCGCAGTGTCGGCGGTAGAACGCTGTCCTAGGTAAATCATCTAACAGTATAAGGTACCTGTACAGTTTATACTCTCCGAATGGAGGTGACAAATAGAAAACAATCTCAATCACATCTAGGGTAGAAGAACGAAGAACAGATATAACTCAAAGAGAACCATAGCATAGATGAAATAAGACTAAGTGTCTAAGATACATAACATCCAGAATGTCAACTCATAATACAATAAGTCTAAGAGTCTATACATCTCCACATCTCAAAATACAACACAGAATGTGAGACAAAAAGTAAATATAGAAAAGACTGCCTAGACTAAACTGGTCTAGACTACTGGAACATCCTCCTCAGCTGTAGGTGGAACCTGCTGAGGGTCCTCAATACAAGTATCATCTAGTCCTGCTCCATAATAGGTAGACACCAGGGCCTCATCCTCATCCTCTGTAATATTTTCAACAGGTCCAATCAGGACGGGAACGAGCACAATACATCTCACGCAGTGCATATCAGGTTAGGAAATACGATACAGGCAATAGAGTAAGATACATGAACTGCTGAAAGGAAATATACGCTGTAAAAGAGATAGCTGTAATGAAATATCTACTGTATATAGAGAACTGTAGTGACTAGTGATGTAGAGCACAAGATAGGCATGTGAATGGCTAGAATTTATACATGACTATACTACTGAGTTTGTACATGACTACACTACTTTGGAATTATTCACATGTCCACTTCTACTCCCCCGTACCCCAATCAATACACAAGGATCTATACAAGTTACGTTATTGTACATGATATCACATGGGGCCCATAAAAGGGTGCACATGATAGTATACATGAGAGCTCAGTAAACATGAGAGTACATGATCACATGAGTGTACATGAATAATGAAAGCATAGGAGTACATGATGATAGTGAAACACACATAACATGAAGTACCCGATGCTCCCGAGGGGGATAACATCTCATGTAAAGATCCATATAGTACCAATCCGTGTTACCAACGTGACAGCAACAAGTAAAGTAATCTAGAGCGAGAAGTAAAGCCTGAACAAGTATGAAACGGTCAGAGAATGTACTCGCCTGCTGTATGAATGTCTGTAGAGAATATGCAGTCTGAGGAGAGGTGTCTGGCTCCTGATCAGAGCAACACAAGTCACAATGTGTTCTAAATAGTAAATATGAAGTCTACTATGCAAACTACATGATTCTAGGTCAATCTGGTCAAAAGTCAACTCTTGGTCAACTCTGGTCAACTCTAAAGTCAAACTAGTCAAGGTTAAGTCAATACTAGTCAAACTAGTTAGGGTTTTAGTCAAACTAGTCAAACTAGTTGATTTAGGTCATTCCTAGTCATTTCTAGGTGATCTAGGTCAACTTTGCCCTAAAGTTGACTTTGGTCAACTTTCAGTCAACAAGGGTCAACATGGGTTTTTGGATCATTAGGGCTAGCCCCAACCATAGGCCAATAATCCTAGGCCATAGGCCAGTGTCATAGGTTTCACATAAACCTATACTAGAAATCATATATATATGTATATATCTATATATAGATATATATCTATCTACTACCCATATACCCATATATGGACACTATATACAAACAAACCCACATACATATATATATATAATCACTATATGAAAACTAATACAATATATATATTATCAATATATATATATATATACCTATATATATATATAAACTCATATATATATATATATATATAGAGAGGAAGAAGAGAGAGAGACTGAATGAGAGAGAGGGAATGAAAGACAGTGAGAAGGGGGTTTTTGTTCCAGGAATTCTGGAACCAATCCAGAACCACACACACACATACATAACACTATACATACATATATGTATATACATATAACTTCACACACACACAACCAAATCTCCCCAAATTCGACCTACCCTCACAAATACCTATGCACTTCACATCTACACACTAAAATACACTAGTCTAATGTATTAAACATAAACAAAATCGAATCGAAATTCGATTTCCAAAAACTGGAAATAAACCAAAACTGTGAACTGTGCACAGTGCACTGAAATGGGGAAAATCGAATTACCCATACTAAATCGAGCTAAGACTCCCAACCAAGGGTTGGTAACTGGCACCCCATAGATACTCTAGGATCCCAAGACACTGACACGACACCACGACACGTTTTCACGTGTCCAAACACCCAAAACAGTCCATCGGGTAAGCACTGATACGTGCACACGAAAACAGCGTCGTGCACGCATTCCACGCACTCGTGGACACACCACGAGACACGACACGTCTCGTGGTCGTGCATACGTGTAGCCCACACATAGGGCTACACATCCCACAGCCTGACACGTGTCCACGACACGCGTGGACACAGAACTAACAGCGTATCAGTCGTGAAAACACGACTGATACACGCGTGTTACGACTACGTCGTGCACGCGGTTACACGCGTCGTACACACGACACAGGACACGAAGCACCACGTGCTCGTGTCCACGTGTACGCCACGTATAGGGCTACACTCTCGTGTCACTACGAGGTGTCATCGTGTCGTGTCCGTGCGACACGAGACACTCGAAGTTGGTGTCTGTGCGTGTGTGCGTGACCAGTGCGTGTCCAGTGCGAGTGAGTTTTCTCACTCGACACGACACGACACCACACGAGACTTTGGGGGCATGTTCGCAGACAATGCCCCCTCGTCTGTGTCGAGTTACACGTGTCCAAGTAGTCTGTGCTGTGCACACTAGGTGTCGGGTAGCAGGGCATTACTGTGCACTTGTGCACAGTGTGTCCTGTCGGGTTCGCGTCCAATTTGGACACGGACACCGCATTGGTTTGAGTGCAGAAGACTAGGGTTAGGGTTAGGAAACCTAGGACTAGGTTTTGTATAAAAAGTTTTGTAAAAACTGGAAGTCCTCTCCTTTGAGGCATTCAACCAAACACCTATATTAAACCCATGATACGTGTCCGATACGGACACCAAATCACATCAAAATCCCACCAAACTTTACCCACAGTATTGTTATCCCTATATGAATGCATTTATGAAATAAAAACAGGAATTAGACTAGGTTTGGACATATTTACCTATTGGTGAAATTCCAAGGAAATCAATGAAAAGAGGGTGTTGTGATCTCGAACTCGACGATGCCCAAGCTCCCAAATTCTAGATTTCTTGCTTCCCTTAGCTCCCTAGATGTTGTAGGGTTCCAATGCAAAAGATTAGAGTCAATTTGGATCAAAATAGCTCAAGTTATGAAAGTTGAAAGGAAAGGGAATTTTTGTGGATTAAATTTCATGTAATTTCTTCATGAATTAATCCAAGGGGTTATATAGGAGTGTGTACCAGCTAGGGGGGTACCCCTTGGCCGGCCAAGACATGGGGGGGGGGGGGGTGTCCTTGGCTTCCTTCTAGGTTAAGTCATGGACTTTTGGTAAGGGGTTGTGATATTTTGCATGTTTTGTGCAAAATATCCATAAAGCAAATATCTAGATATTATCTACTTTAACCCATGACCTAAACATCACCCTAATGATTCTAGGTTAGGGGCTAACTACTAGTTTAGGGTAGGATAGGTTAGGAACTAATCATGAGACCTACCAAGTATTAAATAATATTAAAATCACATAATCACAATTTAAATCTAGAAAATTACCAAAATACCCTTTTGGTCAAAAACCCCAAATTTGATATTCTAAGCCTATGGCTAAGCTATCATGGTCATGGCAACTTCTAGGTTAGAGAAAACTAGGGTTTACACTAAGTTATACTAACCAAAATCACAAAGTCATAAGTCATGACTTAGCATGACTTAGAAAATGGTTTAATCTAACTAAAATCACCAGAAAATCATACCATGACTAAAATACCACTAATAAATAATAAAAATAATAAATTTTTCAAAAATCCCCAATTTCAGAAAACAGGGTGTTACAGTTAGGCTTGCCTGGACTGCGATCCAGCTTTTGTTTTAGACTGTAGTAGCTTTTATTTATATTTTGTGACTCTGTGATGTTGTTTATTTCTCTTTAGCTGTGTTGGATGTTGAACTCATTTTCCGTTTTCATATCTATCATATTTCCATTTCATGCTATCTATCCTAGTTGTTTTTGTGATTGAGACTGTATTGCTATGTCACCTCCATTCGGAGTGTATATACTGTACAGGTACCTTTATACTGTTTAGTATAGTTTTTTAGATGACCTATATAGTGTTCTACCGCCGATTCTGCGACGTAGGCTCGACGTAACCACGTGCTCGTGCCCCTAATCAGGGTGCAGGTTGTGACATATTTTTGTGGTGGCCCACGCTGGTCAATGTCGTAATTAGTGCGATCTCATAATGGTGCTCGACTTAAAGTACTAATTACGAGCCTGCGACTAGGACATAGGATCTAGGATATGATAGGCGATACTCAATCACATTTTAGGAAAATTTTGATCTTTTGATTACCATGACAACTCTTTTTGCATTGAATTCAATTGCACTTCCTTGATATTCCTTATCATGTGCCAAATTGATTCCTTGTTTCAATCTATCCTCAGGATGGTGATTACCTGTTCTCAGGCAGCAAGACCTAGTGCTGTTCTGGAGAGGCCCGATCCGGTAGGACCTCCATCTCTGGCTGCAGGAGCTGCAGTTGAGGGAGTTGCCACCTCAGTTCCTGCCCTTCAGGCAAGAGTAGCAGCGACAGTTCCAGGAGGTCTTCCACCTCCAGCAGCGGGACCATCCGTAGTCATTCCTAAGACTCTTCTATCGCCACCTCCGCTACCGACTGATGCACAGCAGATGATGGCCCTTCTTCAGTAGATATTACAGACCCAGAGGGCCCAGGCCGAGGCACAGTAACATCAGGCTGACGCATCTCATCGCCAGACAGAGGTGTTACGGCAGAGCATGGAGAACTCCCACCGGCTGGCGGTGGCCACATTTGAGAGGGTTGTATCGGGTACAGTACGGGGTACTCCAGTTCAGTACTAGGGACAGGACCAGAGGCAGACTACTCCGTAGGGTTTTTACGGAAAGCTGGGGCACACCCGGGACAGGCCATGCATTACAGTTTCTGTGGGAAGCTGGGGCACACCCGAAAGGTTTGTAGGATGAGGCTGGGAGTTTATTTATTCTGTGGAGCTCCAGATCAACAGATGAAGAACTGTGCTGCGCATGCAGCCAGACTGGCAGGCCAGGACAGAGTACAGCAGGCTAGGGGAGGCCAACAGGGGCGAGCTTTTGCCATGATAGTTAAGGACAGTCAGGCAGTAGCAGGGCAGATTGCAGGTTCCAATCTTTCGATCTCATTTCTACATTACCTCATTATAATTGTCTTGAAATTCGATTCCATCTATTCCTTGATCATATGAAAAAAAATTGTTCTTGTGATGTGATTTTCTTCTGAGATAAGTTGTATGGGCTAGGTCGCCTCGATTATGAGATTTTAGAATCCTCTAGGGTCATGCTAGCAGGCATAGTGAGGACATATAGTCAGATTATGGATGTATTTCTCGGGTGTGTGAATTTAAGGTTTTTGCTGCCAAGCATGCGGCAATGCGAAAATTTTAAATACCATAATTCTAGAGGTATGTACCTTAGTCGACGACTCTGTAATTATCGTAGCCTTGCTCACTAGCATGACGGAGATTCTGAGTATCATGATTCTGGACAGACGCCAATGATTATCGAACTGCATGATTTTGAGATTTTGTTTGTGGGATGTTTGACCTATAAGGAGCACTACCACCTTAATTTTGAGGATGAATTCTTTTAAGATGGATAGACTTGTAGCACAGTTTCTAATTGAGATTAATTTTAAATTTTATAATTTTAGTTATTTAATTATTGTCATTTAATTCATGCTTTGATTTTGGAGATTTTAATCATTTTAAATTTTTAAGCCATGACTTGTGATTTTGATGTTTTACTAGTGAAACCCTAGGGACTGTTTGACCTAGAGCCTGACCATGTGATTAGGATGTTTCTAGTATCATTTCTGGCCCAAGGATATTTTGGTCATTGGACCTCTTTGATTTATTTTTGATATTTTTGCATTGGTGATTATTGATTTAGCTTTTGATAGGTATAATTTTGTATTGGCTTCGAGTCCTTGTCGAACACGTAACAGGTTTTTTGGAAGTATTTGAGAGGGATTGTTTTCTGTATGTGTTTTTCTGTGATTGCTTGGTTTTAATTTCGAAGATGAAATTTTTTTTAAGGTGGATAGATTTGTCACTCCCAGTTTTCAAGAACAGAGGTATTTTGGTCAGTTTTCATTTTAGAATATTTTTTGAAATTTATTTTATTATTTATGATATTATTTTGGGATTATTTGAGTCGGATTCAAATTTCAACTCAATCCGACTTGTAACGGGGACCCGGGGTAGTTTTGACTCTAGTGGGACCCACTCATTAGTTAGATATGGCCCACATGACAATATTTTAGTTAGTATGTTAGACTATTTTTTCGTGGATAGGTTTAGTTGATTAGAGACTTAAATTAGACTAATTTGGCCTCAACCTAAACCTATTCTTATTTTAATTCAATTGGAGATAAGTGGGGGTATTTTAGACTTTTGCTAAGGGGGACACCTAGCTAAGCTAGGCCGGCCACAATAGGAAGGGATAGGCATGGATATTCATTTCATTTTTTCCTTAAATTTCTTTCTCTTGTTCTTTCCTAAATTTTGCGAGCAACCACCATTGATTTTATCTCCAAATCAATCATTTCTTCCACCAAATCTTTTTCGTTTCTTCTGTACTCCATGGAGAGAGGGTGCTAGCCAAGTTTGGGAGGATTTGGCTTTGGTTCGTGTCTATTTGGAGGCCACTTCGTGTCGGTGTCGTGTCGGAAGAATTTCTCTTAGAATCTCTCTTCCGGAAGGTATAATCTCTCCTCTAATCCACCCCTACATGCATATAAGAATATTTGAACCCATAGGAATGACCCCCATGGTTGTGTCTCCATTTGTGTCTATTTCGTATCCATTTGAAGACTTCTAGGTGTGTCCTTGTTGTGCTTTGTGTCCATGTGGAAAACCCTCAATTTGGACACACTTGTATTTTGATATGTTTGTACAATTTATTCCACCAGCTGTCCCTCAACAGAAAGAGAATGAGTTCTTAGCACTCAAACAGGGCAGTATGTCAGTGGATGACTACGAGATAGAATTTTTGAAGAGAGTCGCATTCGCTGGGTACTTGGTACCAAATGACGACGCCAAGCGAGGAAGATCCGTGTAAGACTTGAATGAGGGCCTACAGCGGGATGTGCTAAATCGAAAATATATGGCTTACTGGGAGGCGTACGAGACAGCTCTCGAGATGGAGAGATTTCACCGGCCGGCTAGTCGTGGGACAACGCAGAGCAACCAAGGACTCAATAATAAGAAATGACCCTGGTCTGCTAGCAGGAACGACGTACCTAAGCATCACAATACTGGAGACAATAGGGGGTCTCAACATGCAGAACGTTATAAATCATGCAACCGTTGGGGACATCGAACTGAAGATTGTCGGGTTAAGTGTTTCAAAGATGGTGAACAGGGCCATAAGGAAGCTGACTGCGAAAATAAAGGAGGGAATCAGTATCCTCCTCGTAGGCAGAATAACAACAATCAGTATCGTGGGCATAACAACAATCATATGTATATATATATGTGTGTGTGAGTGTGTGGATATGTATATATATATATATATATATATATATATATATGTGTGTGTGTGTGTGTGTGTGTGTGTGTGTGTGTGTGTGGTGTGTGTGTGTGTGTGTGTGTGTGTGTGTGGATATGTGTATATGTATGTATTTGTGTGTAGAGTGTGAGTTAGAGGGAAATGAAGGGATGTAGAGAATGTGATAGAGAGTGGAGTGTAGAGTGTGAGTTAGAGAGAGGCATGGAGTGATATAGAGAGAGTGGAGAGTAGAGTTTGATATGGAGAGAGTGGGGAAGTGAGAAATGGAGGCGGGGTGCCACTGCTGCACACAGCAGCAGTAGGAGCAAATCAGTCCCCACAAGGGACTGATTTCGAGCAGTGGCAGTGGCAGCATATGCTGCTGCATAACAGCAGGCTTGAGGGGGGACAGCACCTTATATATTCAGTAGCAGTAGCAGCTGCATGCTGCTGCGTAGTAGCATGTAGGAGGGCGGACAGCCCCAAGGACAGCCATGAAACCCCCTTGACAGCCCCCTTGCAGCCATACTCATGTCCATTAATTTTTCCTTCATAAACATTCATTCATTTCACTCCAAATCAGCCATCATATTCCATTCATTCTTTCCTTCACTAATTCATCCATTAATTTCAGCCTTACTCCCACTCTTATTCATCCATAATTCATTTCCATTCAACCATTCATTTATCTACATATTTATTCATCCTATCATCCATTCTTTTATTCATTCATTCAACACTCATTCACCAATTCAGCCACCCCTTCATACATTCATTAATCACCATTCATCCATTCCTCCATCCATTCATTCTATCTATTCATTCACTCATCAATGCATTCATTTTATTCATCCATTCATTCTTCCATTCCTTCATTCATTTTATTCATTCATGCATCCCTCCACCCATTCACATTTATATTAATCAAATCTATGTATTCATTCACCCATCAATTCACAATTTCAGTCCCTTAAAACCCCATCCTATGTGAATTGTGTGTGTGAGTTGAGTTTTAGATAGAAAGGAATGTTAGTGCATAATTAGTGATTTGTGTTAGTGTTAGTAGTGAGTTGGTTAAGTTAGTATCCTAACTAAGTTAGTATCCTAGTAGGCTTATTAATAGGACTTACCTAGACACTAGGAGAGTGTGGGAGAGTGAACTAGGAAGGTTGGTAGAGAGTAGGGTGTGGTATCTCAAGATACCATAGAGTATCATGACGATACTTAAGGTAATGTTGAGATGACCAACATGACCATAAGGTGGATTAGATGCCCAAGAACCCAAGATTTCTTGGTTGGTAAACCCTAGATAGGATAGTATCTAGCTACCCTAAAAAGTCTAGGCTAGTATCCTGAGATCTAGAGGGGTTTACTTTGTAATGGACAAGGTATCAAAAATACCTTGTAAGGGTAAATATTAGGATATTGGGTAACATAAGGTATTGAATTTTTTATTTCTATATGGGGTTAGAAATAGGCTGTCTTGGTAGGTAATGACTAGATGAGGGTAGTTTAGGCTAGTCTTGACCTCCGTTGACCAAGAGTTGACTTTTTGACCAAAAGTCAACTTCGAGTCAACGCTTGATCTAGAATCGACCAAAAATCAAACCAGAGTTGACCAGTTGACTGAAAGTCAATTGTTAGTCAACATTTGACTAGTTTGACCTAGGGTTGACCCAAGATGGACTCAGTGTTGATCAGAGTTGACCAGAGTTAACTTTTTGACCAAAAGTCAACTGTAAGTCAACCCTTGACCCAGATTGACCTAGTTTGACTTGGATTGATTTTTGTGACCTTGTTTGACCTTGGTTGATCTAGTATGACCTAGTTTAGCTTGGTGTGACTTAGTTTGACCTAGTTTTTACTTAGACTTGCATATCATGACTAGATTAGCTTTTCTTTCATTATTAAATCCTGTTTGGACTCGGTATCTCATCTTTAGGTCTGTGATTACTCTGAGCACCTGTTCACCTTATCATCTCAGGACCACGGGCGAGTACATTTAATGATAGTTTTCATTGCCTTGATATCTGCTATATCCGATTCAGTTGCAGTTTCTTACTCGATTTCCAGTCACGATTGTTCACGGACTAGTATATGTTGGATCATGAAATAGGATGTTGTTCCTAGATTTTCTTGATATATTGATACATTTTCTGTCTTATTCCCTGTATTAGTATAGAAACTGATTCCTAAGGGAACTTGCTACCCTCTTATGGAATCCCGTGTCATGACGTGTCATGTCCAGATCCATTATACTATTCGGAGATGGAAGAATTATTTGGGGTTATGTGATCAAAGTCTCTTATCACTATTATGCTTGTGCCACTCTCACCTCACGTACGGTGTTGCAGATTCCTTCGTGTGCTTGTTATCCAGGTTGGCCGGCATGACCCTTTCCAGAGATTTTCGTATGATTGTCGGGCCAAGTGAATAACATGTCTTGTAACATACCCAAAGCCGATCACATAACGCTCTAATAATTCAAGTCACATTTTATATTTATTTATCATAGGAGGCTAAGTTCTATTCGGGAGAAGGGTTACAACCCCGGTCCTTGTTTGGTTTAAGGGTTGTAACTCGGCTTTCGAATAGTTCTCAAGTCATCCTATATATTGTCGTCTTATTCAGTACTCACACCCTGTTATATATTTCCTGTGAATTTTGTCCTGTATTTCACATGTTCTACATAATCTTATGCTATACTTTATTTGGAGGCTAGTTTCTGTTCGGGAGAAGGATTAAAACTCCGATCCTTATTTGGTTTACGGGTTGTAACTCGGCTTTCGAATGGCTCTCAAGTCTTCCCATATCTTTGTATTGTATTTCATTATACGGTCTCTTATAGAATTTGTCAATTCATATGGAACTGATGTTAGTGTTTGTACTTACTCATTTTTCTGACAGGATACTGTTGACATATTACAGATGTTTCTGAGGCAGGCTGCTCGACCTACTATGGGGTCGAGACAGATGGAGACTTAGGCCAGGATACTGTGGCCTGATAGTTGAGCCACTAGACTTTATACTCCAAGAGTAGTTAGCTTAGTTAGGCTTGTCAGGACTGCGATCCAGCTTTTGTTTTAGACTGTAGTAGCTTTTATTTATATTTTGTGACTCTGTGATGTTATTTATTTCTCTCTAGCTGTGTTGGATATTGAGCTCATTTTTCATTTTTACATCTATCATATTTCTATTTCGTGCTATCTATCCTAGTTGTTCTTGTGATTGAGACTGTATTGCTATGTCACCTCCATTCGGAGTGCATATACTATTCAGGTACCTTTATACTGTTTAGTATAGTTTTTGTAGACGACCTATACAGCGTTCTACCATCGATTCTGTGGCATAGGCTGGACATAACCACGTGCTCGTGCCCCTAATCAGGGTGCAGGTCGTGACACATTTTTGTGGTGGCCCACGCTGGTCAGTATCGTAATTAGTGCGATCTCGTAATGGTGCTCGACTTAGAGTACTAATTACGAGCCTGCGACTAGGACATAGGATCTAGGATATGATAGGAATTACTCAATCACATTTTAGGAAAATTCTGATCTTTTGATTACCATGACAACTCTTCTTGCATTGAATTCAATTGTCCTTCCTTGATATTCCTTATCATGTGCCAAATTGATTCCTTGTTTCAATCTATCCTCAGGATGGCGATTACCCGTTCTCTGACAGCAAGACCTAGTGCTGTTCCGGAGAGGTTCGATCCGGTAGGACCTCCACCTCTGGTTGCAGGAGCTGCAGTTAAGGGAGTTGCCACCTCAGTTCCTGTCCTTCAGGCAGGAGTAGCAGCGATAGTTCCAGGAGGTCTTCTACCTCCAGCAGCGGGACCGTCCGTAGTCATTCCTGAGACTCTTCCACCGCTGTCTCCGCTACCGACTGATGTACAGCAGATGATAGCCCTTCTACAGCAGATATTGCAGACCCAGAGGGCCCAGGCCGAGGCACAGCAGCATCAGGCTGACGTATCTCACCGCCAGACAGTGGTGTTACAGCAGAGCATGGAGAACTCCCACTGGCTGGCGATGGCAGCATTTGAGAGGGTTGTATCGGGTACGGTACGGGGTGCCCCAGTTCAGCACTAGGGACAGGACCAAAGACAGACTACTCCGTACAGTTTTTACGGGAAGCCGGGGCACACCCGGGAGGTTTATAGGATGAGGTTGGGCGTGTGTCTATAATGTGTGGCACCCGACCACCAGCTGAAGGATTGCCACGTTCATGGAGTCGAAGAGGCCAGGACAGAGTATAGCAGGCACCAGCACGTGCCCACCAGCAGCAGGGTCAGGGCCAGAGATAGGCCATATAGTACAGTTTCTGCGAGAAGCCGAGGCACACCCGGAAGGTTTGTAGGATGAGGCTGGGAGTTTGTTTATTCTGTGGAGCTCTAGATCACCAGATGAGGAACTGTGCTGCGCATGCAGCCAGACAGGTAGGCCAGGACAGGGTACAACAGGCTAGAAGAGGCCAACAGGGGCGAGCTTTTGCCATGACAGTTGAGAACAGTCAGGCAGTAGCAGGGCAGATTGCAGGTTCCAATCTATTGATCTCATTTCTGCGTTGTCTCATTATAATTGTCTTAAAATTCGATTCCATCTGTTCCTTAATCGTTTGAAAAACAAAAAAAATTGTTCTTGTGATGTGATTTTCTTCTGAGATAAGTCGTATGGGCTAGGTCGCCTCGATTATGAGATTTTAGAATCCTCTAGGGTCATCTAGCAAGCATAGTGAGAACATATAGTCAGATTATGGATGTATTTCTCGGGTATGGAAATTTAAGGTTTTCGCTGCCAAGCATGCGGCAATACGAAAATTTTAAATACCATGATTCTAGAGGTATGTACCTTAGTCGAGGACTCTGTGATTATCGTAGCCTTGCTCACTAGCATGACGGAGATTATGAGTATCATGATTCTGGACAGACGCAAATGATTATCGAACTGCATGATTTTGAGATTTTGTTTGTGGGATGTTTGACCTATAAGGAGCACTACCACCTTAATTTTTGAGGATGAATTCTTTTAAGGTGGATAGACTTGTAGCACAGTTTCTAATTGAGAGTAATTTTAAATTTTATAATTTTAGTCATTTAATTATTGTCATTTAATTCATGCTTTGATTTTGGAGATTTTAATCATTTTAAATTTTTAAGCCATGACTTGTGATTTTGATGTTTTACTAGTGAAACCCTAGGGACTGTTTGACCTAGAGCCTAACCATGTGATTAGGATGTTTCCAGTATCATTTTTGGCCCAAGATATTTTGGTTATTGGACCTCTTTGATTTATTTTTGATATTTTTGCATTGGTGATTATTGATTTGACTTTTGACAGGTGTAATTTTTTGTTGGTTTCGTGTCCGTGTCGGACACAACAGTTTTTATTTTCAAGTGTTGTTGTGCCTTAAGAGATTTTTATTTTGCTGAATTTTTTTTTAGAAGTATTTGAGAGGGATTGTTTTCTGCATGTGTTTTTCTGTGATTGTTTGGTTTTAATTTCGAGGACGAATTTTTTTAAGGTGGATAGATTTGTCACCCCCAGTTTTCAAGAACAGGGGTATTTTGGTCATTTTTCATTTTAGAATATTTTTTGAAATTTATTTTATTATTTATGATATTATTTTAGGATTATTTGAGTCGGGTTCGAATTTCAACTCAATCCGACTTGTAACGGGGACCCGGGGTAGTTTTGACTCTAGTGGGACCCACTTATTAGTTAGGCATGGCCCACATGACAATATTTTTAGTTAGTATGTTAGACTAACTTTTTGTGGATAGGTTTAGTTGATTAGAGACTTAAATTGGACTAATTTAGCCTCAACCTAAACCTATTCCTATTTTAATTCAATTAGAGACAAGTGGGGGGGGTATTTTAGACTTTTGCTAAGGGGGACACCTTGCTAGGCTAGGCCGGCCACAATAGGAAGGGATAGGCATGGATATTCATTTCATTTTTCCTCAAATTTCTCTCTCTTGTTCTTTCCCAAATTTTGAGAGCAACCACCATTGATTTCATCTCCAAATCAATCATTTCTTCCACCATTGATTTCATCTCCATATATATATATATATATATATATATATATATATATATATATATATATATATATATATATTTGAGAGCCTCTATGTATATACATATATATGTGTGTGTATATGTATATATGTGTGTATGTGTGTGTGGATATGTATATATATATATGTGTGTGTGTGGATATATATATATATATATATATATATATATATATATATATATATATATATATATATATATATATATATATATATATATTAAAATATATATATATATATATATATATATATATATATATATATATATAAAATATATATATATATATATGTGTGTGTGTGTGTGTGTGTGTGTGTGTGTGTGTGTGGATATGTGTATATGTATGTGTGTGTGTAGAGTGTGAGTTAGAGGGAAATGAAGGGATGTAGAGAATGTGATAGAGAGTGGAGTGTAGAGTGTGAGTTAGAGGGAGGCATGGAGTGACATAGAAAGAGTGGAGAGTAGAGTTTGATATAGAGAGAGTGGAGAGTAGAGTTTGATATAGAGAGAGTGGGGAAGTGAGAAATAGAGGGGGGTGCCACTGCTGCACACAGCAGCAGTAGGAGCAAATCAGTCCCCACAAGGGACTGATTTCGAGCAATGGTAGCATATGCTGCTGCAAAGCAGCATGTGTGTAAGCCCCCTGGTGCGGATCGTGACAAGGTGTCACGCCCCGCTCCCGTAGGAGCGATCGTCCTCGCTAAGGCGTGATGCCGCACGAGCCTAGATTGTGCTCGTGCAAGGCGGGTTCCATAACGGTCGATTCCAGCGGCTGCGACGGAGTCGTCACACAGAAGTCCTAAGCAGAGACATTGAATAATAACAGCCAAAATTTAGAACAAACACAAGTTATTCAAAAGAAGCTCTTTATTGATATTGAAACATAGATTACAATGGGGCGCAAGGCCAATATTACAAGTCTCTCAAGCTCACTCAAGCTCACTCATCTCACATTACAAGTCACTCAGCTCTCTCTCATCTCTCAATACAAGTCTTGACTCCAGCGGAAGCTTCGGAAGGCGACGTCCATACATTATGTCCCGTATAAGTCTTTACTCCATACGGCCGCACGCTTCGAATCTCCAAGGAACTCCGTACCTCGACGCATCCAAGCGAGCTCCGCGCCACGAGCTTCTACCTGTTCCTGCACATAGAAACTATGTGGGTGTCAGTACTCAACTGTACTGGTGGAATGAGCTCCTCGCCCACGCATACAAAACCAACACATTAATTTACTTTGTGTGTAACATAGTCCCTTCTTATCGATTGTCTTTCTACTCTTACCTTAGGATCAGTTTTAGGACAGACGCCTTGGCCCATGTTGTGTCTTTAGACTATCCCGTGCTTGCAACATTCAATGTTAACCTATCAAGTTGTGTTTGCCTTACGGCCATAATCAGAGATGCAACTATGCGATGAGACTCCATTTTCTTGTGATTGTACTACAAATTTATCGTGTCATGCCTCACAATTCAATAAGACTTAACAATATTGCCGCCCCGCGACCCTTGGTACTTTAATCACCAACTGACCCAATCAAGACTTCTGGGCTAAGTGTCACTCGACCGACTTTGCCTTGCGGCGGTTTCTCGACTTAAACTCAAACAACTCAACCAACTGATGAAACTTATATGCCGACACTCAAGACTCGACACCACATCTCGTGTCGAAGCACGTCGCCTATGTTGCAGCCAAATCTTAGGCCCAACATTTTGTGTTCCAACTGTACGCACACATTTAACTCAACTTTTCCTTGATATACTACACTCAAAACTCGACTCAATTCAAAGGCGTACATACAGATCGCCGCCCATGCCGACTCATCTATATGAACTAGTCACTGGGGCGCAGCCCTATAATGGTCTCCCTTTTAGCTTTTGATTAGACGGACGCTCCTTGCCAGCACGAGTAGCTAGCTCCGTTGTATCCCCGCCTAACCCGTGCGGTCATCCAGCACAGCTATGAATGTCTCTATTGCAACGGTTCCCCTGGGACGCCGGGGTCGCCGTTCGAGAAACAGATTTATTTTACCTTGTACAAGTTGTCCAATGACCATGCAAGACTAGGCTCAAACTGACGTCTCACACAGTCATTCTACTTCTAGAGTTACCATCTCCTTCAGGACTAAGTGCAATACTTCTCACAACTGAGATCTTGCCCCGACGACCCGTAGTCGCGAGCACTCTTCTTTCTTGCCTCAATGACCCAGTTGTGAGCATTCTTCTTTCTTGCCTCAACGACCCAGTCATGAGTATTCTTCTTTCTTTCTTGCCCTATCATTTCACTCAACTCAAGAACAACTACTGAACACTTCCCAAACTCAATGAATCAATCGTGGCCCGTGCCTTAAGACACTAAATCCGTGCCATTGTGTCTCAAACAAACATGAAACTCTATGTGACACCACCGCCCAAGTCATACTCTATGTGATGGACATTATGATCGTGAGACTATATGGTTTTACCCGGCCGTAGAACTCAAAGGGTCGTGCCTGCTACTACTCCTGATAGCTTAACGTAACTTATCTAACTTACTTTGCAATAACATGATGAGCAAAGGCTGCGTCAAGCCTTGCGTCATGGGAACGTGCCGTGCACGCATTCGACTTCGAACATTCAAGTTATTTGGGGTGCCTAGACTTATGCCATAAGCCGTACAATACAACTTAACCCGTCGGGCGAGCAGAGGCTATGCCACGTCTTGGGCGAAGAGACCGTGCATGCTTTATGAAGCATTTATGCGGGCGACACCTATGAATTTGGCTAACTCTTAGCTTGTAGCGAATACCAACTTTTTCTTCTCCCAATCCACGGGACGAAGGACCGAGTGTCATTTTCAAAGCACGCCGTGCACCAACTCTAAGCCGACCGTTGGACCTTTCCATATTCTAACTCAGTTTGACCCGTCGGGATTATTCCCTTTAGCTATGTGGATTCGTCTCTTTTATTATCAAGCCTACTTGTGCAAGTTGAAAACATGTGATTTATTATGTGAAGGCAAAAATGAGGCGAGTTCACCGAAACTACCCCACCTGAGCAAGCGGTCACTACTAAAATATGCTCTATTAGCGACGTCGTTTAGCGACGGAATTTTTCTACTAAAATATGCTCTATTAGCGACGTCGTTTAGCGTCGGAATAAATTTCCGTCGCTAACTATATAATATAGCGACTCCTTTCTAATGACGTCGCAAAACGTCGCTAAATAGCGACGTTCAGCGATACTAGATAAAGTATGTCGCGGAATAGCGACGTTCAGCGACATATTAAGAAAATATGTCGCTTATATTAAAATGCTTGCGACGGTTAGCGACGTCCACTGTTGACGTCGCTAACTTTTTTACTTAGGGCACAGGACTCCCTTTTCCCCCTCACACGAAAAATCAAAAACTCGAAACTATTTTTTCCCTCTCCCCCCGGCGACTCCCTCCCCCTGGTGACTCTCTTCCCCCTCCCCCCCCCCTCCGACGACTCCCTCCCCCCTCCCCCCGTCGAGCTCCTCCTCCCCCAATCCGAGCTACTCCTCCTCTCCGGCGGTAAACCCTAACCTAATTCCTCCTCCTCCTTCTCTCCCCCCCCCACACACACACGCGCGCACACACACACACACACACACACACACACACACACACACACACACACACATACACACACACACACGTGGAGGGTGACACACCAAGTATTTGTGGAAATGCCCAATAGGTCATTTAGAATCCTAATTTTAGTTTTGTGCATAAATGAGGGTAGGTTAGTCATGGTTAATGTATCCCAATTGGTTTTCATATGGATTCCTATATATATCTATGTATTTTTGACCCACAAGTCATGTATATATGTAAATATATATAAATTGGTATATATTTATGTATGTGGACTATTTTAGATAAATGTTTATAAATATATAGTCTGTGCGGTTGTCTCTTGTGTGAGAGTGAGAGAGGGGAAAGCATGGCAAGTTATTGGCTATCCATTTAGCCTTTGGTTTGTGTGTTTGTGGCTTGGATTGGTGGTTGGTTGTTTGTGGTTATGTGTGTTTGTTTGAAGAAAGGGATTAGATATTGTTTTAATAGTGTGGTTGTGCTTGTGATGAGATGTGAGAGTGTATGATTGTGTTTTTTTAGTGTGTATTTGAGGAAGGGATGGTTAGATGTGGTAGTATGGTAGTATGGTAGTGTGAGTGTGAGTGAAGAGGGTTATTGAGATAAGTGTTAGAGTGTGTGTGTGTGTGTGTGTGTGTGTGTGTGTGTGTGTGTGTGTGTGTGTGTGTGTGTGTGTGTGTGTGTGTGTGTGTTTCAGAGTGAGAAAGGTGAGAGGGATTTAGATGTGGTAGTGAGTGTTGTGTGTGTGTTAGAGAGGGTATGATAGAGTAGCAAGAGGGGGGAACAAGTGGCTGCAAAGGCAGCAGCAGCAGCAGCAGCAGCTTGTGCTGCAGGGTAGTAGCAGCAGTAGCTGCAATGCCAACAGCAGCTGCTAACAGCAGTAGCAAGAGCATTGAAGGCAGCAGCTGCAATAGTGACTAGAAGCTAGTATCTCTTATTATGTTGGGGGGTGTGGTTTTGTTTAGGATGAGTATGTTGGTGTCTACACATAAGTTAGTATCCTAAGATAGACATTGAGGATAGTATCCTAGGCACTAATTTAATATCTTGTTTAGGATGTTAGTATCCTAGAGTTAGATAGGTGAGTTAATATCTTAGGATACTAGAAGTTAGTATCCTAGATAGGTTAGTTAGTGTCTTGGATAGGTTAGTTAGTATCCTATTTATCCTAGATAAGTTAGTATCCTAAGTTAGATATCTTAGGGTAGTTAGATTATGCTAGTATCTTGTGGGTATCAAGATAATAGGATATTAGGATATAGGCCAGAAGTTAGTACCCTAAGTTAGTATATTGGCTAGAATTTGGTATCCTAGGATAGTTAGATATCCTAGTATCTTAAGAGTGTCCTTGATTAGTCTATGGTAATAGGATACCCTATAGGGTATATCTCTATATAAATATTAGAGTATCTTAGGAGTGTTGGTATATTGTTAGAACGGTAGAGTTAGTATCCTAAGGTATCTAAGGTATTAGCAAAGTAATAAGAATTACCTATAGCCTATTGATAAGGTATTAGCTAAGGTAATGGGTATGATGTTAAGGCAGGTGGATAGATACTAGCCTAATGTAGATGGTAATATCTATTAGCCTAAGGTATTGAGTTATCTACTAGCCTAAGGGTAGGACATTACTAGGATATGGTATTATCTAGTATCTAAAGTAAAGTGGATGTTAAGATATTAGTTACCTAGACTAAGATATTGAGATTCCAACTTAAGGTATTGGTATTGGGATACCAATAGCGATAAGGTAAAGGGTACCTTGGTAGGTAATGACTAAAAATAGGATATTTGACTTAGATTTGACCTTGTTTGACCAAGGTTGACTATTTTGACTGAAAGTCAAAGTAGAGTCAACATCTGACCTAGATTGGACTAAGAGTTGACAAAGTCAACTATAGGTCAACCCTTGACCTAGTTTGACCTTGTTTGACTTTATTTGACTTAGCTTGCCCTAGTTTGACTTTATTTGACTTAGTACAACCTAGTTTGACCTAGATTGTATATTATGCACTAAAAATCATGCCTAACATTGTTATTAGTAACTGCCCGCTACTAATGTGTGTCCCATAATAAGATATAATATACGAATTTGTGCCTATTGGATAATGTGTGTCCATCTTTGCAGAATTATTTCCAAATGGATATGGGTTACTACTTGCAGAATTGTTCATGGATGTACAATCGTCATCCTGATGATATGTATGGTGTGCGAGATGAATACATAGCGGGAGTAGAGCAGTTCCTGCAGTTTGCTAAGGCGTTCCCTCAGTACATGGACGGCACCAAAATTAAGTGTTCGTGTGTGAAATGTCATAACGTGAAATATTATCCAGAAGTGGAAGTGACATATCATTTGTACTCGAGGGGTTTCATGCCTAATTACTATCAGTAGACCGCACACGGAGAACTTGTGTCTTTAGCATCAGAGCCGGAGCCTTATGTTGAGCCGTATATGCATGCGGGACCTAATTTTGTTTCAGATAATCATGCATACGACGATGGGAGCGTAAACATGGTTTTCGACGCTGCGGGGCCTAGTTTCGTTCATGATGCAGCTGAGGAGGCACCGAATGTCGATGCTGCAAAGTTTATGGAGTTGCTGGAGAATGCAAGGACTCCATTGTATCCTGGTCGTGAGAATCATTCACCGTTGGAGATGGTTACAAGACTGTTGAGCATTAAGTCAGATTTTAACATATTACAAGAATGTTACAACCGAGTGTTGGAGTTGATTATAGAGATCTTGTCGGCGGGTGCTAAGTTACCTAAAGACTTCTATCGGTCTAAGAGGATGGTGAGATCGCTCTGGATGGGATACGAGAAAATCGATTCTTGTCGCAATGGGTGCATACTGTACTACAAAGACGACAAAGATGCAGATGTGTATAGATTTTGTTTTGCTGATCGTTATAAGACAACTAGTACAGGAAGGTCTACCGGTGCAAGAAGACCGACCGATTCAATGCACTACTTGCCTTTAACGTCGCGGTTGCAAAGATTATTTATGGTGAAAGAGACGGCCGAAAATATGAGTTAGCACATGCGAGAACAGATTGAAGGAGTGTTGGATCACCCATCCGATGGAGAAGCGTGGAAGCACTTTGATCGAGTGTATCCTAATTTTGCTTCAAATCCACGTAATATCAGGTTGGGGCTATCTTCTGACGGTTTTACTCCTTTTGGTATTTCGGGATCCCAGTATTCGTGCTGGCCTGTGATTGTCACTCCGTATAACCTATCGCCTTGGATGTGCATGAAGACTCAGTACATATTCCTAACCGTTATAATTTCTGGTCCGAACAATCCTAAGAGAAACATTGATGTGTACTTACAACCTTTGATAGATGAGTTGAATCAGTTATGGAAAGTAGGCGCTAACACGTACGATGTTTCCAGGAAACAGAATTTTCAGATGAAGGCAACCCTTATGTGGACCATCAACGACTTTTCGGCCTATGGAGTGTTATCTGGATGGAGCACTCATGGCCGTCTCTTATGTCCGTAATGCATGGACCGTACTAAGGCTTTCGGCTTGAAACACGAAGGAAAACCGTGCTTCTTTGAATGTCATCGGCAATTTCTGCCAAAAGATCATCCGTTCAGAAGGAACATGAATGTATTCCGTACCGGCGTTGTAGAGAAGGGTGATCCACCGCCAAGGTAGTGTGGAGCCACGATATGAGAGGAGGTTAGAGATTTTCCAAGTGCTATCGAAGATCCTACAACTGGGTACAAGTGCGATGGATTTGGTAGAGATCATAACTGGACAAAGAGGAGCATATTCTGGAATCTGCCATACTGGAGTACCAATCTGATTAGACATAATCTTGATGTCATGCATATTAAGAAGAATGTGTTTGATAAAATAATTAATACTATGATGGACGTAAAGGGAAAAACGAAAGACAATCCCAAGGCCAGGTTAGACTTAGAAGAAATATGCAAACGCCCTGCGTTGCATTTGATAGAGCAGGATGGATAAAGTTCATGCCGAAGTCAATTTTCTCGCTGGACAAGGAGGATAAAGTAAGACTTTGTCAGTGGATCCAGGGCCTAAAATTTCCAGACGAATATGTGTCAAATCTGAGAAGATGTGTCGATTCGAAGGAAAACAAATTGACGGGTATGAAGAGCCACGACTGTCACGTATTCATGGAGAGGTTAATTCCGATTGCATTTCAGAAATTCTTACCGCATGCAGTTTGGGATCCATTGACGGAGCTTAGCATATTCTTAGGGATCTTTGTTCTAAGAAATTGCTCATTGATCGTCTAGAAAAGCAAGAGAAGGACATTGCGGTAACACTGTGCAAGCTAGAGAGGGTGTTTCCTCCTAGATTCTTCGACTCTATGGAGCATTTGCCGATTTATCTATCCTATGAGGCACGTGTTGGTAGACCCGTCGAATATCGATGGATGTACCCGTTCGAACGATATTTGAATCACCTAAAAAGAAAGGTAAAAATAAGGCACGGGTCGAGGGTTCTATTTGTGAAACCTATGTTCTCGAGGAGATTACAAACTTTTGTTCGATGTATTTCAAGCCTCATGTTGAAACTAATAGAACGAGAGCTTCCAGAAATGACGACGGAGGTCATGAATGTAATGATACAATACTGAAGGTATTTAATGCTCCAGGAAAGCCATCGGGTAAAATGAAGAAGAGATATCTGAACGATGATGAGCTAAGGGCTGCTCAGGTGTATGTATTACTCAACTGTGACGAGGAGAAAGTAGAGAAACTGGAGGGGTAAGTAATTAATACGTCTATATTATTTTAATAGTGTTGATTATTAAACTATTATATTAATTGAACGATGTTGTTTTCAGCATATTTAATGATGATGTGAGGTCAGGTAGGCCACACATAACAGAAGAAGAACTAGAACAAGAAATGAGGCGTTACTTTCCATCATGGTTGAGTGCATATGTAAGACTTGAGAACTCTATAATTACCTTTCTGTATATGCACTTGATTGAGAATGAGCTTAATTTCTTTTTTCGTGGTATTTATGTCGATCGTCCATACGTAAGACTTGAGAATGAGTCTATTAGAACACTAGCCAAGGGACCAATTTATGCTGCAAAAATATGGCCAAGCTACTGTGTTAATGGGTTTTGGTTCAAGTCAACAACTTGCTCGATCAGAGACAACTTTGTGGATCTCGACTCCACCAAAAATAGCTGTTTGTGTATCAGATCTTTGAACTACAAAGATGTTGATGCGGGCAACGATTTCTATGGCGTGCTACGGGAGATCGTGGAGCTGACATATAGTTATGGAATAGAGCATGCTAAGATTGTGTTATTCAGGTGTGATTGGTTCGATCCGATTGTAGGTCAAGGTTGGAAAGTAGACAAGCACGGTCTTGTGGATATAAACTATCGGCGTCGATATCAAGCCTACGAACCATTTGTCCTATCAAGTCAGGCTCAGCTCGTGTACTTCACAAGTTATCCTAAACGGGAAACAACAAGGTCGGACTGGTGGGCAGTATGCAAGACCAAAGTTAGAAATACCTTTGAGGTTGACGATATAGCTTATCAAGAGGATGAACTACCTCTTGTAACAAATATTATAGAAGTGGACACGACGGAAGTTCCTCATTACACATCTAATTATGTATAAGAAGTAGAATTATCTGAAGAGGAAGATGCAGATGAAAGTGAAGATGTAGAGGAGGTAGAAGAAGAAGAAAAAGAAGAAGAAGAAGAAGAAGAAGAAGATGAGCTAAACGAACTAGATGAATTTTCAGAAGAGGATTAAATCTGTTCGTTTGTTTTTTCATCATATTTGACACTTTAGTGACACTTTTATCATATAAATCTGTGACACTTTAGTGACACTTTTATCTGTGACTATGATATTTTTCAAAAATCTGTGATGTCTATCATATAAATATGTATTTTTGTTTTATTGTCATATATTATTATTAGGTATGACTAGACCATCTGGACGACGCGGAGGATTTTATATTAGGCAGTCCCGTCTGCCTCGGGCTGGGGATGGAGATTCTGTACCCTCATCCTCATCTTCGAGTACGCCAATGTACCGTTCTGTTCCCGGTCCATTACCGGGACAGGGCAGTTCCAACAGGTTGGCGACTCCTCCATCGTCGTCCAGCGTTCCTGATCCAGTATCCAGCATTTATGATCCCGCGTCCAGTATTTCTGATCCCGCATCCAGCATTCCTTCTACCGACGGCTTCATGGGGGGAGCCGACGCCAAGCATATGGAGGACGGCGATCAAACTGATCCTGCCCAGGCAGGAGTTGAGAGCGACCCTCAATGCGCTCCCCCGGACGAGACGCGTATGGAGATTTGGACGGACGGGCCTACGAAGTAAGTTAATTAGTTAATATATATTTCTCAAATGATTATATGTACATATATATTCATGAGAATTATTATTGTATAGATATCGGCCTCCTACAGTACAGAGATAGCTGGGGTATTTCTGAGGCAGAACTATGGTGGGCCTTGGATTAACTACTCAGATGCTCCCGCAGATAAGAAGGCATTTTGGTTCGCCCACTTCAAGGTAAAAAATTTGTTTATTTTTAAATTTTAATAATCATTTATGTATTATACATCTTTTCTATTTTACTTCTTGTAAAGGACCTATTTCTATCCACCACACAGGGCGGCGAAGATCGAGGGCCAATTTTCTGCCGTCGCAGGCAAGCTCATCTGTGATGCGATCCACGACCAGAAGTCTCGTGATTGCTCCGGACAGCCAATCCATGGTTGGATCACGCGAGAGCAGTGGACTGCGATGAAGGCTAGATTCAGCGAGCCCAGGTACCAGGAGCGGTCTGACAAGGCCAAGGTGGTGCGGTCGAGCACCGGTAAGTGGTGTGGTGGCTCTATTCTGATGACGGAGCATTTTCGTCGTCTGGTACGTTTCCTATGACGGACATTATTTTATACATAGTTGGATAGAATGTTTAATACTAATAATAGATAATATATTTTAACAAAAAAGGATGAGGACCCCAACATGGTGACCGTCTTCTTGGTCACCCATCGGAGGGCTGGGGAGTTCATTGACGAGAGGACGACGCAGGCATATGTACGTTCTATTCTTTATATTGATTTACTATAATTTAGAAAACAGGAAAATAGATATCAATATAGACTTTAGCAAACACTTATACGTTAGCAAACATTGTTCTAGGCCGAGTTTGTTCGGCTACAAGAGGAGGCGGCTGCTGCTGCTAGTGCGCCAGCAGAGGGAGGGGCTGGTACTTCCTCCCAGCCGCCTACAGCTCCATCGTCGGACGAGCTCTGGATGATCGCCGTTGGCGATCTTGAGAAGGGTACGTACTAAGGTACGGGATCCTACGGCGCCTATTTGGCTTTAGAGTCATCCCGGGCCCCCTCTGTCAGTGCGCAATCTCCAACTTCGCAGGCGTCATCACGAGCGCAGGATGTGTGCAGACAGCTCCATGAGCTGCGTCGCGAGTTGCACCAGCAGATTTCTGAGGCAGCTGGGGCAGAGCGATGATCCGACGATCCGATGATCACCGGATGATTTGATACGGTCGAGCGCAGTATACAGGAGCTGATGAGTCTGCAGCAGGCTAAAGCTGCTAGCTTGCACACGCTCACCGAGTTTACGCAGCGCATAGAGCGTAGACAGGTCGAGCTGGAGGGATCGCAGAGGACCGTGGCTGCCTCACTCATCCAGCTGCATACTTCTCTTGAGGCGAGTACTCAGAGGATGGTGAGTACTCTTGCTGCGCATGGTGACCGACTGCGAGAGCTGGAGCAGATACGTCCTCCTGGTCCATCGACGGTGCCGACTCCAAACGTTATACTGCCTCCTATTGCCCCTATGGTGCAGCTCATACAGGAGCAGTATGAGTACATGCTATCCCAGATGCACGGCAGGGGTCCGCAGTAATTTTATTAATTTTTTTATGAGTTGTATGTATTGGCCCTGTGGGCAAATTGTTTATTGGTACACATTTGTTTATACACTTGGTGGGAGACTTTTTATCATCTTCCATTTCTATTTTACTCTATTGGATGTTTGGGATGATGTGTGTCTGTGAAGTGTAGTTTGTTGGATATTTACTTTGTGATATTTACTTTTTTGGTATTTTTATTGTGATATTTACTTTGTGATATCTGCGACGGGGATGACAAATATACCTACGCTGGATTATAAGCGATGATCTGATATACAAAGAAGGTGCTGCCCAAATTTTTAAAAAATATAATGTGTATTTTTGAGATGATGTGTGTTTGTGTTTACAGTGTATGTGAAATACAGTGTTCGGAACCATCGATAGTTTCGATTACTGTTGTATGTTTTATCTTGGACAGAAAGAGCAACTGTTCAGGGTGTACTTCTGAGAGCTTCATTTTCACATCCTTCACTCTCTCGGGACGTCGTACAGGATCCCGAGAAGGTGAAGGACGTGAAGATGAAGCTCTGAGAAGTGCACCCTGAACTGTTGCTCTTTTTATCCAAGATAAATCATGGAACAGTAAGCAAAACTGTCGATGGTTCAAACACTGCACTTCACACACACTGTAAACACAGACACACAGCATAACAAAAATACATATTTTATTTTTTAAATATTTTTTATTATTTTGCGACGTATAGCGACGGATAGCGACGTCTTAGCGACGTATTGGGACGTCGCTATACGTTGCTGATTAGCGGCGTTACGTCGCTGTACGTCGCCAAATTACTGACGTGGCAGGCATGCCACGTCATCATGTAAATAGAACAGGACGTCGCTACGTAGTCACCCGACGTCGCTAAGTTTGCAACGTAAAACTTTTGTCGCTCTACATCGCTAATTTTGCGACGCTTCAGCGACATGAGTTTGACGTCGCAAATAGCGACGTAGAGCGACGCATGTGCCATCTGCGACTTGCTTAAAAGCGACCTTCATTTTTCGTCGCTAATTAAGATTAGCGACGTATTTTCCATTATTAGCAACGTACGATTACGTCATTAATTTGCCTTATTTTAGTAGTGGATCGCCTCGACCGAGTGATGTCTACGAGTAGCCGTTGCAAGGCTAAGTCCGAACACCGTCGGCGTTCTGATTCCTCCGATTGACTGAACGGGACGGGGCACTACATCATACACCACTCAGAAAAAGTTTCATCCTCAAAACTAACTGAGTACTTACTCCTTGACTTACCACTCGAACGTTCAACGACTCCCGCGCACACTTCTCCTATGCGTTCCCTCAAATCCGAGCCACGTTCGTGCTATCCACAATCTTTTCTTCAAAACTTACAATCTCAAAATCCTCGACACTTTCCCGTTCCTCAAATCTCACTTGAATTTAACGTATCACTTGGTTGGATCATGCATATATTCCAGGCGTCCCCAAAATATATACATTTCGGCCAAGCCTTGTGATAGCAAATTCTACCAACATCACTCGAGTCGGATCGTGCACATATTTGAGTGTCTCTGATATACGTGCATGTCAACCGAGCCTCGTGAGTGTTGCCTCCATAATTTCTATTGCTCCGTACGGGAACGTCTGCCTAACCGCTTGGCTATGTCTTTCTGTCAGTATTGGAATTATAGTTCCCAAACAACGATATCAACACTGATCCCATCCTAAGGTCAAACCAAGTTGATAGTACGGGGGTTTGCTACCCAAGCTCGCATCACTTCGATTTCTAAACTTCGAGCATAGATTTCCTATACACATCCGAACATTTATCGTACGGGGTCCGAGTCGTTCAGCAAAGCCATCCTACGATAACTCACGTTTCAACCAATTTCACGTCATATCAATATCGTTCGTTCATCAAGCCGTTTCGTATAGTCTATCTCTTCGAACACGTTCGACATAATCTGCCTACCAATTATTCCAAGTCAAACACACTACGACACATTTCATCCCTAAACCATCATTTGCATCTCATATTCCCTAAGTCATTCATCCCAATTCATGTATTCGATCATGAGGTCGTCTAGCTTAACAATATGTTGCGTCCCGATCTCACGCGATCCAGATTATCCACGGTGGGCATGAATCACCATGCACGCTTCCGCGGGATAGTCATCCTCATCGAGATGTAACTCTTATTTTGTGTCTAGACTAATTCATTCTCGATGCGCGGATTGGACCTACTCAATCCTCAAGTTTATTTCATTCATCAATCGCAAGTCTAAACATCTTCAAATTTTCCTTCACATCAAACCGACAAGTCGAGACAATCAAGGTTGCCACGTCCTGATTTTCCGATGTCGATCATTCCCGTAACATAAATCACCATGTCAGCACTCACGCGAAACCATCGCCTCAAATTCGACGCAACGAATGTGCAAAGCTGAAGTTGCGCTCGCGCAAGACAAGAATGTCGACGTTGTGGTTATCCGCGTAACCATCAAGATACTTCTATTTTTATCCATCACTCATCTCAATCAAAGCCCTAAGTATTGCATCCAACCGAATAATAACACTTGCACGATCGTCATTCGCCGAGTCAGAGTACCCCCGAGTTATCGCATATCGATCTTTGATGTGTCTCAATACCATCGACGATAGGCGTAACCTGACGATCTTCATTTGCAACCAATCTCGAGTCGTGCGAATGAAAATATCGTCCGACTAGATAAATCTCCTCGACATTCAAATTTAAGTTCGATCATTATCGCTCGATTCATTCACAACATCAATTTACTCAAACCAAATTTATGTTTCGTTCATCCGTCCATCTTAAGTCATCGACCAACGTATTTCTTCAATTCGCATCATTCCTTGCTAACTCAAATCATCGAGCAAAATTCAATCCAATCCTTAGTCATTGCGTCACTTCGAAATTCAACTTTCATGCACGCTATCATCTCATCGTGCTAACTTTTTCTATACAATCCACCTATCGATTTCCTTTATCAAGTCATCCGTTTGCTACACCCTAACTTTCCCTCAATTTGATTTATCTACTCAATCATCTTCTCGTTTCATACTCGTACCATCCTCAATCCCGTGCACGTTTCGTGCGCGTCAATTTCTAAGTTGTTCGAATCAACTCATCAAAATCTTCAAGACTATAAACTTTATTCAGTGATACTCAATCTAAGGCTTTGCATACGCGCGATGCTTGTTGATAAACTCATCGACACCCCGAATCCTCAATCGATCGATCGACATTCCTGAGACTATCGCATATACTACTCAGGAATGAAGTCATTCAACAAATCCTCAAAACTAGCATTAAAATTAAAATCGACTTCTTCAAGTTTTCCGTTCGAACCATTCCTTAATTTCCAAGCACGCTCATCTATATCGCATCGACGTTATCGTCACTCGATAGCACCCCTATCGATAGTCATCTTACTTTATTCAATCGAGTTCAACTCATTCTTGATCGACACAATTCAATTCCCATACTCGACTTTTCTAAGGTCGACGCAACTTTGGTGTATATGCCCAGTCCGACTTAGCCAACCGTGCTTACGCGAACCATCTTTTTATTTTATCAAAAACTGTTGTCCTACGTTTTTGCAAAATCGATAGACTTATTGTATGGACATCCCGTGGGACATTTGAGAGAGAGCGCACCAACGATATCAACTTGCGGAAGCAACAGAGTTTTGCGGAAACATCGAAGTTAAAGAATTCAATCGATAGTCCAAGGACGTAAAGCCGTACTCTGATACCATTATGTCACGTCCTGCTCCCGTAGGAGAGATCATCCTCGCTAAGGCGTGATGTCGCACGAGCCTAGATTGTGTTCGTGCAAGGCGGGTTCCATAACGGTCGATTCCAGCGGCTGCGACAGGGTCGTCGCACAGAAGTCCCAAGCAGAGACATTGAATAATAATAGCAAAAATTTAGAACGAACACAAGTTATTCAAAAGAAGCTTTTTATTGATATTGAAACATAGATTACAATGGGGCACAAGGCCAATATTACAAGTCTCTCAAGCTCACTCAAGCTCACTCATCTCATATTACAAGTCACTCAGCTCTCTCTCATCTCTCAATACAAGTCTTGACTCCAGCGGAAGTTTCGGAAGGCGACGTACATACATTATGTCCCGTACAAGTCTTTACTCCATGCGGCCGCACGCTTCGAATCGCCAAGAAACTCCGTACCTCGACGCATCCAAGCGAGCTCTGCGCCACGAGCTTCTACCTTTGCCTGCACATAGAAACTATGTGGGTGTCAGTACTCAACTGTACTGGTAGAATAAGCTCCTCGCCCACTCATATAAAACCAACACGTTAATTTACTTTGTGTGTAACATAGTCCCTTCTTATCGATTGTCTTTCTACTCTTGCCTTAGGATCCGTTTTAGGACAGACGCCTTAGGCCATGTTGTGTCTTTAGACCATGCTATGCTTACAACATTCAACGTTAACCTATCAAGTCGTGTTTGTCTTACGGCCATAATCAGAGACACAACTATGCGATGAGACACCATTTTCTTGTGATCGTGATACGAATTCATCGTGCCGTGCCTCGCAATTCAATAAGACTTAAAAATATTGCTGCCCCACGGCCCTTGGTACTTTAATCACTAACTGACCCAATCAAGACTTCTGGGCTAAGTGTCACTCGACCGACTTTGCCTTGCGGCGGTTTCCCGACTTAAACTCAAACAACTCAACCAACTTATACAACTTATATGCCGACACTCAAGACTCGACACCACATCTCGTGTCGAAGCACGTCACCTACGTTGCAGCCAAATCTTAGGCCCAACATTTTGTGTTACAACTGTACACACACATTCAACTCAACTTTTCCTTGATATACTACACTCAAGACTCGACTCAATCCAAAGGCATACACGCGAATTGCTGTCCATGCCGACTCATCTATATGAACTAGTCACTAGGGCCCAGTCCTATAATGGACTCCCTTTTAGCTTTTGATTAGATGGACGCTCCTTCACAGCGCGAGTAGCTAGCTCCAATGCAAGTCCCCACCAAACCTGTGCGGTCATCCAGCATAGCTATGAATGTCTCTATCGCAACGATTCCCCTGGGCCGTCGGGGTCGCCGTTCGAGAAAGAGATTTATTTTACCTTGTACAAGTTGTCCAATGACCATGCAAGACTCACTCAAACTGACGTCTCACACAGTCATTCTACTTCTAGTGTTACCATCTCCTTTAGGGATAAGTGTAATACTTCTTACAACTGAGATCTTGCCTCGATGACCCGTAGTCGCGAGCATTCTTCTTTCTTGCCTCAACGACCCAGTCGTGAGCATTCTTCTTTTTTGCCTAAACGACCCAGTCGTGAGCATTCTTCTTTCTTTCTTGCCCTATTATTTCACTCAACTTAAGAACAACTATTGAACACTTCCCAAACTCAATGATAGCTTAACGTAACTTGTCTAACTTACTTTGCAACAACTTGACGAGCAAAGGCTGCGTCAAGCCTTGCTTCGTGGGAACATGTCGTGCACGTATTCGACTTCGAACAATAAAGTTATTTAGGGTGCCTAGACTTATGCCACAAGCCGTGCAATACAACTTAACCCGTCGGGCGAGCAGAGGCTATGCCACGCCTTGGGCGAAAAGACCGTGCATGCTTTATGAAGCATTTATGTGGGCGACACCTATAAATTTGGCTAACTCTTAGCTTGTGGCGAATACCAATTTTTTCTTCTCCTTAGCCACGGGACGAAGGACCGAGTATCATTTTTAAAGCACGCCGTGCACCAACTCTAAGCCGACCGTTGGACCTTTCCATATTCTAACTCAATTCGACCCGTCGGGATTATTTCCTTTACATATGTGGATTCGTCTCTTTTATTATCAAGCCTACTTGTGCAAGTTGAAACATGCGATCTATTATATGAAGGAAAAGATGAGGCGAGTTCACCGAAACTATCCCACCTGAGCAAGCGGTCGTCTCGACCGAGTGATATCTTCGAGTAGCCGTTGCAAGGCTAAGTCCGAACACCGTCGGCGTTCTGATTCCTCCGATTGACTGAACGGGACGGGGCACTACAGCAAGCTTGAGGGGGGATAGCCCCTTATATATTCAGTAGCAGTAGCAGCTACATCCATTCTTCCATTCATTTCAGCCTTCCTCCCACTCTCATTCATCCATAATTCATTCCCATTCAACCATTCATTCATCTACATATTTATCCATCCTATCATCCATTCTTTCATTCATTCATTCAACACTCATTCACCAATTCAGCCACCCCTTCATACATTCATCACATTCATTAATCACCATTCATCCATTCATATATCCATTCATTCACTCATCAATGCACTCATTTCATTCATCCATTCATTCTTCCATTCCTTCATTCATTTCATTCATTCATGCATCCTTCTATCCATTCACTTTTACATTAATCAAATCCATGTATTCATTCACCCATCCATTCACAATTTCAATCCCTTAAAACCCCCACCCTATGTTAATTGTGTGTGTGAGTTGAGTTTTAGATAGAAAGAAATGTTAGTGCATAATTAGTGATTTGTGTTAGTGTTAGTAGTGAGTTGGTTAAGTTAGTATCCTAATTAAGTTAGTATCCTAGTAGACTTATTAATAGGACTAACCTAGACACTAGGAGAGTGTGGAAGAGTGAACTAGGAAGGTTGGTAGAGAGTAGGATGTGGTATCTCAAGATACCATAGAGTATCATGACGATACTTAAGGTAATGTTGAGATGACCAACATGACCATAAGAAGGATTAGATGTCCAAGAACCCTAGATTTCTTGGTTGGTAAACCCTAGATAGGATAGTATCTAGCTACCCTAAAAATCCTAGGCTAGTATCCTGAGATCTAAAGGGGTCTCCTTTGTAATGGACAAGGTATCGGGAATACCTTGTAAGGGTAAATGTTAGGATATTGGGTAACATAAGCTATTGGGTTTCTGATTTCTATATGGGGTTAGAAATAGGCTATCTTGGTAGGTAATGACTAGATGAGGGTAGTTTAGGCTAGTCTTGACCTCCATTGACCAAGAGTTGACTTTTTGACCGAAAGTCAACTTCAAGTCAATGCTTGACCTAGAATCGACCCAAAACCAAACCAGAGTTGACCAGTTGTCTAAAAGTCAACTGTTAGTCAACATTTGACTAGTTTGACCTAGGGTTGACCCAAGGTGGACTCAGTGTTGATCAAAGTTGACTTTTTGACCAAAAGTCAACTGTAAGTCAACCCTTGACCCAGATTGACCTAGTTTGACTTGAATTGATTTTCTGTGACCTTGTTTGACCTTGTTTGACCTTGGTTGACCTAGTATGACCTAGTTTAGCTTGGTATAACTTAGTTTGACCTATTTTTGACTTAGACTTGTATATCATGACTAGATTAGCTTTCCTTTCATTATTAAATCCTATTTGGACTCATGGTATCTCATCTTTAGGTCTATGATTACTCTGAGCACCTGTTCACCTTTTCAGCTCAGGACCACAGGTGAGTATATTCACTGATAGTTTTTATTGTCTTGATATCTGCTATATCCGATTCAGTTGTAGTATCTTACTCGATTTCCAGTCACGATCGTTCACGGACTAGTATATGTTGGATCATGACATGGGATGTTGTTCTTAGATTTTCTCGGTATATTGGTATATTTTCTGTCTTATTCCCTGTATTAATATAGACACTGATACCTAACGGGACTTGCTACCCTCTTATGGAATCCCGTGTCATGACGTGTCATGTCCAGATCAATTATATTATTTGGGGATGGGAGAATTATTAGGGGTTATGTGATCAAATCCTTCTGTCACTATTATGCTTGTTCCACTCTCACCTCACGTAGGGTTTAGCAGATTCCTCCGTGTGCTTGTTATCTAGGTTGGCCGGCATGACCCTTTCCAGAGATTTTCGTGTGACTGTCGGGCCAAGTGAATAACCTGTCTTGTAACATACCCAAAATCGATCACATAACGCTCTAATAATTCAAGTCACATTTTATATTTATTTATTATTGGAGGCTAAGTTCTGTTCGGGAGAAGGGTTACAACTCCGGTCCTTGTTTGGTTTAAGGGTTGTAACTCGGCTTCCGAATAGTTCCCAAGTCATCCTATATATTGTCGTCATATTCAGTACTCACACCCGGTTATATATTTCATATGGATTTTGTCCTGTATTTCACATGTTCTACATACTTTTATGCTATACTTTGATTGGAGGCTAGGTTCTGTTCGGGAGAAGGTTTACAACTTTGGTCCTTGTTTGGTTTACGGGTTGTAACACGGCTTTTGAATGGCTCCCAAGTCTTCTCATATCTTTATCTTGTATTTTATTATACTGTCTCTTATAGAATTTGTCAATTTATATGAAACTGCTGTTAGTGTTTGTACTTTCTCATTTTTTTGACAGGATACCGTTGACATATTACAGATGTTTCTGAGGCAGGCTGCTCGACCGACTATGGGGTCGAGACAGATGGAGACTTAGGCCAGGTTATTGTAGCCTGATAGTTGAGCCACTAGACTTTATACTCCCCGAGTAGTTAGCTTAGTTAGGCTTGCTTGGACTACGATCCAGCTTTGTTTTTAGACTGTAGTAGCTTTTATTTATATTTTGTGACTCTGTGATGTTGTTTATTTCTCTCTAGCTGTGTTGGATGTTGAACTCATTTTCCATTTTCACATCTATCATATTTCCATTTCATGCTATCTATCCTAGTGGTTCTTGTGATTGATACTGTATTGCTATGTCACCTCCATTCGGAGTGTATATACGGTACAGGTAGCTTTATACTGTTTAGTATAGTTTTTGTAGACGACCTATACAGTGTTATAACGTCGATTCTGCAGCGTAGGCTGGACGTAACCACGTGCTCGTACCCCTAATCAGGGTGCGGGTTGTGACACAAAGTTACTCAGTCCAAGCGAAGGCTAATGTAGACGTACGGGACTGGCGTTTTCCGTTCATCGACTACGCGGTCTACGGGATTCTACCCGAAGACCCAAAGGAGGCGGCTTCCGTAACGCCTGTAGTTCGTATTAAGTATTTTATTATACGTGTACGTAATCTCGGACCTGTATTTAGACTTGTCCTGATTGGCTAGCCTTGGGTTCTATATTGGCATGAGTTAGCTAGCATTTCATGGTTCTGGCATGCATCGGGTTCCGTTGGGTTTGGCTTGGTTGGTTCGATTTGGGTTGGAATGCAAACCCCTACCTACCACCTTCCGTCATTTATTAATCCCAACAACCCATTCTTTCTCTTTATTCACTTCTTCATTTACTCTTCTCCTTCCTCCATTAACTCTCTCCACCGACCAAAGAGAGGCTTAGGCAAGTGCAACTTGCTTCATGGAGAAACTCATATTTTGTTGTTCTATTGTCTTCCTCATGAGATTCTAAGTCACTTTAGTATTTAGCATTTTTTTAATGCCATGGCTCATTTCATGTAGATCTAAGTTTTAGTATTTTTGATCTTCATGGTTTTGATCTTCTAAAACTTAGTTGTTTCCGAAATGGAGTGTTCCATGTAGTAGGGATTTTGATTTCACGCAAGTTTGGCTCTGGAATGGTTGGATTTTACCAAGACTTGACCGAGATGGGGCTTGCTTGAGTTCGTGAGCTTCTACGCCTACTTGTCTTGACCATAGAGAGAAGATGAAGTTTTACGCACACGTTCTAACGTGTTAGCGTAGTGTTTAGCCTTTACGCCCACGTTTTATGTGACAACATATTATTTAGCCTTTTACGCACACATATTTGCGTGCCAGTGTACTCCGTTCTACGCCGAGTTCATTCGAATTTTACGCTCGGGGCCCTTCCGCTCGCATAAAATCGTGCTCACGTAAAACCCTGGCTCGAGCAGACTCTCATGTGCATAAAGTCTTTCTCGAGTGTTTCCTCGCGTAGAGCTTGCTCGCGTAGTATTACCCTCGTGTAGAGCCTCGCTTGCCTACGGCTTGCTAGTGTAAAGCCCTGGCTCGTGTAAAACCCTACCCGCATGCACCCTTGCTCGCGTAGAGCTATCTCACCTTGCTCGTGCTCGCGTAAGCCACTTTACGCTTGAGGCCCCTTCTGTCATGAACTTGATAATCACGAACTATTTAATATATTTGAAATGATAATTGTACACGACATGGTATGAAGTAGACATGACATAACACGATATGACAAGCAAGCATGATGGGAACCATTAAAAGCTGTTGCGACGGCTATTATGGCATGACAAGAATGAATGGTCTGGACACCGTGGACGATTGTGATTGTACAAGTGAACCAGTATGGTCTTGCATCATGTCTATGGCTGGGAATCCTGAGTAACACGGTCAGGGGTACCTACTTAAACGGATTAAGGCTAATAAATAGAATAATCCAGTAGTCATAAAGAGATTTCCCAACTACAGGCAATCCCGTTATCCGGGCGCCCCATCATGGGATCTGTAGCCTGCCGTCGACTAGGGCACATTTCTAGCTCACTGTCATGTGTTGCACCCTTCAGGCTACCTAAGGGTACATGTGTTCCTTGGACAATATACCCATATGAATTCAACCCCTAATTTGCGTCCGGATAGCCTGGATGGTCTGCAGGGCTTGTGGCTGTGGAATAATCTTATTATATTTTTTTAGTAATTAGGCCTGTGATAACCCTAGTTAGTTAAAGTATCAAGCCGTACTCATTGCTTAGCCGTGATCTGATTGGATGGAGTCTAAACCAGTCTAGTCTTGTCCTGATCCTGTAAAAGATTGTTACATGACCTGAATGCTTGTGCTTTACTTTATCGATAAATTGTAGAAAACCAAGTTTCGATCAGATGAAGGGTTACAACCCCGGTCCTTGTTTAATTTAAGGGTTGTAATTTGGTTATCTGAATAGTCCCATGGTTATCTTATCGTATATCATCACGATTGACCATATCTCCAGTTTTTTTTTATTTATTAATATGTTTTGTGCTAATTGCTGGTTTTAGTTCTTAAGTGAATCCTCCTTTGTAGCACTTGCTCTTTCTGGGATCTGACCCAGCTGGTTTTGTATGACCAGATGCCAAAGTAGCACCAGACGATCTTCTTGTCTTTCAGCCAGATGGTGACCACCAGGCGTAACCCTGGCAACGAGTGGTTTTTATTTTGCTTTCCCACTCTATTGTAAAAATATTCTTTTGAGGCGTTTAGCCGACGAGCACGTGTTAGCTCGATTGCACCTTTACTTACTGTCTGCCTACGGGCCGTAGCATGATTAACAAATCCTAGGGTTGATCATGTATGACTGAACTCTTATTAGTCTTCACATTTTGTATGACTAGCTTCATGATCATCCAAATATGTAATGTATGGGACGCCTTACTATTGTATATTTGGTGCTCTGACATCTTGTAACTGTTATTACTTGCATGAGATTGAGACAATAGGCTTGTTCATGACCACAAGAGACCGATGGCTTGTAGTTAAACCCTCATGTATCTAGACAGTCGTGACCGTATAGCGAGGTGGGTTGCACTCCAATATACGTAGCTGGCTATGTCCGCCCTCGCTCTCCAGTATTCTGGTTTTGGATCGTTATATAGTTTTAGTGGGGGCCCATACAGGTCTTAAAAATCTAAATATGTGAGGGTTTACCCTATAGATGTCTCAATCAGTACTCGCCCTTGATCTCTGATCATATCCTCTAAATCCCTAAAAATCTTGACCTGATCACATGCTTGTATCTTTGATCTGTCATGGTCCTTCCTTATTGTACCCTATGTCGTCTTCTTCAGCGGCATTGTTCCTGGTCCTGCCAACAAGAAGATCAAGCTCAGCACTCAGGGATAGATTCCCGAGTCATGCTTCTCGGAGGTCTAGAGCCCCTAGTACAGCCAGCCCCGCCTGTAAGACAGGATGATGGAGTCTTGGTGGGACTCATCCGAGAGTTGATTACATCATAGGATCGACGGGGTGATGCATTGCACCAGACAGTACAAGATGCTCTGAACAGAGGTGGTCATCCAGGTAACAGTGCGGCTGTCACCCCCGATCCCAATAATCTGGGTCTAGTCGGATTATGCCCAGCCTGTACCGTTGTTGAGACGGCGGCAGTAAGCTATTCCATTAGCAGGTAACCACAACAACATCTGTATTTGTCACAACTCAAAATTCGGAAATTTAAAACTTTATTGATCTTTTACAATGAAATGAAAGCTACAACTTAAACCATTTTCCACATACATCAAGAAGAAGAGAAAACTCTAGGTACACAGCTCATCAGTCTCGAAATCTTCGTCTTCTAGTTGGGACCTCGGGAAATATCGCGGAACAAAGCCTCATCAGTGATACCTAAAATGTTGGGTCTCCAGTCAGGAGAGAGCAAAGTACAATTCATGCTAATTTTAAATAGTTAAATAAGAAATAGAATCATGCAGTTCTAAACAGTTTTAAAACAGGTTTGTTACAGTATAAAACAGTGATTTGAACAGGTAATGACATATGACCGGCTTGGATTTGTTACAGGAGGGTACAGCTTATCCCCGTGTATATGAGGGGTAAGCTAATAGTTACAGTAGTTACAGTAGTTTGGATGTGGTCATACTCATTACACTACTCCCCCAGTCCCCAATAGTTACAATAGTTACAGTACAGTACTCTCGGAGAGAGTTTCGTGTTTGCATCGTGGTTTAGACATGCAGTAAAGCGATTAAATAAATAACTGTAAACTAAATAAACTATACTTGCCTCAGGAAAATGACTGGAGAGATGGACGACTCCGAGACGGGAAGTTTAGAGTTGTCCTCGAATTCCTACATTCGAGAGATAGACTCAGCTTTAAGGTTAACCAACTTAGCTATGCTAGTTGTAATCTCTATTTGCGTCCTAGTCCAATTTTAGTTATTTAATTAACTAACACAGAAAAAAACGCATTTATTAAGTGCGTTGATTTAATACGAGGAAAAAAATTTCATTTTAACTTTGAATTCGGGAAAACAACGTCGCTACCAGATTAGTTTAGGAAAACTTGGTATTTTCTATAAATATAAATATAAAACCAATTTGTTTAGTGAGAAATACGTGATTTTTAATTATTAATAAACTGGTAAATTTTAAGTGAGAAAATATTAATTAATTTTATACGAAAAATACTTTTTAATCATTTTAATCGTTAAACATTAAAACTCGTAAAACCAGAAAGACAAGAAATCTAAGCTATTACAGTCACAAATCAGCCAGCTGGGCTTATGCCCATTTACAATTTATTTACATAAATTGGAAATAAGAATAAGACTGACGTTAGTCCTAAACTGAAAAAATAGAAATTAAATAAAATAGAAAACAGAAAATAAATAATAAAAATAGAGATAAATAGTAAGTCTCAGATAATGGTCTGATCCTCATTTGGCTAATTGCCTCAACGTCCGGGCGGGGCCGGTATCGTTTGCACTTAGCCGGGTCCACTGACCGGTACGGTCGTCACCCCAAAATAAATATCAAATAAATTCCGAAAATTATTTTAAATTCATTTTGAAAATAATTCAGGGTTTACAGAAAAATCGGGCAGCATCTCCTCTGTTTTTGGTCAACCCAAAAACTGGGAAAATGGCGCCGATAATTCCTGCAAGTCCCAAACCAGGGAAAACCCCACATTTTATATATATATAATATCCACAGCCAATCCACAGAATAATCGCGACGACCCGAAATAATTTCGGAAGTCCGATTCCAAATCCACAAGTCACAGAACGCTCCCGGACTTCAAGCGCTTGAACCCTCCCTTCTTCGATGGTAGCGAAGATGCTATTGTCGCAGACGCTTGGCTGCAGGATACTGAGGTTATTTTAGAAGCAACCAAGACCCCAGAGAATGATAAGGTGGCCGTGGTGCGCCTGTAGTTACTGGATCTAGCCCGCAGCTGGTGGGAGTCGCAGGCTGATAGATTATTGGCACCTATTGCTTGGACAGTATTCCGTAAGAGATTTCGGACCAAGTACTTTGACGCTGTAGCTCGGTATGATCTACAGATGAGGTTCACGAATTTGAAGCAGATGGGCAGGACGGTCGATGGGTATGCGGCCGAGTTTTCCAGACTTAGTCGGTTTGCTCACACCTTGGTGGCGACCGAGTTCGACAGAGCTCAACGGTTCCAGCAGGGACTCCACCTGGAGATTTTACTGGCAGTGGAGCAGTTTGAGCATCAGACTTTTGATGCAGTATTGAGAGCAGCAAGGAGGCATGAGTATACCTCCCAGAGGATTGTAGATCGAACTGGGAGTCGGAAGAGGTCTCACGGCCAAATGAACCAGTCTTCAGCACCAGTCCCGGCCGCTCGGGCTTTGACCATTGGAGCTCCGAGGCGGGCGGCTTCTGTTACGTCGGTTCAGCATTCGATCCCGGCGTATCCCCAGCAGCAGCAGAAGCCATCTTCCGTAATGTTTTACACACATTGTGGGAAGCCAGGGCACGTGGTGTCAGAGTGTCGCAGAGCACAGGGTTTATGCTTGGTTTGTGGTACACCAGACCACAGGGTTGGGAACTGCCCGAATAGGAAGAGTTCCACTTCTTCGACCTTTTCTACTCCCTCGGTTAGGGGACCAGCCCCCGTACCAGTCCAGCAGTAGCAGAAGTACCCGTTTTCGAGGCCCTTGCCTCTTCAGGCTTAAGCATTTTAGCAGCAGAACCCCCAGCAGTATGCACAAGTCCAAGTTCAGACCCAGAACCGCCAGAGAGGTTTCCAGCAGCGAGGACCAGCACCCCGAGGGCACGATCAAGTGATGGCTTTGACCGTATAGGAGGAGTTAGCATCAGGTAAGGTAGTGGCAGGTACTATTCTCGTCAACTCCTTCCCAGCATCAGCATTATTTGATTCTGGTACATCACATTCATTTATGTCTGTACGATTCGCGACACGAATAGGACTGGAGCCCGAGTCATTATCAGTAAGGCTTAATATACTTACTGGTAATGATCTTGTGGGAGTAGATAGAGTGTTTTTCTCGTGTCAGATCGTAGTTAGCGGTAGAGAGTTTTCCGCTAGGTTGATAGAATTCTCGATGGACGATTATGATGTGGTCTTAGGGATGGATTGGTTGAGGGACCAGTATGCTAGAATAGATTGTCATATCGACAAGATTATTTTTAGTATTTATGGTGATCCAGAGTTTTCATTCTTCCGAGGCAGAATAGAACCTTCACCTCCAGTGTTGCGGATGGCAGTGGCGGTAGCACTTCAGTTTTCCAGAATTATAGAAGAGTTTCCCGATGTTTTCCCCAAGGAGCTTCCAGGCATGCCGTCGGAGCGAGAGATCGAGTTTACTATCGACTTGATCCCAGGGACAACCCCAGTATCGAAAAGAGTCTACAGGATGGCACCGTCAGAGTTAGAGATATTGTACAAGATGATTGAAGAACTCAGGACCAAGGGATTCATTCGTACAAGTGGATCGCCTTGGGGAGCCCCGATGCTTCTTATGAAAAAGAAGGATGGTATGTCCAGATTATGTGTAGATTATCGTACCTTGAACTCAGTGACAATCAAGAACATATACCCTCTCCCAAGGATAGATGACTTGTTTGATCAACTCAAGGGGGCAGCAATATTCTCGAAGATTGACTTGCGGTCAGGATACCATCAGATCAGAGTCAGAGAGTAGGACATCCCGAAGACAGCTTTCAGATCTAGATATGGGCATTAGGAGTTCCTTGTTATGCCATTTGGAGCAACCAATGCACCGGCTGTATTCATGGACCTCATGAATCGTATCTTTATGTCATATTTGGATCAATTCATGATTGTGTTCATAGACGACATCCTGGTCTACAGTAAGAGTAAAGCAGAGCATAAGCAGCATCTCAGAGTTGTCCTCCAGATTCTCAGAGAGCACCAGTTGTATGCCAAGTTCAGTAAATGCAAGTTCTGGCTCGATCGTATTTCATACTTGGGTCATATCATCACCAGAGGAGGAGTAGAAGTAGATCCCCAGAAGATCATGACTATCGAGACGTGGCCAGTACCTAATACAGTTGCAGAAGTTCACAGTTTTCTTGGCTTGGCTGGCTACTACCGGCGATTTGTCTCAGACTTTGCTCGGATTTCAGCGCCATTGACCCAGTTAACCCGCAAGAATGTACAGTTTGCTTGGACAGCAGAATGTCAGGATTCTTTTAAGAAGTTGAAGTGAGGTTTGATGACGGCACCCATTCTCACGCTTTCTGATGGAACTGGAGGATTTTTAGTGTATTATGATACTTCAGACAGAGGTTTAGGATGTGTTTTGATGCAGCATGGAAAGGTAATAGCTTATGCGTCATGTCAGCTTTGTGATCATGAGAGAAATTACCCTATCCATGACTTGAAGTTGGCAGCAGTAGTGTTTGCATTTAAGTTATGGAGGCACTACTTGTACGGAGATAAGGTGGAGATTTTTACCGTCCACAAGAGCCTGAAGTATGTGTTCACCCAGAAGGATCTCAACATGCGTCAGAGAAGATGGCTAGAGCTAGTTGTGGATTATGATGTCAACCTGCAGTATCACCCAGAAAAGGCCAATGTAGTAGCAGATGCATTGAATAGGAGAGCCGAAGCTTATTTTCTAACAGCACAACCAGAGTTATTAGCAGATCTTCAAAAGATGGGTATTGAAGTTATTCTTCCTACCCATGTGGCATTGATGGCCAGTATGCAAGTTCAGTCCAGTATAGTTGAGAGGATCAAGTTAGCTCGGTCAGCGGATTCTAAGCTTCAGCAGCTTAGGGCAGAATGTGTAGCAGGGCGAAGACCGAAATTATGTATCCATAAGGATGGTACACTTCGGCATGGGAGGCATTTTTGTGTACCTAGTGGTGATATCAGATAGGAGATCAGGGCAGAAGCTCACAGTTCTCATTATTCGATTCATTCCGGTGGTACGAAGATGTACCGAGATATCCGGCAGTATTTTTGGTGGAATGGTATGAAGAGGAAGATAGTCCCGTTTGCCTCTCGATGTTTGGTTTGCCAACAAGTTAAAGCTGAACATCAGAGATCGGCTGGACTTCTTCAGCTCTTGCCGATTCCAGAATAGAAGTGGGAGCATATAACCATAGATTTCGTGACTGGATTACCTAGGACCCCGGCCGGTAGAGATGCTATTTGGGTTATTATAGATAGGCTCACAAAGGTGGCTCACTTTCTTCTATTCAGAGTTGCTCAGTCGACGGCTCAGCTAGCAGAGATGTACCTCAGGCAGATCGTCAGATTTTATGGTGTACCAGCCAGTATCACCTTAGACAGGTATTCAAGATTTACGTCACACTTTTGGCGCAGTCTGCAAGAGAGTTTGGGAACCCGTCTCCAGTTCAGCTCAGCTTATCATCCGCAGACAGATGGTCAGTCAGAGTGTACCATGCGAACCTTGGAAGATATGTTGATATCTTGTATACTCAACTTTGGTGGTTCGTGGGAGGATCACCTGCACCTGGTGGAATTCTCGTATAACAACAGTTTTCAGGCCAGTATCCAGATGGCACCGTTCGAGGCACTTTATGGTAGCAAGTACAGATCTCCGCTAGCATGGGATGATGTTGGAGAGAGGCAGATGCTCGGTCCAAAAATGATTACTCAGACAGTTGAGGTGGTCAAAAAAGTTAGAGATCATCTTCGCATCGCACAAGATCGCCAGCGTCATTAGGCCGATTCTCATCCGCGTTCCCTTGATTTTTCTGTCGGAGACCAGGTATTCCTGAGGATCTCGCCTACCCGTGGCGTCATTCGTTTTGGCATACGAGGAAAGCTTAGTCCTAGGTATATAGGACCGTTAGACATTCTAGAGCGATTACGAGATGTGTTCTATCGTCTCGCTCTTCAGCCGTCGTTACGTGAGGTGCATGATATCTTCCATGTATCCCCTACGACGGTATATCCCGGATCTGAGTCATGTCCTTGATCATTCGGAATTGGTTGTTGGTACCAACCTTTCGTACAAGGAGAGGCCCGTATCCTTATTAGACCAAAGAAAGAAGATACTCAAAAACAAGACTATCAAGTTAGTCCGTGTTGCTTGGGGTCATCACTCTTTGGGTGAGTCAACGTGGGAGCATGAGAATGATATCCGATCGCGATAAACCGACTTGTTTGACTCGTAAGGTATAATGTCCTTCTTATGCCTTATACTCTCGATTCCTTGCTTGAATGAATGATTGCATGGTAGACTGCTTAGTATAGTTTGTCTATGATTAGTATAGCTTGTTCTTGCCTCTCTGGTCTCTTAATTAAATTCCAAGGACAGAATTCTTTTAAGGTGGGTAGAGTTGTAACGCTTGTAGTTCGTATTACGTATTTTGTTATATGTGTACGTAATCTCGGACCTGTATTTAGACTTGTCCTGATTGGCTAGCCTTGGGTTCTGCATTGGCATGAGTTAGCTAGCATTTTATGGTTTTGGCATGCATCGGGTCCGATTGGGTTCGGCTTGGTTGGTTCGGTTTGGGTTGGTATGCAAACCCCTACCTACCACCCTCCATTATTTATTAATCCCAACAATCCATTCTCTCTCTTCATTCACTTCTTCATTTACTCTTCTCCTTCCTCCATTAACTCTCTCCACCGACCAGAGATAGGCTTAGGCAAGTGCAACTTGCTTCATGGAACTCAGATTTTGTTGTTTTATTGTCTTTCTCATGAGATTCTAAGTCACTTTAGTATTTAGCATTTTCGAATTTTATGGCTCATTTCATATAGATCTAAGTTTTAGCATTTTTGATCTTCATGGTTTTGATCTTCTAAAACTTGGTTGTTTTCGAAATAGAGAGTTCCATGTAGTAGGGATTTCGATTTCACGCAAGTTTGGCTCTGGAATGGTTGGATATCATCGAGACTTGACCGAGATGGGGCTTGCTTGAGTTCGTGAGCTTTTACGCCTACTTGTCTTGGCCATGGGGAGAAGATAAAATTTTACCCACAAGTTCTAACGTGTTAGCATATTGTTTAGCCTTTACGCCCATATTTTACGTGACAGCGTATTATTCAGCCTTTACGCACATACATTTGCGTGCCAGCGTACTCTGTTCTACGCCGAATTCATTCGAATTTTACGCTCGGGGCCCTCCCGCTCGCATAAAATCGTGCTCGCATAAAACCCTTGCTCGAGCAGACTCTCGCGTGCGTAAAGTCTTGCTCGAGTGTTTCCTCGCGTAGAGCTTGCTCGCGTAGAGTTACACTCGCGTAAAGCCTCGCTTGCCTACAGCTTGCTAGTGTAAAGCCCTGGCTCGCGTAAAACCCCACCCGCATGCACCCTTGCTCGCGTAGAGCTATCTTACCTTGCTCTTGCTTGCATAAGCCACTTTAAGCTTGAGGCCCCTTGGCCTAGCGTAGAGGTACGCACGTAGAGATCTTGAATCACTATGGCGTACACCTTTACCCTTTTTATCCTTACGCCTTTTGTCATGAACTTGATAATCACTAACTATTTAATATGTTTGAAAAGATAATTGTACACGATATGGTATAAAGTAGACACGACACAACATGATATGACAAGCAAGCATGATGGGAACTATTGAATGCCGTTGCGATGGCTAGTACGGCATGACAAGAATGACATGACAAGAATGAATGGTCTGGACACCGTAGACGATTGTGTTTCTACAAGTGAACCAGTATGGTCGTGCATCATGTCTAGGACAGGGAACCCTGAGTACCACGGTCAGGGGTACCTACTTAAACGGATTAAGGCTAATAACTAGAATAATCCAGTAGTCATAAAGAGATTTTCCAGCTACAGGCAATCCCGTTATCCGGGCACCCTATCATGGGATCTGTAGCCTACCGTCGAGTAGGGCACATTTCCAGCACACTGTCATGTATTGCACCCTTCAAGTTACCTAAGGGTATATGTGTTCCTTGGACAATGTACCCACATGAATTCAAACCCTAATTTGCGTCCGGATAGCCTGGATGGTCTGCATGGCTTATGGCTGTAGAATAATCTCATTGCATCTTGTTAGTAATTAGGCCTGTGATAACCCTAGTTAGTTAAAGTATCAAGCCGTACTCATTACTCAGCCGTGATCTGATTAGATGGAGTCTAAACCAGTCTAGTCTTGTCCTGATCCTGTACAAGATTGTTACATGACCTGAATGCTTGTGCTTTACTTTATCGATAAATGGTGGGAAACCAAGTTCCGTTCAGATGAAGGGTTACAACCCCGGTCCTTGTTTGGTTTGAGGGTTATAATTTGGTTATCTGAATAGTCCCATGGTTATCTTATCGTATATCATCACGATTGACCATATCTCCAGTTTTCTTTTATTTATTAATATGTTTTGTGCTAATTGCTGGTTTTAGTTCTTAAGTGAAGCCTCATTTGTGGCTCTTGCTCTTTCTGGGATCTGACCCAGCTAGTTTTGTATGACCAGATACTGGAGTAGCACGAGAGGATCTTCCTGTCTTTCAGCCAGATGGTGACCACCAGGCGTAACCCTGGCAATGGTTTTATTTTGCTTTCCCACTCTATTGTAAAAATATTCTTTTGAGGCATTTAGCCGACGAGCACGTGTTAGCTCGATTGCACCTTTACTTATTGTCTGCCTACGGGCTGTAGCATGATTAACAAATCCTAGGGTTGATCATATATGACTGAACTCTTGTTAGTCTTCATATTTTGTATGACTAGCTTCATGATCATCCAAATATGTAATGTATGGGACGCCTTACTATTGTATATTTGGTGCTCTGACATCTTGTAACTGCTATTATTTGCATGAGATTGAGACAATAGGCTTGTTCATGACCATAAGAGATCGATGGCTTGTAGTTAAACCCTCATGTATCTAGACAGCCGTGACTGTATTGCGAGGTGGATTACACTATAATATACGTAGCTGGCTATGTCCGTCCCCGTTCTCCAGTATTCTGGTTCTGGGGCGTTACAGCTTCTGTCAGGAGACGTTCCCTCTGATTCTTCTATGACACAGCTACCAAAAATGTTCTACCGTCGTTCTTACGATGGACTCCTCCTCAGGTGTCTATCCCAGACAGAGGCGCAGGAAGCGCTCCGAGAGGCACACGATGGGACCTGTGGAGCTCATCAACCCTGGCCCAAGTTGCAAGACCGACTGCACCGTATGGGCTATTACTGGCCTACTATGATGGCGGATGCTGTGGAATATACGAAGAAGTGTCGGACATGTCAGTTGCATGTAGACTTCATTCACCGACCTTCGGAGCATCTACACCCTATTGTGGCTCCTGGCCATTTGAAGCATGGGGAATGGATATCGTTGGGCCAATCAGCCTACCTTCCTCCAAAGGACATCAGTTTATCCTTGCCATCGCGAAATACTTCTCCAAGTGGACGAAAGCAGTATCATTGGCAGAAGTAAAAGCCTCGAACGTGATCAGCTTCATCAAGCACCACGTCAAATATCGGTTTGGGGTCCCCAGAAGAATTATCCATGACAGTGGCCCCCAGTTCGTGAGCCATGCCTTCCAGCGGTTCTGTGACAAGAACCGAATACAAAATGTGGCATCAACAGCCTATATCCCGACGGCTAATGGGTTGGCTGAAGCATTCAACAAAACTATCGTCAAACTGCTCAAGAAAGTCGTGTCCTCTAATAAATGTGACTGGAACGAGAAGTTGGGTGAATGCCTATGGGCATATCGTACGACCGTACGGACACCAACGGGCAACACCGTTCACCCTGGTCTACGAAAGTAAAGCGGTGCTCCCCTTGGAGATTCAAATCCCGTCCTTACAGGAAGCTATCACCAATCAGCTGACTGACAAAGATAACCAGTACACACAGTTACAAGAGTTGGAAGTGTTGGATAAAATATGCTTGCTAGCACAACAAAAAATCGAGCTTTACTAAGCTCGTATTTCTGGATCCTTCAACAAAAGAGTCCAAAAAAGATCATACCAAGTGGGCAACCTTGCCATAGTAGAACAAAGGCCGCTGGTGATGACTCACAAGACTGCTGGGAAGTTCGAGCCCAAGTGGGAAGGACCGTTCGTCATAGAAACGGTATAATCCAACGGTGCTTATCGACTAGCCAAACCCAATGGTGACTTGCTAATGATGCCCATCAACGGCAAGTTCCTAAAGAACTATTACGCCTGAAGATGAAACTGGCATAGGCTCTCGCATCCCCTAAGACTGCTTATGGGTTCTGGCAAGGGGTTTCATTTCTTCTATATCTTCCCTCCAGTAGATGAAGCACTTCACATCCATATAACCTCTGGATTGCTCCTCTACACCCAGACGATACGGCTACCACGTCCATATTACCTCTGAGTAGTCGTTCTCTCCGTATTGATCCTATGATTATCATGGCCATCTAGAAAATAGTTTACGTTCATACTACCTCTGAATTGTTGTTCTACATCCCAGCAAAGATTAGGCCTACCATGTTCATATTACCTCTGGCGTAGACCAGAACTCCACTGCAGAAATCTTCTTCGGATCCACTGAAATCCCCTCGCCAGAGACAACATGGCCTAGGAACTCCATGCGATCCAAGAAGAACTCGCACTTCGACAGCTTTCCATACAGCTGCTCCCTCCTGAGAGTGTCCAACACAATCCTCAGGTGCTCCTCGTGCTTCTCTGGCGTCTTCTAATAGATGAGAATGTCATCGATGAAGACCACCACGAACTTGTCAAGGTACTGAGGGAATACCTTGTTCATCAAGTTCATGAATACCGTCGGGGCATTGGTCAACCCAAACGGCATGATGGTATACTCATACTGGCCATAACGGGTCCGAAATACAGTCTTCGGAATGTCATCCCGCTTCACCTTCAGCTGATGGTACCCGGAACGCAAGTCGATCTTCGAGAACACCCTCGCCCCGCTCAACTGGTCGAACAAGTCATCAATCCTTGGTAAAGGATACTTGTTCTTGATAGTAAGGTTGTTGAGCGCCCTGTAATCGATGCACATATGTACCGTACCATCCTTCTTCGGGACAAAAAGAACTGGCGCCCCCAAGGTGAAGAACTAGATCAGATAAAGCCCTTGTCCTGCAGCTCGTCGACCTGTTTCTTCAGCTCCGCTAACTCACTGTTGTTGATTCTATAGATGTGCTGTGAGATAGGCTCAATGCCTGGCACTAAATCTATAGAGAACTCAACATCACGATTTGGCGGCATCCCAGTCAACTCCTCGGGAAAGACATCCAAGAACTCAGCAATAAGTCGATGTGGCAACACCAGCCCCGCCAATAAAGCTCCGCAGAATCCATCTCCTGGCTCTGCTGCACCTCGGATGAACTCAAACTATGGCTCTCCCGACAGCCTGAACAGAATCCTGCCTCCTCTACAGTCTATGCTAGCATGGTACATGCTCAACCAGTCCATACTGAGTACCACATCGTAACTCGGAAGTGGCATTACGAGCAAATACGCACTCAGCTCCCGGCCTCTCAAAGAAACTCTCCGTCCCTTGCAAACATTATTAACCAGGATGATGCAATTCCCAGTCATAATCTTGCAAGTCCTACCAAGATACTCAGCAATAATATTGTGCCTAAGAGCAAAAGAAACAGACACAAAACTGTGCGTAGCACCAGAATCAAACAAGGCTAGAGCAGAAAAAGAATCGAGCAGAACAGAACCTACGACAACATCAGCTATAGGCTCCATCTCCTCGGCTGTAAGGGCAAAAGCTCTACCCTGAACACCCTTCTGCTGGCGGTGCTGGACAAACTGCTACTGCTGGGTCGGAAGTGGACCCCGCTGCTGAACTACAAGCACACTAGCTGGTGCCCTCGGAACAGGTGCCCTCTGAGCTACTCCAGCAACACGGGATTCTTAGGACACTCCCGTATCTGATGCCCAGCGGCTCCGCAAAAGAGGCACAAACCCAGCCTCCTCCTGCAGAACTCAAAGAGGTGACCGGGCTTCTTGCAGTAGTGGCACGGAGGATCATCCTGCCCCTGACGCTGATGAACCCTCTAGACAGGTGCCCTGGCCTGCACCTGCTGCTGATGATGCTGGAACGGTTGATGCTAAAGCTGAGGGCGCTTAGCAGCCCCCGTGCTGCTACTGGCCCCTGAAAACAAATCACGATACCTCTTGGGCTTCAAGCCCCACTCTCTCTCCACCTTCCGAGCCTCCGCATAGACCTCTGCATATGTCGCATAGAAGGAAGGGATCAGGATCTTGATATCCCATATCAATCCCTCCCGGAAGCGCTCTGCTCGGATCACTGGGTCGCTCACCATGTACTCCGCGTATCGGCTCAGCCGGCCGAACTCCGCTGCATACTCCTCCACAGTCATACTGCCCTGTTGCAGGTTCTGAAACTGCCGCCCTAGGCCGATCTTGTCTGTAGGGGAAAAAAAACTTCTCTCTGAACATGGCCCGAAACTCAGCCCAAGTGTGGCCCTCTCCTGCAAGAGCCGGCTCATTCTGAAACCATGTCCGGGCAACATCTAATAACTGCAAGCCAACCGCCTCGACCTTCAGGTCGTCTGCCAGGAGGGAGGCCCCCATCTGACGTTCGATATCCTCGAGCCAGTCATCAGCATAAAAAATACCCTCGGTCCCTCTGAAATCCCTCGGACCCATCTTCTTGAAAGCCTGGATGTTCCGGGCTTCTACTGCAGTACCTCCCGCTGTGGAGCCCCACGCTCCACCGTAGCCAGGGTCAACCTATGGGCATCCTCCATGCCCTGGCGTATTGCCTCAGTCTGTCTCATCTGTGCCTCGTGCTGGGCCCGCTGAGACTCCAGCACCTACTGAAAGAATGCAAGCATCTGCCCCATATCTGTAGGTAGAGGAGGCAACGGAGGAATAGCTCCCACCACCGGTGGAGGAGTCCCCTGCTGAGGAGGAGGAACGCCCCCGACAGCTCCCGTCGTAGCCCTCGACACTGCAGAAAGAGCACCCGCAGTGACCCCAGGGATAGTCATCGAGAGCGCTAGAGGAGTACCCCCGAGAGCCCCTACTGAAGTTCCAACAGCAGGGGAAGTGACTGGAGCTTGTCCGCCAGAGATAGCAGACCTCTTCGTCTTTCCGTGCTCCTCACCGGGAGAATGAGTCATAACCATCCTGGAGACAGATTGAAAAGAAGATATCAATATGGCACAAGAAGGACCATATCAAAGGTGGACAGCTAGAATACATTAAATCAATATCAAAGACGGTAAGCAAGATAAGTAAGAAAAGATCCTACTATGATTGAGTACTCTTAGCCTACCACCTCCTATATATAACACAGGCTCGTAGTCAACACTCTAAGACAAGTGCTGCTATGACATCGCACTAATTACGACTTCAGGACCTGCGTGGGCCACCACTAAAAATGTGTCACGACCCGCACCCGCTGTAAGGGCACGTGTGCGTAACAACGCCTAGCCCTCACCGTAAAAACGGCATGGAACGCTGTAGGTTTACTACTCTAACAACAGTTTATATAATATCAAAACCTGTCGAGAATATGGTCAACTCCGAACGGAGGACAAGCAATGATAATATATGAGTACTCAATCACAACTCTAAGTTGATAAAGTAAATACTGAAAGATAAAGACAACACGATAATAAAATATAACATGTCAAGTCCAAACACAAAGAATATACAAGTCCAAGTCCAAAGTCTCTAATACTAGCTAAAATAATAACAGTCCCAAGAGTAACTGGAGACAAGATCCAGTACAAAAACCTACTCTATCTAAGGATAGGTGGTATCTCGTCCTGCGGTACTGCACCCTGCTGATCCAGGGTATCTGTCTCTAAACCTACTATGTCCGGTAGGTCGTAGTAAGTGCAGTAATAGTCCTTCTCTGCATCTGTAAATATTGTCAACATATCCGGTCAGGATGGAACGAGTACATAAATCTCATAACAGATCTCAAGATAGAATAAAAGCCATAAGACTGCAAATAGAGCATATACAATAAAATCATGGAGTATACATATATGTATCATGGCATGGTAAGCTGTAGAACTAGAGCTAGAACAGGAAAGTAGAACTGATTATGGTATGTACACAAATCAGGGTAAGCTGTCTATCCAATATGTGTGAGTAGTAGTTTCAACTTGTGATCGGCTTGGGCACCTGTAAGTAACTGGCCAGACTAGTCATAAGTGCGGTATATGACTAACACTGTTCGAGAATGCGGGATGGATTTGATCACATGCATACGCTACTACTCCCCCACCCCCAACTGGTAGAATGGACCCAAATAGGACACGTCACTGCACGGGATTCTATAAGAAGGGAGCAAGTCTTCTCTAGAATCGGTGACCATATATTGTGCAAGAGCTACAAGGAAGCTTGCACAATACATCCCAAGCTAACAAGGAGTAACATCTCTCGTCGAGATCCAGGAATACCAATCCGTGAGAACCATGTGTCAGGAATAAGTATATCTACAATAAGTACATGAATCGTAACAGTTATCATAAATTGGAAAAAAGTTATCAGAGAATGTACTTGCCTGTGATATGATATAATATGTCAACTGGATCCAATGCAACACCTCGAGGACCTATAGATAACAAGATATATCAATACTATATTTAGGAAGTAAAATCAAATCATTTTAAATCTTATTAAGTCATTCTAGGTCAAGACAAGTCTAGTTAGGTCAAACCAGGTCATAGAAAAATATTGGAAGTCAACCCAATCAAACTAGGTCAAAGATTGACTTACAGTTAACTTTTGGTCAACGGGTTAACTCTGGTCAACTCTAGGTCAACCTAGGTGAATCCTAGGTCAATGGTGATTAACAGTTGACTTTTGGTCAACTGTTCGACTCTAATGGAATTTGGGACTAAATTGGGTAAAGTATTGGCCCATGGTTGACTTTTGGTCTAAAAAGTCAACCGTGGTCAACCAAGGTCAAGACTAGGTCTAGGCGACTATTTCTAACCATTACCAACCCTTACAACCTATATCCAAGTCCATCTTGAACTCCGAAACTCATATCTTGGCCGTAGGCCAATATCTTAAATTTACCCTTTACAAAGGTAAATTCCTACCCTAGTCCAATACCAAATTAGCCTACCTACACTTGGTATTTCGACCCGTGCTTCCTAGGGTAGTAGGATACTAGCCTACACTATCATTACCTACCAAGCTTCCTAGGTAGAGTGGACATCCAGTCCATCTTACGGCGTATGTTGCCGATTCACCGATTATCTTGAGTATCGCGAGATACTCAATGATATCGTGCGATACCATCCTCCTAATCCCATACGAAATCCTGATTTCAACTCGGGAGCCTACCCATAAAATCTAATTCACATAATCTAAGTCTCATCCAATTTTGGACGCGTTCCGACACTCGGAACTCAATTTCCCCCTTTTACTAAATTCTGACTCACTCACAAACCCCCTCTAATTTGATTTCCTACATTTCCTACACTACTACTAATACCACTACTATCACCATTACAACTCCTACTACTACCACTCTTCTTTTCCTTCTCCTTCTCCTTCTCTTTCTCCTTCTCCTTTTTCTTCTCCTTTCCTTCTCCTTCCCTTCTTCCTTCCCTTCTCCTTATTCTTTATTTTTCCTTCCCTTCTCCTTATTCTTCTCCTCCTCCTTATCCTTTCCTACTCCTTATTCTTCTCCTCCTCCTTATCCTTTCCTTCTTCTTTTTCCTCTCCTCCTTATCCTTTCCTTCTCCTTTTCTTCTCCTCCTCCTTATCCTACCTATGCTACTGCTGCTGCTGCTCTTGCTAGCTGCTGCTGTAGCTGCTAACTGCTGCTGCTGCTACTGCAGTCCACTGCTGCTGCTGCTGCTGCTGCTGCTACTTCCTACTGCTGCACCTGCTACTTCCTACTGTTGCTGCTGCTACTTCTTATTCCTCTTCTTCTTCTCCTACTTCTTCTACTTCTTCCCCTCTCTCTCTCTCTCTCTCTCTATATATATATATATATATATATATATATATATATATTCCTCCGTCAAAAAAAAGAAAAACCCCTAATAAATCCTTAAACTAGGTTTTAGGAAAACCTATAAAAGCTATGGTCAATATGTAGAGAATGGTCTCCTCTACATTTATTGTGAAGGAATAAATGATAAAGAGGAATTTATGAGGGATTAATGTGCATACCTAAATGGTTGATCTTCTTGAAGAAGAGGGAGCTCCAAAAAGAATGAAATAAAGGGAGAGAGATTACTTAGGAGTGAAGTAAAAGGAGGGGGAGTGGCCTATGTGTGGCCGGCCATGGGGGGTCCTAATGGGTTTGGGTGGAGACCCATTAGGCCTCCACACCCATTAGACTTGGTTTGGTTTGGTTTGGTTTGGGTTTGGTTTGGTTTGGTTTGGTTTAACTTCAAATTGACTAATTAAGCCTCTAAATGACTATTTAAGCCATAGGAGTATGGTTTATGGTTTCTAGCCTAGTTAGATGGCATGTGGCCAAGCCCAGCTAGTATATGGGTCCCACTAGCGTTCAGACTACCCGGGTCTCTAACTTAACTCCAAATTGGATAAAATTCAAACTAAATCAACCAAATCCCTAAAAATCCTATAAAATCAAATAAAATTCCCAAAAATTATAGAACTTGGAAAATGACAAAAATACCCCTAATTCGAAAATTGGAGGTGACAGCTATAAAGACCTAATACAGACTCTTCATAGTTACATACACAGAGACAAGAATCTGAAATATCACCAAGCACGTACGTTCATGCTACATGTTCATGCTTCTGTTCAAAGTACCCCGAGCATGACCCAAGTTCGGGACACTTTGAAGGGGGTCTTGTAGAAGCTTGAAAAATCTCAGCTGATAACTTTCCTCCACCACAGTGTAGATGATACAATGGCGCAGACTGAGTATTGAAAAGACAACAGAGGATACGGAAAGAATTTTTGTTATTATCATGCCTACAAAGATCTAGCACAGATTCATCAAGGCTGTACGTAAAGGACTAATCCTATTTCTTCTACAAAGGATCGATCACAGGTTCAGCAGGCCCTAGAGGAGTCTATAATAGACTTAGTCTTCATCAAAGTATAGGCATCTTTCTTCTTGGTACGCATACTAGAAGATTGATCTCTATTAAGGCACATTCTGACTTTCTTGTACGTGTAACCCTCCAAACGTGCGTCAATTGCTCTGCCAAAGCAGGCAACTTCCTGAAGCAGCTATTGGCCCAAGCTCCCTGAAGGCACAGTAGGTCGCAAAGTCCAGAATGAGCAGAGCAGAGTACAACATGTAGCGCTTCAGGCCGACAACCGGACCAAACTCGATCGTCAGGACCTCCAAGACCTCCAAGACGTCGCCCAGAGTCAAACTCCTTATGGAGGATACTTGGATACTTCTCAAGAGTGGTGAAGGCTCCTTCTACAGAGAGTTCTTCTACAAGAATATGGCCCCTTCGAACGAGAGAAGCCCCAACCAACAACCGACTTATGCAAGGCCAGCAGCCATCTGAAGCTAAGTCTGGTTCAAACATGGTGGTGAAGGGTGCCAGGAAGAAGATAGTGACTCTTCAGAGGAACACTTCCCCTTTTATACGATCGGGAGTGGTCCAAACTATAGGCCAATTGGCGACGGTCAAAATTCTCTCATTAATGGGATGAGCCTAGGACTTGGCACAATGGATCTCAAATAGGCCCATTCAAGTAAGTCTCCAAACTGTTCAAATGCTCCTTGGAATCTCCCAATTAACGGTGGCAATTAAGAAGGAGTCTGCATTCAAGGGTAGTCATTTACTTCTACTGAAAAGAAGACTTAAAAGCCAAGCTGTCTCCAACCGGAGGCGCAGGAACCCCACTATGTTCCTTTGCTTCTAAGGCGCAGACGGTACATCCCCCTCTCAGAAGCACAGATAGCTGCTTCGATCCAAGTACCCGGCCCGTTCAACGGCCCATTTTTCTCAGCAAAAGACTTGGGAGACACCGTTTGCCTCCAGCATAAGCCTGACTGCTACTCCAAAGCACAGTAAAAGGGTCTATCTGAAGGCGCAGCCTACTCGTCGCCCTAAAGCACAGTGATTTTATCCAAAACACAGCCTACTCGTTGCCCCAAAAAGCACAGAGGCTCTGTTATCTTTGAAACATAGTCCACTTGTTGCCCTAAAGCACAGAGACTCCGTCGTCTCCATAACCACGGTCTACTCATCGCCCCAGAAGTGTAGCCAGCCTTGCCTGAAGCACAGACGACATGGTTCCATCCAATCGGTTTGCTTAAACACCTCTCTCAAAGATAGGATTGAGATTGATCAAGTTGATAAATGTGAATATCTTATCAGATTGATTTAAATCTCGGACGAATATTACACAGAATCCAAACCTGAGATAAAATTTCAAGATTTGTTCAACTACATCCGAGCAAGCAAATCGACACACGCCACGTGTCATCTTCTTCGGTTATTTTGAGAACCACCAGAGATCTCGTTTGAGGGGAATCTCAACACCCGCCATGTGTCAGCGCCACAGAAGCCTGCACTATGCAAGAACGACAGATTCTTTCATATCTCAAAACCTTAATACACATCGCATATGTGCGCCTGTCCCCTATAAATAGTAAAGGTTTTTCCCCAACAACATGATCGACAAGAAGAAGAAGATCCACAGAATTATCAAAATTTTCAACTTCGGCGTCCTACTAATCGGCAACCCTAGAGTTCCATCGAAGGCACCAGAAAGTCAGAGCATGTCTTATATCATCATCATATTGTCAACGGAGTAAAAGAGCCGCTGCAGTGCTCGATCTCTACCGTCACACTTTTCCAAAAAAAAATTGTACTTAGATTTCTTCGTATAATTATCGATTATACTCTTTTTTACGTTCAATATATAAAAAGTTCGTTCAACCTTTTGTCATATCGAACATAAACATGTAGAATAACTGGAACATGTGGGCATGTTAGATAACTAGGGCATGAGAGCATGTGAGAATAGAACGATAAATGCTAAGATTACTTGGGAACTAATCCGAAACCCAAGTTACAACCCGTAAACCAAACAAGGACTGGGGTTTTAACCTTTCTCCTGAACAGAACTTAGTTTCTAATCATTTATCGACAAAGGTAAAGCATAAACAATAATATACTGAAATAAACATATACGGACACTGTCTAGACAAAACTAGACTGAACTGGACTCCATCCATTAATCACGGCCAAGCAATGAGTACGGCTTGATACATTAGCTAACTAGGGTTATCACAATCCTAATTACTAACAAGATGCAATGAGATATTCCCACAAACACAAGCCCTGGAGACTATCCAGGTTATCCAGGCGAGGTTACAAGAGATTTTAGGAATTAAGAAAATTATTAGGTGACTTTAGTACTTATGAATTCGACAAGTGCAACACATGACAGTTTGCGGAAAATGTGTCCTACTTGACGGCAGGCTACAAGTCCACTAGTGTGGCTGGGATAACGGGATCGTCTATAACTGGGTAATCTCTCTATATGAACTACTTGCTCAATCTAGTCGTTTAACCTAGTCAAATTCATTATGAATCCCTGACCGTGGTAATCAGGAATCTATATCCTAGATATGATGCAAGACGAGATAGGTAGCTTGTGTAATCACAATAAGGAAAATCAACTATGGTGTCCCGACAAGAGTTATACTTAACAAGTTAGGATTGGTTGTCTCAACAGCAATCAAGATTTCATATGTCATGTCGGGTTTACTTGACATGTCAAGAGTACTGGTCAAGAGTGCGCCTTGACGGGCCACTATCATGTAAGCAAGAAAATACATGTACCAGAGTGCACCATGACGGGTCACTATCTAGTAAGCAAGGAAGACATGTAACATGAGTGCGCCACAATGGGCCACTATCATGTAAGCAAGTAAAGATATGTACAAGAGTGTGTCACGACCTGCACCCAGTGTAGGGACACAAGAAGTGGGTACGCCAAGCCTACGCCGCAATATCGACGGTAGAATACTGTTCTAGGTCACTATCACAAACTAAATACAATATGATATACTCTCCGAACGGAGGACAAATCACATAAGGTATTACTCAATCACAAATCTAGAGATAAAAATAGCATGATATGATAGATATGAAATCTTAAAAGAGAACATACAAACAGAAGGAAAGTCTAAGTGTCTAAACAACACATTATCACAAACATCTAGAAATAATACAACTCTAAAGTCAATACAAATAACATAATGAAAAATAAGATAAAGCCTAGCAAATCTAGTCTAAGCAGTAGGGATGACGTCCTCAGCTAGAGCTGGATCCTCCTGTGGGTCCAACTCACAGGTGTCGTCTAGATGGGCTCCATAATAGGTTGGAAAGAAGTCCTAAGTATCATCTGTAATATTTTCAACAGGTCTAGTCAGGATAGGAGCGAGCACAATACATCTCACGCAGTTCATATCATGGCAGAAAATATAAAGCATGCAAAAGAGTAAGATACATGAACTATAAGAAGATGTACATAAAAACGAAAGATATTTGTAAACTGAAAATATATACATGATAAGTAAGAACTGTAAGTGACTAGTGATGTAGAGCACAATATGGTTATGTAAACAGGTTAGGTTATACAATAAAATGGGACTCCAATATACGTGAGGGCACAATGGACATATACAATATTTTATACAATAGGGAATTTGATCACATAACAATTTTCTACTCATCCTTCCCAATCAATACACAAGGATCCAATCAAGTTACGTTACATATACAATAGTTTTTCCATGAAACTCATGCGATCATGAGAGTATAAGATGCACAATGAGTATACATGAATAGGAGTATACCATAAATACAATATGTTCGTAAAACGCACATCACAATATGTATTTGATGAACACAGGGGGATAACATTACAAGAGAAGATCTATATAGTACCAATCCATGATAACAATCGTGACAGCATCAAGTAAAGTAATCTAGAGCAAGATTATAAGTCCTGACAAGTATGAAACGATCAGAGAATATACTCGTCTGCGATCCTGAGTGACTGTAAAAATAGATGTCTGAACTGTTGTAAATGAGTCCTAAATAGAGCACACAGGTTATGATGTATCCAATGATGTAATAATTGAAATTGATAATGCATTCTATATGATTCTAAGTCAATCTAGGTGAAAGTCAACTCTGGTCAACTATACAGTCAAACTAGGTCAACTCTAGTCAACTGTGGTCAAACTAGCTAGCGTTTTGTCAACAAGGTCAAACTAGTCTAAGTTAGACATTTCTAGGTCTAAACCAAGCTACCTAAAACATACAAGTAACCAAGTACTATAGCTATTCTAACACATAGCCTAAGCAATAGTACATAGCCAAAATCAAGCACACTAACTTAGTCCATTTTAGGTCTAAACAAGTCAAGGCTAAGACAAACAAGCTACAAAACATAGCCTAAGGTCACATGCTAAATCAAGACACAAGCTAACCACATAGCCTAACACAAAGTCTAAAACAAAGCACACACAAACTAAGTTATATATGTAGTACATATACATATATATATGTTTCACATTCGTATTTATATATATATATACACTACATACATATCATGTATGCATACATACATATATTATATTGCCTACATGCTTGCATTACATTATACATGTATTCATACATTGCATACAAATATACATGTATACATACATTACATAGATGCATACATATATATCATGAATACATACAAGTCATACAAACATGCATACATGTATCTATTCATTCATACCTATATACATATATATCCAATAGATAACATACATTCATTCATGCCTATCCTATATAACAGTACATTAGATTACCCTATATTGCATCCATGTACACTACACTACATTCATTACATACATGGATTACATTACCTTGCATTACCTACTTACATATCATGTATACTTTATGTATCATTCTCATATAAACATGCTTGCATTCATATTTACTTCATATACAACATACATGGCATACATTAAAGAAGGAAAAGGGAAATGAAATTGACTAGGTTCAATCTCAGTTTCAGTGCATACAATTATCTCAGGTTTTTGGTTATCAGACTTGTCCTCAGTTTTAATCATTCAAACATTATCACAGTTGCATACATATTCTTGCATATGTACCAAAATTTAGTTTATATATCAAATCTCAGGTTCACTTTGAAACCAAACCCAAATTTCAGTCTATATACAAAGCTAATCATATCAACTCAAAACCCCATTTTCAGGTTCAAAGTATCAGTCTCATATTCTCAGTTTTGTGTAAAATAAACAATCCTCAGGTTTTGTAAACTCATTACACAGTGAAATCATTTTAAGATACATCTCAGATATCATCTTCTTCATGTTAATCAGTTATCAATTTTTATATGTTCAGTAAAACTCAGGTTAGTTATCATATACTAGGCAAAAACCCAACTCAGTTATCAACAAATAAAAACCTAGTTTCAGTCTATGCATGATTCAAACTCATATCCAAATAAAACCCAAGTTTTCAAAATCAGTGAGCAATTTATATATGTATACAAACTTAAAACCAAAATCAGTCTTCCATACAAAGTTAACATTCATATTAACTCAGGTTTTTAAAGTATCAGTGAGCAAAAGTAAACAAGTATCAGTAAATCACATTCAGTTTCATGAAGATATATGAATTCGAAACTCCAAATCAAATGGGAACCCAAATTCATTTTTCAAATATATCAGTAATAATTTGAATAGCAAAACCTAAACCTGTATTCTCATAACAAACTTAGTTTCGAACATTGAAACCCAGTTTCCTAAATTATCAGACCACAACAACAAGTATCAGGAATTATATTTCGAAACATCAAATTGAAACCCAAATTCTTATGAAACCCAAAATCAGGTGTACAAAAGTGTTTCTCATAATAAATGTGCCAGGGGTATTTGTTCCAAGAAAGTGGACATGAAGTGTCCAAAATAGAGAATACAAGGTATCAGTTTTCTGCGTAGCCTAGGCCTCGTGCAGCCGTGTCAAGAAGAAAATGACACGACACATAGCACTAGGTGCCACGTGCTCGTATCCACGTATAGCTGGGGTGTTAGCCTACGTGGTCGACACCTCACCACGTGTCCACGACGTGTCCTCGTGTGACATGAAGTACGTGTCAGTGGCTGATTTACGAATGTACAGTGCAGTAGAAACGTGTGCGTGTGTGAGAACATGTCCGATATGACACGTGGCCAAGCGTGGCTTGGGGGTGACCTATCAGTCACTGCCCCGACCTATTGGCCAAGTGTCAGGCCACCACGTGGCGTGTCGTGTCCCAAAACTATATCGGGTAGCAGAACAGTGAACCGTGGTCTCGTGCACTAGTTCGTGTCCATATTTGGACACGAAAAAGATACGAAAATGTGCTCAGTCAGTGGGGGTTCGAAAAAACACATCAAGGGCAACCCAAATATGAAATTAGTTTTCAAAATGGAGAACAAAAAGTTCACATAGGCATTTCATCAAACACTTGCATATACACTCTGATACGTGTCCGATACGCGTATCAAAAGGACACCAATTCCTACCAAACTTGGTCTACAGGGGTATGGTACCTAGATTTATGCATCTATGAAGAAAAATTAGGGTTTTAATAGTTTTAAAGGGATTTACCTATTGAGAGTTGGAATCTCAATATAAAGAGCCTAGAATTAATGTCTTCCTCAATTTGCTATGGTCCCAATGCCTTCAAACCCTGCTAGCTAGCCTCCAATGGTCTTCTCTACTGTAGGGGAGGGAGATGCAATTGATTTGGATCAATTTAGGGTTGATTTGAGCAAGGGGTGAAATTTGGGGAAGAACAAAAATTAGGTTTAATGTTGGAATGAAAAGAGATCCTAACAAGTGTTGATATATATATATATATATAGGGGGACTCCTTGGCTGGCCATAGAGTGCTATGCTAGGGTTTGGGGTAGATATTTATGCTAGAAGGGCTTCTATAAGTTCAATTCAAGGCTTTCTAGGTAAAGGCCGATGTAATTTAGGTTTCAAGCTAAATATCTTAAGTAAATATCTAGCTAAAGTTAATATCTAGATATTACTAATCTTGACACTTAGTGAGAAGGTTCTAATGGAATATCTAGTCTCATGATCATATCTAGGTTAGGTTATTTCTAGGTTAAGGCTTAACAATAGAGATTAGCACAAATTTAATTGATGAAAATTTATTTTCATTAAAAGTCAAAAATGACCAAAATACCCTTAGGCTAAAAAGTGGTAATTTGTAATTCTAATCACATGACTAGGCTTTCATGGTCATGGTTAGTCTCTAGGCTTAGCAATTCTAGGGTTGCACTAGTTAACCATCAAAATCACAATTCAACATTTTAAATAGTATTAAATTAATTAAAATTCATCAAAAATCATTAACATGATTAAATCCTAATATTAAATAATCAAAATTATAAAGTTCAATATTACTCTTGTTTTAGAAAAGTGGGTGTTACAGAGTGCACCACGGCAGGTCACTATCTAGTAAACATAGAAGACATGTAACCTGGATGTGCCACGACGGGCCTGTTCGACATCACAAAAGGTTGAACGAACTTTTTATTTATTGAACGTAAAAAGACCTATGTACAGAGAAGGAAGTCCTAAACAGGATATTCTAAGTACAAGAGGAAGAGTTTCTGGAAAAGTGTGACAGTGGAGTTCGAGCACTGCAATGGCTCCTTTACTCCGTTGATGATCTGACGACGAGTTAAACTTATTCTGACTTTCTGATGCCTTTGATGGAACTCTACGGTTGTCGATCAAAAGGATGCTTGGAGCTAGAGATTTTATATTCGGTGGTCTCTCCTCTTTGTTGAAGGAAAACTCCTTCTATTTATAGGGAAAGAGAGCGCATATGCGATGTGCATTAGGGTTTTGAGATATGAAGGAATCTGCCGTCATTGTACGGTGCAGGCTTTTGCAGCGCTGACACATGGCGTACATTAAGATTTCTCTCAATCGAGATCTCTGGTGGTTATTAAAATAACCGAAGGAGGAGACACGTGGCATGTGCCAATTTGCATGTTTGGATGCAGCCGAGTAAATCTTAGGATTTATCTCAGATTTGGATTCGGATTGATCCTCGTCTAAGATTTAAATCAATTTGATAAGATATCAATCATGATTAACCCCAATCCTATATTTGAGAGAGTCGGTTTAAATAAACTGATTGGATGGAACTATGCTTCCTGCGCCTCTGGCGAGGTCTGAGTACTGCTGCTCTTTTGGGGTAACGAGTAGACCGTTCTTCTGGAGACAACGAAGACTCTGTGCTTTCAGGCGACGAGTGGACTATGCTTCAAAGACGACGGAGCCTCCGTGCGTATGAGTGACGATAAGGTTGTGTTTCGAACGACAAAGTCACCGTGCTTTAGGGCAACGAGTAGGCTTATGCTTCAGGTTGACGAGGTTACTGTGCTTTGGGTGCGGCAGGCGAACTTGTATTGGATGCAATGGTATCTCCCAAGTCTCTGACAAAACGTAGTTGAGCTTATGGGTCGGAGCAGTGTGCTGCGCCGTTGGAGTTGAGGTGGTGTGAAAACATCACTAGTCTGCGGCTGAGGTTGGCGCGGGAGTGTAGCTGCGCCTCTGGATTGAAGGCATTGGCTTTGAAGTCTTCTTTTAAATAGCACTGAATGACCGCTCCTTAATGAACGACTCCCTCTTAATTTCCACCATTAGTTGGGAAATTTTAAGGGATCCTATGATAGTCTAGGACTTAGTCGAATGAACTTTATTTAATGAGGTTCATCGTGTTGAGTCCTAGGTTCATCGCATTAATGTGGGAACTTTGACCGTCGGCCATGTGACCTACGTTTTGGACCACTCATGCCCTATATAAAGGAGGATTTTCTTCCGAAGAGTCACGTATTCTTCTTCTTCTTGTAGTCTTTCAACACCATGCTGGATTCAGACTTAGCTTCGAGCGGTGGTTGGCCTTGCCTAAGTCAAATTTTGGTTGAGGATTCCTTCTTTCAAAGGGGCTATGCCTTTGTAGAAGAACTGTTGATGAGCCTCAAAACGTGTTGTAACGCTTCTCATGAGGAGTTCGACCCTAGGCGACGCCTTGGAGGTCTTCGAGGTCCTGACGGCCTAGCTTGTGGGTGGATAGCCAACCCGGAGAGCCACAGGTTGTGCTCTACCTTGCTCAGTAGTGACAGCATGCTTTTGTTAGGCTAGAAGAGCCTCAGAAGCTTATGCCCTTTTTAAAAAGGGCCTTCCTGCTGCGGTGTGGCCTGAGCTTTCAGCGGGCCAATAACTGCTTCCGGAAGTGCTGGGCGTCTGGAGGGGGAAGGTGTGGTGGAGGCTTTGATTGAGACTGTATTCACATCTTCTATCTACAGTGCCTCACTCAATGACGATCACACAGTGAAGAGTTACCTCGGCGTTGATCTGTAGGAGTTTTCAATTCGGCACATGTAATCACAAAGTCTTTTGTAAAAGATCCTTGTAATTATGTCTTTATGCAGTCTTTTATGTAATTGTGACGAGTCTGTAGCAGACTCTTGTAGCCATGATTAATAAAAAAAGGTCTTATGAGCTTTTCATCTGTTTGTGACTTTTGTCTTTGTTGTTAGCGTGCTTGACCGTCTGCGCCTTGTATTATGCTGAGATTTTTTATGCTTCTGTAGGGCCATAACAAAGAAATTCTAGACATGGTATAGACTACAAAGTATAATAAATCTAGGAAGGCATGGCAATACATATCATAGCATATAAGAAAGAATCGAAAGGAAAGGCATATCATGGCATGTGAGAAGGAATAAATAAAAGTAAGTATATGACATAGAATAATAATTGAACATTTGCTAGTGTCAAGTGTATATAGGGTGTACAATTATTATCTAACTATACGAGATCATCAAGATGAGATCATGTTGTCATGTTCAATTTAAGTTCAATAATAACAAGTTATCAAGTTGGGTCGTCACATTTTAGGTCAAATATAGAAAACATACAAAGAAGATCAAAAACTATAATTCAAATTATCAGTTGCATATAAACTCAAATTAGGGTGAAACAAAAAGATTCTTGAAGCCAAGACAAAGATCTATAACTTTTATGTTTTGAGTTTTTCAAGATTCTAGAAAAAAAACAGCTTAAACAAGCAAAAACGACTAAGTACAGGAAAGCGCAGTACAGTCTGCGCAGGTGCAGTCTGTGCAGGAAGTGCAGGTGCAGACTGTGCAGGGAGCGCAGGTGAAGTATGTACAGGGAAATGCAGGTGTAGTCTGTACAGGAAGGCGCAGGTGCAGTCTGTGCACGAAGACACAAGTGCAGTCTGTGCAGGAAGGCGCAGGTGCAGTCTGCGTAGGAACGTGCGCAGGTTGCGCAGGAAGGTGCGCAGGCTATGCAAGAAGGTACACAAGCTGTGCAGGAAGGTGTGCAAGCTGCGCAAGAAGGTGCAGGATGTGCGTAAATGCGCATGTGCAGGCTATTCATCTTCAGCAAATCAGCACTGAAGTGCATAGGGAACCCATGAATTCAAAATGCCATAACATACTCAAAATAAATCGAGATCAAGTGGTTCAAAAGCCAAAATTGGGTAGAATAAAATTGTTACAACATAGGACCCTTGGATTTCAAAATTAATAAAGTTTAAGAGATCAAAACCAAGAAAAACCAAGAAAACTATAAACTTAGATATACAAAAATATAAACATCAAAACCAAAACCTCAAAGTTCTATAAAGGCTTAGATTCATACAAGGAAGAGAATAGAACAAACAAAAGGGCAAAAACAATATTGTTCAAGATTTGGTAAGATGTACTTGCATAGGTTAAGCTCCATGCCTAATCTTTCACTCTACCTCCAAGAGGGGTACGAAATCACACTCTAGGCCTGAAGGTCAAGCTCTTGGCAAGTTCCAAGGGGAAAGAAGAGAAGAAGAAATGAAGAGAGAGTAAAAAGAATGAAAAGAGAGAGGAGAGAGAAATGAAAGATTATATATAGAAGGGACATTTGATCATAACTATTGGATGGTGATCCATGTGAAGATCTAAGTCAATCCTAGCCATCCAAAGAAAATCATTATCCATTGGACAATAGGATATATTTATACTATTCACAAAAATATATAAATACTATTCATCAAAATATCCAAGACACTATTCACGAAAATATCAGAAATACTATTTATGAAAATATCTAAAATCAAAAATATCTAAAATATAGAAAATCTGTCCGGACGTTATGCCGTCGGTATACACTGGTATATTGGTGATATGCCAGTCAAGGAGAAAATTTATAAGTTGAAAAAAATTAAAGCATTCTGAAAACCAAGAAAATACAAAATATAGTGCAAAAATATGTATTCGTATATAAATATTGATACTATGAGACGAGTCTCACAATGTTCCTCGCCAAGAAAATACCATCCGGCTAATACGAATGTCCATCTTCAAGTCAGTATCAGATAACGGACTTTCTGAGATCAGATATTCGAAAATCTCTGGTACGTGCAATATGCATTCCAGTGTCCTTGTCGGTGGTCCATAACAACTGTCTTGATCTTCAGATCTTCTGCTAAATATACGTTTGCCAACAAAACCTTTGTCATAACAAGGCTCATCCTTGGTGAACAGCTCCTTCGAGAGCACACGTGGTCAGATGCACTAGTGCCCGATCACTAGTCAGCTGCCACGCTAGATAACTATACCTGTGTAACAATAGCAACCAAGTTAAGTAATCAAACCAACCAAGTTTAGCCATACCTATTATTTTGATTTGGGCTTGGCCCTGCAATCTTTCTTTAAGTGGCCCTTTTTGCCACAGTTGAAGCAAGCCCCATCGCCCTTAAGCTTTGGCTTGAATTGAGCTGGCTTCACCTTCAGTTGGTGAACGTCCCTCTTTTTGTTGTAAGGAGCCTTTTGCCTCCTTCTAGAGTCTCCAGCTTGTACCAGATTGGCCTCATCCATCAATTTGGACAAGGTGTCCACTTTGATTTGAGCCCTCAACTCGTCGTCAATATGAATCTAGTGCAAGAGGCGTTCAAGATCCACCTCCATCTTCTTGCGGTGCATGTCTGCGATAAAATTGTTCCACCCAGGTGGGAGCTTGGCGATAATACGCCCAACTATAAATGCATTGACCAAGGGCATGCCGTCATCCTCAAGATTCTGACATAACTTGAGAAATTCTTTGACTTGAGGCAACATCATCTTGTCGTCCTCAAATCGCATCTTCCAAACCTTTTTGGTCACATAGATCTTGTTCCTGTTCTCATCTGCCTTGTAGAGATTTTCTATAGACTCCCAAACATCCTTGGCATGTACTGTCTTGCTCTGTCATAGAGTCTTCCATAGAGTTCAAGATAAGCAACTTGTAAAGGTTGTTATCTCTACTACACTTGGATTGTAGAGCAGTGGCCTCGGCGACCCTTCGAGCATTTTTACCTTCTAGAATTAAAGGCTCAGGATCTGTCAACACATAGTCGGCACTCATGAGTTAAAGATTTAGGCTGACCTTTCTCTTTCAGACGTTGTAATGCTCCCCGTCAAACTTTTCAAGTTTACTAAAACTTGTGTCGAGAAGGTTTGTACTGTTGTTCTCCATCAGATCTAATCTTTATTTGAGATTGTTAGTCCTGAAACAGATATTGGATGGAAGAACGTGAGTCGACAGAGTGATTAGGCAACACTTCGCGGAAGGTGCACATCTGAGATCCCGGAGGATTCAGGGAGATGAAATCAAATGTAACACTTCAAAGAAGGCACAAATAAATTTTGTAGCAGCAGCGACAAAAGGCCACAAGTGGTTTCTGATTAGATAAGAGAAGCATAAGAGGTTTTTGATTAGATCAGAGAAGAAGAGAAGGAAAGAAGAAAGAGTATGGCAGCTTTGCTGGGGTAATCAGATCACCATTGCTTAAAGCAAGAATAGCCTTTATACGATCCGCTTCCAGGAACCAGCAAGTTCTCAAAGAACTTCTGGAATGCTCGTTTGGTCAATTTTTGAGACTTGAACGGGCTCCCTAGACTTCACGGACTCTCTTAACTCTCTTCTTTGGTCCATCTTAGAAAGGAGGCCAGGGGCTCTATTTATAGAGTGGAGTGAGACTTCACCATTTCTCCTATCCGATGTGGGACTAAAATACCAATACTCAAAAATAGAGTTTGATATTTTAGTTCATCCCACAATCAACATAGTCGAGTGCCAGTCCATGCCTACCCTCCGAACACACGCCCGTGCATGTATGAGGCATCCCGGAGTCCATATCCGAGTCCGAACAACAAAAATCAACTTGCATAATTGTTGGAATTAATCCTTTTTCCTTCTAGAAAAATACTCCCGTATGGCACACACTTGTGCCCTACCACACCTCATGTGCATACGTCAACGCAAGCAATGCATTATATTGAGATACTCACTATTTTCTGTAGCCGATGTGGGACTATCTTTCCTAGTCTAAAGGCAAAAACACCAACAGTACTTACATAAACATGTGTACAATAATAGTGGCCAACTAGATAATAGTTAAATAACTATTAGGAGAAAAAGGAAGCATCAACACTTACTTTCTTGTAGAGCCAGTAGGGACCCATCGTTTCTTGGTTTAACAGAGACTGCAATTGCAGATGCCACAACAAACTGGACAAATCCAAATGGGATTCTTCTTCACCTTCAAAACATTTTCACCATATCCGTATAAATGTTGGAATGGAAAATAATTCTCGGGAAGCTATGTACATTTATATGGATCGAAGATATTGAGAATAACTTTAATTTGTCATAAAACTTATTATTATTGAAATTACATTTATTTATTTCCTATTACACCATTTCTTGCCTTCTAGTTTGTTAAGTTCTTTCTAATAATGAATCATTTTTATAAACACCTTATAAGAATAACCAAGTGGGACTCAATAGCTCACAGGACGAATAGCATCCCTAAGTCAATTTTTAACCAAAATGTCAAATTGCATTTGAGTAGTTGAGAAATCATCTCTTAATAATCCTAGTCTTAAGCCTAACCCTAACCCTAGAAATTGGGGGAAGAACAGACCTTCCGAATATGGAGGTGAGGATCTTGATGTGGAAGGCTAACCCAAACCCTAGAAATTAGGGGTAGAACAGACCTTGATGGCCTTGAAAAAGAAGAAAAATATGGTCGGGGGAGAATTTATCTCACCTCTGTTTCGAAACCCTAGCGGCTAATGAGAAAGAAACTACGTCCGAATAAGAGGGATGCATTCTCCAGATGCAGAGGAGGTCACTATTAAATTGAGATGGAAGGTTGCGGATGTGGATCCGTCGACCACCACACTCGGTGGAGGCATGCTGTTGGTGCTCATCATCGTTCTCGACGAGATCTGATTTAGTGTCGATGATTTTGGAGGTGGATAGAGAGTGAGTTAGAAGGAGAAGGAGAGAAGGAGGAGGACGAGGAGGAAGGACGGAGTGGCCATACGGGAGAGAGGGAGAGGAAGTTGTGAAAAATTAAAGTGGGGGAGAAGAGGGCTCGGGGGATTATAGAAAAGAAGTTGTACACATTTACTAAAATGGCATACGAAATTATACATAAGAATTTTGCCGCCTTATAATAGATGACGGTTATGAAAGAAATGTCAATAAAAACTAGAATTTTCTTGACGGGTTTTTTTAAACCGTCAAGAATAAACTAGGTTTTCTTGACGGTCAATCTAAAACCGTCAAAAATACTCAAGAAAGGTGCTTTTATGACGTATAGTTAAACCCGTCAAGAAAACAGGTTTTTTTGACGGTTTAGCACGATCGTCAATAAATAGACCGTCAAGAAAGGGCATTTTTCTTGTAGTGTCATAGTATTCCTCTGTCCAAAACTCATAAGAAAACATGTTCACTATATATAATAATACAAGTAAACATGATAAACATGTAATCATAATACAGTTATAGTGAACAAGTATAATAAAAGGTGAACATAAACAAGTAACTTAAGAAGAACTATGCACGTGCACAAGAAATCAATCATGGTCAATCAAGAACAATGACAACATGATATATGAAGAAGTAACCATGAAAAGACGATATACAAATACAGGAAGTACAAAATAAAGGTAATATAATGTCATAGTGAAACTTGCCTGATTTCCTGGACAAAATATTTTCACAAATTGAGGACGAGAGGATCTCCGACTTATAAGCTACCAATTTATATCATATCATTGCACCACGAACCGTGAATGAAAACCATAAGTTAGTTCTAAGATTCCTACTCTAAAAAAAGGAAATGTGGCTAATGGGTTAATCTAATTAATAATTTTTAATGCTGGAATAAATTACTTAAAAAACTAATTTAACCTAATTATAATCTAAAATATAATCTAAATAAAGAATTTGGCTATAGAAAGTCATGGTTCCAATTTCGAAATTCGTAGCACACAAATCGAGAGTACCGTTGACTAACTAGTCAAACATTATGAACTCAATGATTTGAGTGTGCATCCTAGTATATTTCAGTGCCACGAGTGTAGTAGAATCGACGGTGCCAAAAAATCACGATTTAGTCAAAAGTTATCGTTGTTATGGCTAACCATGGCCGAATCGGTAAATCACCGTCAAATCTAAATTCAACAAATTAAATAAAATAATAAATAATCATATTAATTTTTGGAAAAAAATTATATGTTTTAGATCTTGGTTTTAGATTTCCAAAACTTCAAAGGTATCGCAAAATGGAGTTCAAGATCACCCATAATCTCAAAAATCATGCGACGCATCAATTTTTGGACAATCGACACTCAAATAAATCTCCAAAAAAATTTATAAATAATTACAAAAAATAAAAAATATTTTCGAAAATCTAACCTCGATACGCTCCTAACAAAAAAATGGCACTCGAAACGGACGTCGGGGTTGATCGCAATCACCTCACAAATTTGAAGTATCTCCAAGATCAAACCACAAAGGTGGCTGGAATTGTCACGACCCGCTCCCGAATAATCGGACACGAATCGAACACGTCCAGCCTTCGTCGTTAGACACGACGAAGTAAGCTGTACCAAACTAGAGAAATCTAACCAGATAATCATAAATGTATATAATCACAGCATCTAAAAACGTATCCTAGAATGATCACTATAATCCACAATTCTATGTATATAAATGTACGAGTCATCAAGAATAAAATGTACTATGAATTCTAAAAACAATATCTAAGAGTAAAGCTAACAGTCTAAACCTGAAATCTTAAGCTAAGTCATGACCCATCATGCTCAACTAAGATCCCAGGCGCTGGCCCATATGGTAGAATGGTATCCTGCAAGCATACCTGCAACTTATCCAGTCAGGAGCGGAGCAAAGTACAGTTCTAGGTAATGAACAAGAACATGGTATGAAAATGAGTATAAAGGATCATGAACTATAAAGTACAAGAAAAGAACATGAAGGTACATGAATGTAAGTACAGAAAATAAAGTACAGGAATGTAACTATGAACCTGAAGTACAAGACATGACAAAGTGCACTATATTTGAAATACAACTAGCTCATGTGACCGGTGGGGGGTAAGCACATGAAAGTACATGAATGGTATGACTTAGGGCCTGCGTGCATGATGCGAGGCCTAAGCTAGGCACATGAGTATAGTAACCGGGATTGGTCACATGGCTAGTGTATTTCCCCACAAGATACAAGTAAGTACAAGAACAGGAGTACAGGGTACATGATATCGTGTCATGACATGTCACAAGTAAGAGTACAAGAATGTAAATGCATAAAACCATAGAAAAGTACTTGCCTTGCTCCAGGTAAAGTACGTAATCAAGGGAGCTGGATGTCCTCTTGTTTTAAATGGTTACAATTAATAAGTTGACAATATAGGTAAATATTTCTAGTCTAGAAAGGTCACTAAACATAATCCTTGATTTTAAACTTGCCCACTCTAAACATACCTTTATAAAAAAAAATATGACAATATCCAACTATGACCTAAAACATGAAGCAATCTATCACAATCTTATAATTTCTTTCTATGGTTAAAATAGTTAAAAGGTTAGATTTATTTAGAGGTTAAATATCTACAAATACTCCTTATGCACTCTTCAACCCATTCTTTCCTAAAATATGAAGCCAGATCATCACTTCCTAATCCTTAACTCATCATGAAAACATTTGCTAAATAAAGCCAACTAATCTCTATGGAAAAACTAAACTGACAACTAAACAGGGAAGGTAAAAGGTTTGGGTTAAGTAACAATTAACAAAAGAACTGCAGTTGCCCTGCCCAGAATATCAGTCATCAATGGCACACCAATTCTCAGTTTCCAACTATGACATCCAACTTCAGTTTACTTAAATATCAATCCTGGACACTAGATCAATCCAGCCTTCGTAGGACTGATATTTCAGTCCAATACGAGTTCCCATATCAGTCCAATTATGAATCCATATCAGTCCAATTATGAATCCATATCAGTCCAATATTCAACCTCATATCCAGTCCTAAATAGTCCAATAGGATTTCAATACTCAGTTCCATGCCTTAATACCTCATCAGGACATAAACAGTCCGCCACCAATATCAACCAGTTTCTATAACAAGTTCCTATGGGATCTAGGACTGATCCAGGACCCTTGTTTACCCAAGTCTCCTCACATGTATCCATGAGCATCCCTGTTAATATACAGCTACACATCATGCCCTAGAGACAAGCAAGCAGTTGATGTATTAATCTATCCATAAGAATTTTCCAGGTAACAACAGTACAACTAATTGAAATTATACTCAACTTCACCTTCCTGACATCTAACTAATCCTAATATTTTATGACTTGTGGTTTGATCTCTCAGGTTTCAGAAAATCAATCCTAATTAGGAATTTCCTGTCTCAGTCCCTAACAAGACTGAGAAGGTTCAGCCTACCATGAAATTGATATTCCCACTTCAGTTTCATAGATAGGACTGAAATTTCAATTCAGTCTCAGTTAAGCACATGACCAACCTAGTCAATAGTGGCTCACAGTTTAAACCTTAATCCATCATCGGCTAATGTATGACATATATGCACATTCTCAATTATGTGTCCAGTTCATACTCATTAGCAGAATTAGTAAAGCAAAACTTTAAGTTCAGTAAAGCCTTCTCCATTCGAAATCAACCAAGACTCCTAGGAAATCAATGAACTTACCAAAATCCACCCTTATAGCCGCCAATTAAGAAACCCCATTGTTCCTCCTGCTGTCATTCCTATGGTGTATCACCTCAGCCATTTCAACATTACCTATCAAAACAACCTCTGCTACCACTCTATCATAAAGTCCACAGACATCCTACTCACAGAACTTGTATGGAGACTGAGAAAACTCCTTGCAGGTAAGTCACTAAGTAAACATCCAACAACAGTTCTTTAAACTCGGTAAGGATGTTGCAGATCATTTCATAGATTGAAATAATTTAGAGAGAGATCGACAACTAAAGATATAGCCTATAAGAAATCTATCAACCATAACTTAAACACAAGGAATTAACCCCACTCTTAGTACTATGAGACAGGTTAGACACAAACTCAACAAAATTCTTATAGATGGTTATCAATCCTACTACCAACCGCCTGTCAGCAGTTACCTTCCATAATTGAACCATAATTTCTCAACTAAAATTACTGTTTAACATTCCCAATTCAACAACTAACTAACTAAGAATCAGCTCAAGCAATATATCTTAACAAATCTGGTGAGGAGTTACCTGTGCAAGTTGTATCTCAAAGGAAACTCTCCACCAAATTGGATATGATCCTTCGTATCCGAGTCGAACTGAGTCCTCTGAATCCATGGTTAAACAGGACCAGAAACAACCAGGGATCAAATCAGATTGTCTCAACAAAAATTAGGAATACTAGATCTAGAAAAACAATTGAGCACTCACTTTAGAAGTGGTTTAGAATTTCTTGAATCACTCCAAGTATTCGTCACCCTCAACTTGATTCAAAGACAAGGAGAAATTTTAAAAGAATCTGATCATTCAAGAACAATCCACTCAAACAACTGAAATTAAATATTTTACAGATGGATAACAAGAATTTTAGATCTATACCTAATGAAATCATTTGACATCGGATCCTTGATCAGATTCAAATCCTCACAACCAAATATTTCGACTGTTCAATCCACCGATTCAGATCTGAGGAGCATTCGAGAAGATTAGAACACAAAACAAGGAACAACTATTAAATCAGAGTATTTGGAAGAATCGAATCAACCTTCCACAATTTCTGATCCAAAAATAATGAAGAGATCGATTTGATACGAATGGTCCTGATCTGAATTTTCTACAGAGAATCCACACAATTGAAAGAAGAATCAATGAGAGAGTTTGAAGAATAACTCTTATGTGATCAAGAAACTCAAACGGTGAACTACTGAAATCAATAAAATTGATAAGAGAATTGTCACCTTCGCTTATGCCCGATCGATTTCATAGAACGTTCTGCCAAGGAATTGATGCTCGCCATGCTGCTTTTCTTCTTGATTTTAGGGTTTAGATGATGGGGATCTGGAAGGAAGGAAATTTATTTCTGATCTGGTGGTAAGAGAAGGGGTTAAATAGAAACCAAAATCAAATTGAAGAGTTGATACCGATTTCGAATTGGCGCCAAAAACTTGAGAGAGTGGTTTGTTAGAAAGGAAGGTTGTTACAACAATTAGAATTGGGTCACTCTCGCAGGGGTTTTAACTGCTGAAAGAGTTACATTGTCCTGCTCTTCATCACAGACTCAAAAGCTATAGTTAGGCTAGGAACCAAAGGCCCTAAAAGAAATATAAGGAAGAAGCCTTCAATTAGGAAAATACTTCAAGGAATTTTTAAAAATATTAGAAATCCTGGAAAGTGAGGTTACAAATCCTTCTCCTTTAAAATAATTTTGTCCTCGAAATTGAAGAACAAAACAAAATCTCAGAAGTGAGAACACAACCAATGAATGCTTTAAACACAAGTCATGTATTTAACATTCTCAAAACAAAACAATACAATCAAGCAAACAAATTGGGATATCGCCCCCGCATTTCGTCCTCACGCTTCCACGTGGACTCTTCCGAAGAGTGGTGTTTCCACATGACGCGGACAAGTGGAATAGTCTGGTTCCGCAGGCGCTTCTTCCTTCGGTCAAGGATCTCCTCTAGTTGCTCCTCGTAAGTCAAGCTTGGACCCACCTCTAGCTCTGAATAGTCCACTACATGGCTCGGATCTGGAATGTAGCGTCGAAGCTGGGATACGAGGAAAACATCGTGCACTCCCTCCAAGCTAGCTGGAAGCGCTAGTTGATAGGCCACCTCGCCAATCCGTGTCGTCACGTCGAAGGGCCCGATGTATCTGGGGCTGAGTTTCCTGTCTCTGCTAAAACGAATGATGCCTCTGATCGGTGAGATCTTCAGGGATACTCTGCCTCCAACTGTGAACTCCAGTAGCCGTCTACTGCTGTCCGCCCAGTGCTCCTGCCGATCCTATGCAACTCTGTGACGCTCTGAGTCTTGAGACTAAGTACATACAAGAAGTTGAGATAACACGCTTTAACAATGATTGAGGATCAAATAGGCATGAAGTGGGATAAATTTTAATTACGACTTAGAGGAGTAAAATCAGGAAGGCACGAATATTAAGTACGATCAAAATCGATAGTTTAACACAAATAGACTAGGACAAGATAGGAAAATCATGGTCAAATAGATATAATTTAAGATTGAAGTTCAGACAAGGCACAAGCGAGGTATGGAATCAAAATCTGGCAATGTATAAATTTAAGGAATTTAATGATCTAACGATAAAATGCTAGAAGAAAATTTAGCAAGGATTGATTGAAAAAACGTACGAAATACTCAGGAGATACAGTATCAAATCAGGATAAACATGCAAGGATTTGTGATTCTCGAAATCCAATAATCATATGAAAGTGGAATATAGTCTCCATGATATCCAAGAACATATAGATATTTGAAGTCACTTTACTTAGAATCCCTGCCCCGCCAGTGTATGTCTGGCTGCAGTAAACTTTTGGTTCCATGACTTAAATAATAATATGTTATCGAATAACATATCAACTTTATCGATTTTGAAACAATTATTAACGAAGCAACTCAAAAGATCTTGAAGCTTTTTGACAAAGTCTCGAGAATACTTGGAAACTATAAATGTCTGAAATCACTTCAACTTAGAGTTCTTGTCCCGCCAGTGCGCTGCTGGCTGCATGAACTTTCGGTCTCCACAATCCAGATAACGGCTGCAGCGCGCAACTGTCATGCCCTAGTAGGTCATCGAATAGTCCTTCAACTTTATTCATAGAAATTTTCAAGGAATCAAAATAAGTTTCAGTAGTCCAAGTCACGAAAATGGTGAGGTTATCTGACTATTAGAATATAAGGGTTTATTAGGTACTAAAAGACGACAAGGGATCCAATCAGTGAGTACAAATGGGCAACCAGGGAGATTTAAAATTTCAGACAGGGAGCGAAGTTTCAAATTATAACAAAATTTTAACTGATACCTGGAAGGGTAACAAGATTCCATATATGGGACATTATCCGAAGGAACAACAGAGTCTCGAAGGATGAATTGAAGCAAGGTATCAGATAGGAGACAAGTTCAAAATAAAAAATAAAATTTCAGAAACAAGTTTCAATAAAATTTTGAATAATAATGAAATCTCGACCAAAAACGTGAATTGAAAACGAATTCTCCAATAAGGTACACAGTGAAAAATAGAAAATCAAGTATCAACAAAATCGTGAATGAGGAACAAAATCTCGAATAGAAAATCTCAACGAGAAAACAAGATTTTGAATAGTAACTAGAAAACAGGTGTCAATAGGAAACAAGGTATTGGATCGCAAATATTAAACAAGCGAATCTTAACAGTAAACAGAGTCGTAAATGAAGAACGAGTCCCGAAATAAATCAAAATAGGAAGTAGAATCTCAAACAAGCGTCAATAGAAGCGAAAGTTAACGCACGATTTCAGAATGATATTTCGAGTAGGAATAAATCTTAGATAATACAAGTTTGATTAGCGAGCAGAATATCAATAACGAGTAGGAGCAAGTATCCCAAAAAACAAACGAATTCTTGGATAGGAGACAAGGTCGAAACGAGTAGTGAACAACAACTCTCGAATAGAAAATCGAAATCAACAAAGGAAATAGGCAACAATATCGAGTAGTGGATTTCAAACAAATATCGAACTGTGGTCTGAAACAAGTTTACCGAATAGAAATCAGTATCTTGAAATAAATTTCGAATATCATCCCAGGTTTCAAAAATAGAAAATGAGGAGTTGCAAGAAATGGCCTAAATACTAAGAAAAATTAAGAAAAAACTGGATTGCGAATCAAGGTACATGGTTTCTCCAACCGTGCAAGAAAAGCCTTCAGTCTTCAGTCCGTCTTCAGGAGCTGGGATCACTTCAAATTCTTCAACTATCCTGACGTAGGCTGGTCTCTGCGGTAGTGCTTTATATGATTGTTGAATCTGGAGAGGCAGGTCCCCCTTGTTGTAGTTTTGGTGCTCTTCGTGTTCGTCCTTGAACAGTGTGATCAGCGGTCTTCAGACAATCCTTGACTTGGTGGGCAGACGATCTGTAGAACTAGCATACTCCAGCCTCTTGCAGCACTTGTTGTAGTAGTTTCCTAGGCGGCGGTAGAAATTGTAATTGGTTGCTGGCTGGATTTGAGTCTGAATCTTTCGTTAGTGCTGAAGTACAGGGCCTCTGATAGGAATATACGATTGTTGGCATGCTGGCTATTGAGATCTGCTTACGATGATGCAACTGGTGGTATAACTTAAGAAACGTCGACTGAGTGTTGCGACGCTTGGCGGGTCCAGGCTAGTTGTTGTCTTCGTCATAAGTTTTCGTGTCCCTCCTGGACTTCAGCTTCCAATCTCGTTCTATTGTCTGTGCCATATTCTGGATCTCCTGGCTAGTAGCTCCAATCTTCAGAGGAGTCGGGTCCTCGGAGACTTGGATGGTCTTCAGTGGCGGCTCCAGGTCCTCGATCTGTTCCTCGATACAAGATTTGCGCTCGATGTCAGAGAAGTTCAAAGGTCTGAGAATCTGGAAGTCAGAAGTCCTTTCTGGCTCGGAGAGTGTATCCACAAGTCTGACTTGGAAAAGGATGGCATGCTCCCTCTGGTTATCAAGGAACTTTTCAAACATCTCAGTCAACTACGTACTACCCAAGGGGATAGTAGAGTGATAGAAGGTAGTGGAAGCTCGAAGCCTTCAAATGAAGGTGGATCAATCGTTCTGGTGTCACATGCTTGAATTATCTGAAAAACAAAAAATTGTTAAAATGTCCTAATCCTAAAAACAAGGGTTTATAGAATATTAATATACCTGATATACCATTATTTCTCGATTTTTCTATACTGTGATCAAGTTTCTCTAGTGTAATCAAGTCCTCCAAAAGTACGCTAAGACTGATGTACCATTAGGATAGACTTGCATGGGCCACCACTAAAAATATGTCACGACCCGCTCCCGAATAATCGGACAAGAGTCGGACACGCCCAGCCTTCGTCGTTAGACACGACGAAGTAAGCTGTACCAAACTAGGAAAATCTAACCAGATAATCATAAATGTATATAATCACAGCATCTAAAAATGTATCCCATAATGATCACCATAATCCACAATTCTATGTATATAAATGTACGAGTCATCAAAAATAAAATGTAATATGAATTCTAAAGACAATATCTAAGAATAAAGCTAAAAGACTAAACCTGAAACCTCAAGCTAAGTCATGACCCATCCCGCTCAGCTAAGATCCCGGACTCTGTCCCATATGGTAGAATAGTATCCTGCAAGCATACCTGCAACTTATCCAGTCAGGAGCGGAGCAAAGTACAGTTCTAGGTAATGAACAAGAATATGATATGAAAATGAGTACAAGGGAACATGAACTACAAAGTACAGGAAAAGAACATGAAGGGACATGAATGTAAGTACAGGAAATAAAGTACAGTAATGTAACTATGAACCTGAAGTACAAGACATGACAAAGTGTACTATGTTTGAAATACAACTAGCTCATGTGACCGGCTGGAGGTAAGCACATGAAAGTACATGAATGGTACGACTTAGGGCCCGCGTGCACGATGTGAGGCCTAAGCTAGGCACATGAGTATAGTAACCGGGATTGGTCACATGGCTAGTGTATTTCCCCACCCGACATAAGTAAGTACAAGAACAGGAGTACAGGGTACATGATATCATGTCATGACGTGTCACAAGCAAGAGTACAAGAATGTAAATGCACAAAATCATAGAAAAGTACTTGTCTTGCTCCAGGAAAAGTACGTAATCAAGGGAGCTGGATGTCCTCCTATTTTAAATGGTTACAATTAATAAGTTGACAATATAGGTAAATATTTCTAGTCTAGAAAGGTCACTAAACATAATCCTTGATTTTAAACTTGCCCAGTCTAAATATACCTTTATAAAAAAATAGGACAATATCCAACTATGACCTAAAATATGAAGCAATCTATCACAATCTTATAATCTTTTTCTATGGTTAAAATAGTTAAAAGGGTAGATTTATTTAGAGGTTAAATATCTACAAATACTCCTTATGCACTCTTCAACCCATTCTTTCTTAAAATATGAAGCCAGATCATCACTTCCTAATCCTTAACTCATCATAAAAACATTTGCTAAATAAAGCTAACTAATCTCTATGGAAAAACTAAACTGACAACTAAATAGGAAAGGTAAAAGGTTTGGGTTAAGTAACAATTAACAAAAGAACTACAGTTGCCCTGCCCAGAATATCAGTCATCAATGGCACACCAATTCTCAGCTTCCAACTATGACATCCAACTTCAGTTTACTTAAATATCAATCTGGACACTAGATCAATCCAGCCTTCGTAGGATTGATATTTCAGTCCAATACGAGTTCTCATATCAGTCCAATTATGAATCCATATCAGTCCAATTATGAATCCATATCAGTCCAATAGTCAACCTCATATCCAGTCCTAAACAGTCCAATAGGATTTCAATACTCAGTTCTATGCCTTAATACCTCATCAGGACATAAACAGTCCTCCACCAATATCAACCAGTTTCTATAACAAGTTCCTATGGGATCTAGGGCTGATCCAGGACCCTTGTTTACCCAAGTCTCCTCACATGTATCCATGAGCATGCCTGTTAATATACAACTACACATCATGCCCTAGAGACAAGCAAGCAGTTGATGTATTAATCTATCCATAAGAATTTCCTAGGTAACAACAGTACAACTAATCAAAATTATACTCAACTTCACTTCCTGACATCTAACTAATCCTAATATTTTATGACTTGTGGTTTGATCTCCCAGGTTTCAGAAAATCAATCCTAATTAGGAATTTCCTGTCTCAGTCCCTAACAGGACTAAAAAGGTTCAGTCCACCATGAAATTGATATTCCTACTTCAGTTTCATAGATAGGACTGAAATTTCAATTCAGTCTCAGTTAAGCGCATGACCAACCTAGTCAATAGTGGCTCACAGTTTAAACCTTAATCCATCATCAGCTAATGTATGACATATATGCACATTCTCAAATATGTGTCCAGTTCATACTCATTAGCAGCATTAGTAAAGCAAAACTTTAATTTCAGTAAAGCCTTTTCTATTCGAAATCAACCAAGTCTCCTAGAAAATCGATGAACTTACCAAAATCCACCCTTATAGCCTCCAATTCAGAAACCCCATTGTTCCTTCTGTTGTCATTCCTATGGTGTATCACCTCAGCCATTTCAATATTACCTATCAAAACAACCTCTGCTACCACTCTATCATAAAGTCCAGAGACATCCTACTCACAGAACTTGTATGGAGACTGAAAAAACTCCTTGCAGGTAAGTCACTAAGTAAACATCCAACAACAGTTCTTTAAACTCGGTAAGGATGTTGCAGGTTATCTCATAGATTGAAATAATTTAGAGAGAGATCAACAACTCAAGATATAGTCTATAAGAAATCTATCAACCACAACTTAAACACAAGGAATTAACCCCACTCTTAGTACTATAAGACAGGTAGACACAAACTCAACAAAATTCTTATAGATGGTTATAATCAATCCTACTACCAACAGCCTGTCAGCAGTTACCTTCCATAATTGAACCATAATTTCTCAACTAAAATTACTGTTTAACATTCCCAATTCAACAACTAACTTACTAAGAATCAGCTCAAGCAATATATCTTAACAAATCTGGTGATGAGTTACCTGTGCAAGTTGTATCTCAAAGGAAACTCTCCACCAAATTGGATATGATCCTACGTATCCGAGTCGAACTGATTCCTCTGAATCCATGGTTAAAAAGGACCAAAAACAACCAGTTGAGCACTCACTTTAGAAGTGGTTTAGAATTTCTTGAATCACTCCAAGTATTCGTCACCCTCAACTTGATTTAAAGGCAAGAAGAAATTTTAAAAGAATCTGATCATTCAAGAATAATCCACTCAAACAACTGAAATTAAATATTTTACAGATGGATAGCAAGAATTTTAGATCTATACCTAATCAAATCATTCGTTATCTGATCCTTGTTCAGATTCAAATCCTCACAACCAAATATTTCGACTGTTCAATCGACCGATTTAGATCTGAGGAGCATTCGAGAAGATTAGAACACAAAACAAAGAACAACTATTAAATCAGAGTATTTGGAAGAATCGAATCAACCTTCCACAATTTCTGATCCAAAATAATGAAGAGATCGATTTGATACGAACGGTCCTGATCTGAATTTTCCACAGAGAATCCACACAATTGAAAGAAGAATCAATGAGAGAGTTTGAAGAATAACTCTTATGCGATCAAGAAACTCAAACGGTGAACTACTGAAATTAATAAAATTGATAAGAGAATTGTCACCTTCGCTTATGCCCGATCGATTTCATAGGACGTTCTGCCAAGGAATTTGTCACGACCCGCATCCGCTTTTCGGATACGAGACGTGTCCAAGCCAGCCTACGCCGCAGAGTCGGAGGTAGAACGCTGTCAAGCCCGCAATAAATAATATGCTCAAAAATAAATATTTGTTGCTCATTCACATTTCTAATTTATTACAACATTTACAACATTTATAATTAAAGGAAAAATAAAGTTTTACAATTAAAGAAATTGATACAATTTTTTTCTATTCTAGGTTGTCCTCAGCAATACCCAAGTCTTCCCAATGCTAACAGTGATCGCAGCTAAACCTGAAAAATGTTGGTTTCCAGTCAGGAATGGAACAAGTACACAAACCGACGACAATGCGAAAATACAATAGAATTAACAAGACATGAAAATAGCATATGGAATATGAAAGCTAGTAAGAAAACTGATGACATGGCACGGTAGAAAAGTAAAAGGAAAAATAAAAGACATCTACCTATGTGGTGTGAAATACCTTTTAATACGTGAACGGCTGGGCTAATACGACACATCATACGATGGCTATCGTGCAGTAATGGTACGGCTAACTCATACGTGAGTGTGTATGACTTAGCTATCGTTCAGTAATGTAATTGGATTTGTTCATGTATTTACTGAGTATTTTCCCTTCCGACTACTCCGTGTGACGAGCGTGTCAACAAGCAGCAAGATATATGTATAGACATGAAATGAAAAGACTACTATGAATCGAAAAGCAATCAGAAAGTGCACTTGTCTGAGGTCCTTGCACAAACCGTAGTCACAAGCCGAGGGTGAAGAAAAGTCGATCTAGAAGCTATCAACCTATAACATACATCGCACCACGAACAGTGCACGAAAACCACAAATTAATTCTAATGTTCTAGTTCTAAATAGTGGCTAGTTGGGTTACTAATTTAATAATAATTAATTCAATAATAATTTACTTAAAAACTTAATTTAACCTAATAATAATCTAAATATAATCTAAACATACAAGTTTGGCCATCAAAAGTCATGTTTCTCAATTTTGGAAACCATGGCACGCAAATCGAGACGTACCGTTGACTTTTTAGTCAAATGCTATGAACTCTAGATTTTGAAAGTGCACCTTGGTAGATTTCAGTGCCACGAGTGCGCTAGAATCGACCGTGCCTCAAAATCACGCTTTGTTCAAAAGATATCGCCGTTATGGCTAATCGTGACCAAAACGGGGATCAACCGATCAGTTCTAAGTTCAACAGAATAAATAAAATATTAAATGAACGAAATAATTTCTGGATAAAATATATGTTGTATGGATCTGTGTTAGCTTTCCGAAACTTTAAACGGTTCGTGATTTCGATTTCTGGTTCTCCCGAAATCTCGAAAACACCGAAACGTGTCAAGTTTCGGACAACCGACACTCTACGAATTTTCCAGAAATTTAGGTTCAGAAATTACGAAAATAAATTTGATATTCCGAAATGATACCTCAATACGCTTCTAACAAAAAAAAACGGCTCACGAAAAGCACGTCGGAGTTGGCGGAAATCGCTTCGGGAAGTCGAGATCTCTACTAGAACTCTCTCTCAAAAAGGCGGCTGAAATTTTACTAGGGTTTCGAATATAATACTATATATATATATAGGAGAGAGAGGCGGTTCAGCTGGGCGCCGACAGGTGGGCCCCCGCTTGGGTAAATTTCTGGGTTATTAATTATTTAATTCAGAAAATCATTTAAAAATCATTTTAAGTCCGAATAAATCAAAATAAATTGCAGAAAAATCCAGAAAAATTCTAGAAAATTCTAGAAAATATTTCTAAGTGTCTAGAATCTAAATAAAATATTTTTAATACAAAATATCATCATGTGACCTCACAGTAAATTCTCAAAGCCTATAAAATATAAATTCTATAGGTTTTAATTATATAAAAATTTCCAAAAATTCTAAAAAAATCCAGAAAAATTCTAAAATATTCTATAAAATATTTTTAGTCATTTAGAGCCCAAATAAAAATATTGCGTCCTGAAATACCCCCGTATGGCCTTACAGTAAATCCTAAAAGTCCTTAAAAATAATAAAACCTTAAATATTAAATACCTACAAATATTCAAAAATTGTAGAAAAATATAAAATAGCTAAATAATACATATATAAGCTATCTAGAGGTCATATGACCTTAATATGGTCATAGCCCACCGACAAGCTTTGACATGACTCACAATGGCCATAAAATTAATCATAAACAAATAAAATTAAAAAAATTTAAAAAAAATTGGGAAGTGGGCTTACAAATCTATCCACCTTAGAAAAATTTCGTCCTCGAAATTTCAAAAGACACAAATAGGCACAACCAAGAATATCATCAAAATATGACATGACCAATCAATACGAATAAGCACGACAAAGAATATAATCAAGAAAATAATGTGATGAATGATCGAAATTGATCAGGCATATAGAATCAAAATCTAAATGCGTTTTAGAAATATAGTGGAAGGAAATCAAAATAGGTTTTAAAGATGACAATTTGAAAATAAAAAAATATGAAAGAAATAAAGAACTAGTAGTTGTAGAGAAGGTTGTAACAAGAAATAAGATATCAAATAAATTTGAAAGAAAAAAAATTAATAGTCGTATGCCAATAAAGGATATAGTCGCTATAATATTCGAAAATCATAAGTATATCCAAAGTCATTTAACCGAGAATCCATGCCTCGCCAGTGTACATCTGGCTGCCGTGAACCCTTGGTTTCATGACTTAAGTATAATATGTTATCGAACACTTTATCAACTCTACCCAATATTGACATAATGAATCAAAAGATCAATAATATAACTATGATATAGTTTTATTAATATTCATCAACCTACGCAAACTTAAAATTATTTCAACTTAGGGGTCATGCCACGCCAGTGTGCTGCTGACTGCAGTGAACCCGCAGTCTCCATAATTCAAATAAATGGGGACAGTGCACATCTGCCTTACCATTGTATGTCACCGAAAATTATTTTAACTATAACCATAAGAATTTCAAAGGAACTTCGACAAATTCAATTAAGTCGATCATGATAAGAAAATATAAGTATCTGTTCTTGAGTAAAAGTATCAGTTTTGAAAATAAAATGATCACAAAATGAACAAAGAAGACTTGAATTAATATATAGATAATTAAACCAAGATTAGGAATTAAAAATAAAACGATCGCAAAATAGTTTTGAAAATAAAACGAGGTTTAGAGAAGGCAGAAGATAAAATGGCATAAAAATGATCAAAACTAATAATTGAATTCTGTGAAGGCCTAACTTACCAAGCGAATAGTCTACCCACCTTTGATCCTAACAACGTATCAAATATCTAATAGGGTTTAAAATTCAATAAATTATTGGCTAAATCACATGGCCTAATTAGCAACCTTAACTACCCAAGGGTCAAATTGAATAAGGGACTCCTAGTCCTAGTCATTCTCTAAAATTAAATTAGTCCTAGTTGTGAATGAGCATTTTCCTAGTCGCAGGCTTGCAGTAGTACGACTAATATTGGTACTACCACAAGTTCGCACAATTTGCGAAGACTGACCTGCATGGGCCACCACAAAAACTTGTCACGACCCGCACCCGCTTTTCGGATACGAGACGTGTCCAAGCCAGCCTACGCCGCAGAGTCGACGGTAGAACGCTGTCAAGCCCGCAAGAAATAATATGCTCAAAAATAAACATTTGCTGCTCATTCACATTTCTAATTTATTACAACATTTACAACATGTAGAACCCTAGAGGGGGGTGAATAGGGAAATAAAATAAACTAGTGCAGCACAAGCAATATATGACAAATAAAAGTAAAGAGTAAGAAGATCAAACACAAGGATGTATCCTGGTATCCTCGCTTGAGGCAATCCAGTCCCGGAACTCTCTCCGGCTTAAATCCACTATTTAGTCAAAATAGTACACACGAGTTTGGATCCGAAGAACTCGCCAACTTCAACACGAGTTTGGATCCGAAGACTCGCCAACTTCAACACACGAGTTTTCTTACGAAGGCTCGCCAACTTCAAACAAATGAGAAGAGAAACTTGTTGATCTTCTAACACATGAAGATCGAAATTTATAACTCTTAAATACTCTATCACTTTGGGAGAGGATGACAATTAAAAGCTTGGAAGAGTATTAATGGTGGAGCTCTTGGTTGTTGAAAAATTTATGGCTAGAGTTGATAAAGTCCTCAAGAGAGATAGGGCTTTCTTTTATAGAGAAACCAAGAGTTTGAGGCATTTAATGCTCTAGATACAGACAGACCGGCATGCCGTCGGTATGCAACGACATACCGTCGGTATACCGGTCAAATAGTAAAGGTCATATTAATGACCGTTTGAGAGCATTAAATGCTGCCATTAATGCTAGTCAGGGCAATTTAAAAACCAAATATTTGAAACTCGGTATACTGCCGGTATGCCGGAGCATGCCGTCGGTATGCCGACAATTGGTCACAGCAAGTTTTTGGTTGCTAAAAATGGTATACCGGCGGTATGTCGGAGCATGCCGTCGGTATGCTGATAATTTGTCACAGCAACTTTTGGGTCGCTAAAAACGGTATATCGCCGGTATGTCGGAGCATGCCGTCGGTATGCCGATAATTTGTCACAGCAACTTTCTGGACACAAAAATCGGTATACCGTCAGTATGCCGGAGCATGCCGCCGGTATGCCGACAATTCGTCACAGCAACTTTCTGAGCTCTAAAAATGGTATACCGCCGGTATGCCGGAGCATGCCGCCGGTATGCCGCTCTGTAGGTATTTAATTTTTGACTTGTTCTTTTTACTTGTCATCCGTCCTTAGGTGTTTACAAATATACCTAGACTTGTACAGACACAAAGATTCTAAGCAGGAAGACGCCGTCTTATGCAGGGAACGCCGGTAACTGCTTCAGTCTTCAATGTAAAAGATGATTACGCTTGAACGGAAGAACTCCATGTAGTAGATCTTCTGAGAATATTTGAATCTGAAGAACAGAAGACTAAACTACGAAGATGCTGTTAATAATTAAAATAAAATGTGCCAACACAACATTTATAATTAAAGGAAAAACAAAGTTTTACAATTAAAGAAATTGATACAATTGCTTTCTATTCTAGGTTGTCCTCAGCAATACCCAAGTCTTCCCAATGCTAACAGTGATCGCGGCTAAACCTGAAAAATATTGGTTTCCAGTCAGGAATGGAACAAGTACACAAACTGACGACAATGCGAAAACACAATAGAATTAACAATACATGAAAATAGCATATGGAATATGAAAGCTAGTAGGAAAACTGATGACATGGCACGGTGAAAAAGTAAAAGGAAAAATAAAAGACATCTACCTATGTGGTGTGAAATACCTTTTAATACATGAACGGCTGGGCTAATACGGCACATCATACGATGGCTATCGTGCAGTAATGGTACGGCTAACTCATACGTGAGTGTGTATGACTTAGCTATCGTTCAGTAATGTAATTGGGTTTATTTACGTATTTACTAAGTATTTTCCCTCCCGACTACTCCGTGTGATGAGCGTGTCAACAAGCAGCAAGATATATGTATAGACATGAAATAAAAAGACTACTATGAATCGAAAAGCAATCAGAAAGTGCACTTGACTGAGGTCCTTGCACAAACCGTAGTCACAAGCCGATGGTGAAGGAAAGTCGATCTAGAAGCTGTCAACCTATAACATACATCGCACCACGAACAGTGCACGAAAACCATAAATTAATTCTAATGTTCTAGTTCTAAATAGTGACTAGTTGGGTTACTAATTTAATAATAATTAATTCTATAATAATTTACTTAAAAACTTAATTTAACCTAATAATAATCTGAATATGATCTAAACATACAAGTTTGGCCATCAAAAGTCATGTTTCTCAATTTTGGAAACCATGGCACGCAAATCGAGACGTACCGTTGACTTTTTGGTCAAATGCTATGAACTCTAGATTTTGAAAGTGTACCTTGGTAGATTTCAGTTCCATGAGTGCGCTGGAATCGACCGTGCCTCAAAATCACGCTTTGGTCAAAAGATATCGCCATTATGGCTAATCGTAACCAAAACGGGGATCAACCGATCAGTTCTGAGTTCAACAGAATAAATAAAATATTAAATGAAAGAAATAATTTTTGGATAAAATTTATGTCATAGGGCTCTGTGTTAGCTTTCCGAAACTTTAAACGGTTCATGATTTTGATTTCTGGTTCTCCCGAAATCTCGAAAACACCGAAACGTGTCAAGTTTCGGACAACCAACACTCTACGAATTTTCCAGAAATTTAGGTTCAGAAATTATGAAAATAAATTTGATATTCCGAAACTATAACTCAATACGCTTCCAACAAAAAAAATAGCGCATGAAAAGCACTTCGGAGTTGGCAAAAATCGCTTCGGGAATTCGAGATCTCTACTAGAACTCTCTCTCAAAAAGGCGGCTGAAATTTTACTAGGGTTTCAAATATAATACTATATATATATAGGAGAGAAAGGCGGTTCAGCTGGGCGCCGACAGGTGGGCCCCCCCTTGGGTAAATTTCTGGGTTATTAATTATTTAATTCAGAAAATCATTTAAAAATTATTTTAAGTCCGAATAAATCAAAATAAATTACAAAAAAATCCAGAAAAATTCTAGAAAATTCTAGAAAATATTTCTAAGTGTCTAGAATCTAAATAAAATATTTTTAACACAAAATATCATCATGTGACCTCACAGTAAATTCCCAAAGCCTATAAAATATAAATTCTATAGGTTTTAATTATATAAAAATTTCCAAAAATTCTAAAAAAATCCAGAAAAATTCTAAAATATTCTATAAAATATTTTTAGTCATTTAGAGCCCAAATAAAAATATTGCGTCCCAAAATACCTCCGTATGACCTTACAGTAAATCCTAAAAGTCATTAAAAATAACAAAACCTTAAATATTAAATACCTACAAATATCCAAAAATTGTAGAAAAATATAAAATAGCTAAATAGTACATATATAAGCTATCTAGAGGTCATATGACCTTAATATGGTCATAGCCCACCGACAAGCTTTGACATGACTCACAATGGCCATAAAATTAATCATAAACAAATAAAATTAAAAAAATTAAAAAAAATTGGGAAGTGGGCTTACCGAATTGATGCTCGCCATGCTGCTTTTCTCCTTGATTTTAGGGTTTAGATGATGGGGATCTGGAAAGAAGGAAATTTATTTCTGATCTGGTGGTAAGAGAAGGGGTTAAATAGAAACCGAAATCAAATTGAAGAGTTGATGCCGATTTCGAATTGGCGCCAAAAGAATGAGAGAGTGGTTTGTTAGAAAGGAAGGTTGTTACAACAATTAGAATTGGGTCACTCTCGCAGGGGTTTTAACTGATGAAAGAGTTACACTGTCCTGCTCTTCATCACAGACTCAAAAGCTATAGTTGGGCTAGGAACCAAAGGCCCTAAAAGAAATATAAGGAAGAAGCCTTCAATTAGGAAAGTACTTCAAAGAATTTTTAAAAATATTAGAAACCCTGGAAAGTGAGGTTACAGGAATATATAATAGAGTTTCTGAATATACATGTTATAGACCGTTGAGCACCTCTAGAGGGGATGAATAGAGTGTGTGCATGCGAAGCAGAAATAATCACCAATTAAAAAATTTAAGCAGCTATATATTATGGCAGATAAAAGAGGTAAATAAAATATGGTAAAGTATGAGAATCAAATTCAGTGACACAGTGATGTATACTGGTATCCCTCTGAGAGGACTACTCCAGTCTCGAGTACTCTTGCTCGATGTTAATCCTCTATGGCACAAGCTAATTGGGAGCTTGCAGTCTCTTACAACATCGTGCTTGGCGACAAGTGCACGACCGACTTCACAACACCGTGCTTGGCAACGAGTGCACGACCGACTCCAAAGGGTGACTTGAAAACTGGAATACTTTTTGAATGTCGCCTCCGATACAACTCTTCAATACCAAACTCTAGATTAAACAGAAACTGTATTGGCTTGGCTAAGAGTCGTAAAGGCTTAGATATGAAAGTAAAAAAGCTCAGAACACTTTAGAAGGAGAAGAGAAGAGATGAAATGGGATGATTGAAATGAATGGTAATCTCAACTCTATTTACAGTATTTTTGGAGACCGAATTTGGGCAGAGTTCGGATGCAGAGTTTGGATGCAGAAATCTCGCATTCGAACGTTGAAGGAAGATATCAAGGGAATAGTTAAAACCACCATGACCGAACTCGGGCCGAGTTCTGACCGAGTTCAGGCAGAGTCTGCCGGAACTGAATTGGGCCAATTTTGATGGAGTTTGGGCTAATTTGGTATGCGAACTTTTGGATAGATATTTGTCGATAGGTAGGCTATATTTTGTGGACTGAATTAGCTAAGCGAGTACCGATCCGATCAATCTTATATTATTCCTATACTCAACAAATGGAAAAATACAGAATAAATATGAAAACAAATAGCCCTTTTGATGATATCTTTTTTCTAACATTTGAGCAAACTTGAAGACGCATTTTTCCTTGACGGCAGTCGTCCGGTTCTGGTTATACTGCATTCCCAACAATGGTATCAGAGCCTATGATAACAGAATTTGTTTTAATAGCTCTAATTAGTTCGAGACAGCTGGTGTTGAACATTCATGCGTATACACAGATATACCTCTTCTCAAGGTGGAGTTAGAAACGTAGGCAACTACATGAATGGTGGGACAAGACGTTGTAGTTGTCATACAATGGTGTGGACGAATGTACCAGTTTGGTTATGTGGTCGAAAAGATCGAGATGACAATATGTTGTATCTCTTGGGTGCTCGGCTAGCGGAAACGAACAAAAAGGTAGCATGGGTACTAAGGTTGTTCGGCTAGTAAAAATAAGTTAATGTGGAGATTGTTGGATTGTATCTCGTAGACGGTGACAATGGGTTGTAATTTGGTCCCACATCGGATAGGAGGTAGGATCATGAGTTGCACATAATTTGGATTAGTTCATAACTTAAATGGGAATTCCAAGGCATATGGATCCAGTCCAATATCGTTTTTCATAGGCAAACTCCGATTCGGGTAATACCGTGTTCCCAACACCTCACCTATTTTTGTCTTGCTTAAACGTCCCAATTTTAGTTTGTCTAAACTTGCAAAACTAACTAGATTCAAGTGTTGATGAAGTTTAATTTTATTAGTTACCCTTAGCTTTCTGATGCTCAATTACATACTCTTTGGTTGACATCAATGCTCGGTGGTCCTTGGGAGAATTAGAGAACCCAAATTTCCCAAATTGTTTTATATTTACAATGAGAAATATAAGAGTAACATCAAGCAATCGATGTTTTGGCTACACATCTTACCTTGTTGATACAACGTAGCATCAAGTGGATGGTGCATAGGTAGGTGCTACTATGTTATTTTCACACAAACAAATTTGAACCCAAAAAAAAAAAAAAAATTTGAGTTGTTTTTCACTTATTTTAACATAATTCAACGTATACCTTAGACCATCTCCAATGGAGATTTCTATCTTTCCTATTTCTATGAAAAAAATTCATTTTAGAAAAAACTTCTCCCAATGGTGATTTCTATCACAATTTCTATCCTAGGTGGCAATGATGTAAGATGAAAACTTTCTAGGATGTAGAAACTTTCATAGAAAAAATTGGTCAATTTCTATGTAGAAATTTTTCCAACTAGGATAAAAATCTCCTTAAAGTACAATACCAAGTAGGATAAGGACTCAATTTTAGAAATCAATAGTCTTACCGAATTACCATAATATATTAAAATAATTATTTTTAAAACCATCAATGCTTAACAGTTAACTTCTTTAATGTTAATATTTCCAACAGATGACACTTACCATATATAGCAGTACTTAAAATAACAGTTCCAAGCATGCGAAGGTGCAAGCGAACTTAAAAAAAATCTCCTTAATGTTGATGTTCTTCCTTCTGAGTGTAGACTCAATCCATCCATGAAATATCGAAATGGAGGGAAGAATAGTCGATCAGGACTGGGACAGTTGGTGACTTTTGTCAGGGAAGGGATGATCATATAGCTTTGCGGCTGCATGTCTAAGCTTAATTTCCTTCCTAGCTATCAATTCAGTATAGATCAGATCTCGATGGCGACTTCTGATGATAATTGCATTTTATTTATTATTATTCTTTATTTCTTCGCCTTAGCTTGATATGTGATATGGGCTTAATTATTTCCATGGAGTGAGTATACCCAACTTTTGAAAGTGCTTCGGTTAACTTTCCTCCCTCCTCTAGGCAGGCATGCATGCTTATGAGAACTGCTGCTGACTAAATATCCCCTTACTTTGACATTTTCATGATAATTTTAATTTGTAGCCTTTTTGGCGTCCTACATTCAGCAGTTGGATATATCCCCTTTTTTTTGTGTTATAACCTTTTGCACGCTGCAGAGACCACCAACAATTTGAGACTACCTCAAGGGAGACTTAAGGCTGGTGTTGGGGCGGCTTTGGGGTAAGCCAGATAACACTTGGAGCTTTGACAAATCCTTCCTCTATTAGGGTAATCTTCTAAGCTTAGCGTGATCCCACCAAAGGTCAGAGTCACGAGCATCAAAACCAGCTCATAGCAAAAAAAGATAGTCCCACATCGGAAAAACACACCAAGTTGTATCTCTATATATTACATATGAAGGAATAGAGAGATACACATGGGTTGAGGCCCAATGGAGGGTGCCATGTGGGAGGATTTTACATAGAGGTGAGAATAAGAAACCAACTTTTGGCCAAATGAAAATAGATTTAAATCTATTGGAGCTAAGCCCCGAAGGGGCTTAGCGACTCGGACTCGGGCTAATGGGCTTTTGAGGCTTATTGTGGCTTTTTGATGGCGCCGTTCAAATTATGTAACGTCCGCGGGTCTTGTGGGCTCAGATCCGAAAAAGGCTCAGATCCAGAAAATCCGAATCTGGCATTAAACAGGACGTGCGTTCAGAATTTGAAAAGCCCATCTCGTGCCTATAATAACAGAAGCATCTCCTCTCTCCAAGGTTACAGAAAATACTTAGAAAAATTTCCAGAGAGAGAGAGAAGTGCTGCTGCTATTCCGAGGAGTCGACATTTTTGGCCAGCGAGCGTTCTAAAGTTCTCTTCGAACTTGCTGGTTCCTGGAGGCTTATCCGTAAGGCGGATATAGCTTTGAGCGCCGGTGATCTTTCACCCCAGCAGGCTTTCTTCTTCCTTTGTTGCCTTCGAGAATACCGTCGCTTCTCTTTAGAAGTTAAACGGTTCTGTTGCCTTCGAGAAATATTACGACATAATCTTTTTAGATTCTCGTAATACAACATCACCTTCTTTAAGGTGTCGTTGCTGGAAACATTGTCTTTACAATAGTTTCTGAATTCGTGTTTTTTCCATCGATTGTTCGCCAAGGGACTAACAATCTCAAAGCTATATCGAAAAGATGGATAACTCACGTGCATCGCTCGTCAATACCGACTTTAACAAGTTGGAGAAATTTGACGGCGAACATTTCCAAATCTGGAAACGGAAAGTAACCTTAAACATTCAACTCGTGGAAGTTGACCACGTGCTGAATGAGGAAGAACCGGTCGTTCCAACAACCGGAACCACAGAAGTTATTGCCGCTGCTAAGTCCAAGCAGGCAAAGTGGATTAGAGAAAACAGTATCTGTAAACTGTTGATTCTCAATAGCATGGAAGACTCTCTGGCAGAGTCTTATTCCAAGAAGAATTCTGCCAAAGAGATTTGGGACTCCTTGGGAAAATTGTACGAAGATGACGAGAATCGGTCCAAGATCTTCTTGGTTGAAAGATACCACAAGTGGACCTTCGAAGATGAGAAGGCTATGCTGCCCCAAGTAAAGGAGTTTCTGAAGCTGCGCCAAAAATTAGATGACGAGAAGATGCCTCTTGTCGACAAGTTTGTCGTTGGAGGAATCGTCTCTAAACTTCCTGCGGGGTGGAGCAACTTCTATGCAAGGATGCACCGCAAGAAGCTGGACATATGTATGGAAGATCTCCTGCAAGAGATCCATGTTGAGGACGAGATGCGCTCTCAACAGAAGATGGATTCTCTGTCCAAACAACTGGCGAAAGCAAATCTGGTCCAAACCAGAGAGTACAAGGGGAAGCAGGCGGCTTTTCCTCATAAGAAGAAGAAGGACTTCACTAATCTGAAAGTGAAGAGTCCTTCATTCAAGAATCAGAAATCCAAGTCCCATGTGACTTGTTTCAAATGTGGCAAGAAGGGCCACTACAAAAGTGACTGCAAGGAACCAGAAAAAGGTGAGCCTAGTAAGGTTTCTTTGGTTACTAATCTGGTTGCAACGATAGCGCAGGTTGCAAATGTGGGGGTTGACTCGGACTGGTGGATAGACACTGGTGCTACGTGTCATGTCTGCTCAGACAAGGAATGGTTCGACTCATATGAGCCAACTTCAGAGAAAGTCATAATGGCGAACCAGGCACAAGCTGAAGTACTGGAGATCGGGACGGTGGAGCTGAAACTCACATCGGGGAACACTCTGACGCTTCAAGGAGTGAAGCATGTTCCTGCAATTGCTAAGAACCTGATCTCTGGGAGCCTGCTTTGTAACGCAGGCTTGAGGATGGACATCAATGCTGGCCAGATGGTGATGTCCAAGAAGGGTACATTCTTCGGAAAAGCTTTCCAGACTGAAGGAATGTACAAAGTTCAGCTTGTTGTAACCCAGAAAAATGATATTAATGTTATTTCTACTTTGAACTATTCTTTTGAGTTGTGGCATAATAGGCTAGGACATGTTCATTGTAAAAGAATTAACAAAATGTCTAGCCTAGGACTTATCTCCAAGTGTGGGGGTAAGGTAGAGAAATGTGAAGTGTGTGCTCAGACGAAGATCACCAGGAAACCCTTTCACAGGGTCCATCGAAGCACAGATCTTCTGGAGTTGGTTCACTCAGATATCTGTGACTTCAAGCAATTCTCTACAAAAGCCGGGATGAAGTATTTTATTACTTTCATCGACGACTTCTCAAAGTATGCTTTTGTCTACCTGCTCAAATCTAAAGACGAAGCATTCGAGAAGTTCAAGGAGTTCAGGGCCGAGGCTGAACGGCAAACTGGACAACAACTCAAAAGGCTTAGGAGTGATCGAGGCGGGGAGTATCGGTCTCATGATTTCTCGTCATTCTGTAAAGAACATGGAATCATAAATGAGACGACGGCTCCGTACTCTCCTCAATCCAACGGAGTAGCAGAAAGGAAGAACAGAACGTTGACAGAGATGATGAACTCTATGCTGTTGACTGCGGGTCTTCCAAAGAGCTTCTGGGGAGAAGCTGCATTAACGGCTACTTTCATTCTCAATAGAGTACCGTATGCAACTTCGGACATAACCCCTCATGAACTCTGGTTCAAAGTCAGACCTAACTTGAATGTCGTTCGAGTGTGGGGGTATCTGGCTTATGTGAAGCTCCCAGATCTGAAGATTCAGAAGCTGGGGACTAGGACTACTAAGGCTATCTTCTTGGGTTATGCCGAGAAGAGTGATGCTCGGAGATTCCTTGATATAGAATCAAATCATATCATTGAATCTCGCGATGCTGAATATTTTGAAGACAAGTTTGCAAGGCACAAAAATATTGTTCTCGCGGATCTTCCGGAGAATGATGAGAGTGCAAAGCAGACAGAAGTCCTTATCGAACCAGTAGTCCAAGAAGAAGCTATTGTCGAAGAGACACCAGTTGAACCAGAACTCGCTGAGCCGTCAACTAAGCAAGTAAGGAGGCCGAAAGACTTCGGAGATGACTTCATCACCTATCATGTGGAAGCAGATCCGCTTACCTATGATGAGGCGATGAAGACCAGAGATGCTGTATTCTGGAAGGAGGCGATAGACAACGAGATTGACTCAATCACCTCCAACAACACATGGGTGTTAGTTGACCTGCCAGAAGGAGCAAGACCCATCGGATGCAAATGGATCTTCAAGAAGAAGATGAAAGCAGATGGAACCATTGACAAGTTCAAGGCCAGGCTAGTGGCCAAGGGGTTTGCTCAGAAGCAGGGGATCGACTACTTTGACACTTATGCTCCAGTAGCTCGGATGACAACCATCAGATTATTAATTGCTCTAGCAGCAATACACAAGCTGGTGATATATCAGATGGATGTGAAAACGGCATTCCTTAATGGCGAGCTGACCGAAGAGATCTACATGCAACAACCAGAAGGTTTTGTCGTCAGAGGTCTGGAAGACAAAGTCTGCAAGTTGATGAAGTCTCTGTATGGTTTGAAACAAGCTCCCAAAATGTGGCATAAGAAGTTTGACAAGGTGATAAGGTCAAATGGCTACAGGGTCAGTGAAACAGACAAGTGTGTCTATACGAAGTTTGCTGACGGAAGAGGAGTAATCGTTTGTCTTTGCGTTGACGACATGCTAATCCTAGGTACGGATTTAAGCTGTGTCACAGAGACAAAGAAATTCCTCTCGACTAAGTTCAGTATGAAGGACTTGGGGGATGCCGACGTAATCTTGGGGCTCAAGATCATCCGGACAGGTACTGGAATAGCGCTGTCACAATCTCATTATATTGAAAAGATGCTCACTCGCTACGGGTATCAACATCTTCCTATAATTGATACACCGTACCGGAGTGATCAGAAGCTGGAGCCAAATTCGAGGGAAAGCGTCAGGCAGTTGGAGTACGCTAGCGTCATCGGAAGCTTGATGTACGCTACTACTGCCACAAGGCCTGACATAGCTTTTGCGGTGGGAATGCTGAGTCGGTTCACTAGCAACCCAGGCGTTGAACACTGGAACGCTGTGAAGCGTGTTATGAGATATCTAAAAAGGACTCAGACATTTGTACTATACTACAGCGGAGATCCGTCAGTAGTGGAAGGCTTCAGTGATGCTAGCTGGTGTTCAGAGGTGGAGAGCGAGTATTCGACAGGTGGATTCATATTCGCTTTGGGCGGAGCTGCTATATCGTGGAAATCGAAGAAGCAGACAATGTTATCTCGCTCCTCCATGGAATCTGAATTCTTTGCATTGGATGCTGCTGCAGATGAAGCAGAGTGGCTTCGGGAGCTCATGTATGATCTTCCGGTGGTTGGAGCTCAGATACCGGCAATCCCGATATACTGTGACAACCAGGCGGCAGCAGCAGTAGCATCAAATGAACTCTTTAACGGAAAGAAGAGGACTGTACGGTTAAAGCACAAAGCAGTGAACGATCTCATCAAACGAGGCGTCATTGCAGTGATCGATGTTCGGAGTCAGGAGAACCTGGCGGATCCGTTCACGAAAGGCCTCAAACGACAGCTGGTCGAGGACACAGCAAGGAAGATGGGTTTGAAGGCATTATAATATTGTGTCATTATAATCCTATCAATAAATTTTATGTTATTGGTTCAAAGAGAAATCTACCAGATATCTAATTTTTTGATTCAAGGGAGGACTATTGACTGGAAAAATATTAGTTAACAGTGGGTACTTGTTCTGCGGAACATGTAAGGGTTTCGGACCCAGAACCACTGTTGTCTACTATGAATTTTTCTACGGAAAATTGATCATGTGGGAAGGATGGCATAATGCCTTAATGAGTTCTCAGACTGAGTGAAGGTCTGTTATGCTTTACAGGAAGCATGGTGGCGCAACAACCACAAAGGAGTGTTACAACTCCATGCTACAGTGGGGTGACTCCACCGTGAGGTTCCCAGGTAGGGGTAATGCCTCGGCTTTGTTAGCCAAGTCACAGGCGGCGTAGCACCGCATATAGGCAGGTAGCCTAATGTTGCCTAATCATAAAGAGGTGTAGACAGCACTACAAAGAGGACGGTATCCTCATGTTACAGTGGCATGACACCACGAAGAGGTACCAGGAAGGGTAAATCCTCGGCTTTGCAAGCCATGTCATAGCGGCGTAACACCGCACGGAAGCGTAAGGCTTCATGCTGAGTAGTTTGGCACTACAAAGAGGATTGTGACCTCATGCTACAGTAGTATGACACTACGATGAGGTACCCAGGTGGGGTAAAGCCTCGGCGTTGAGCCATGTCATAGCGGCGTAGCACCGCAAAGGAGCGCAATGCTTCATGCCATGACTCTTTATAAAGAACTCACCTATAATGTATGGACAGAGAAATAGGCCGTCTCTTGAGGGTAAATTTGTAGACGCCCAAAATACATACATTGAAATCCAGGCTGGCACAAGGCCTTTAATGTGCAGCCAGAAGCACAGATAACTACATTATGTGAGTGGGAAAAATTACAGCTGTGGTACAGAATTCAAGGCGTAGTTCATTCTTGTATCATACTGTTGTTCAACCCATGCGGGAAGATTCAAGTCGTCAGCGACATCTATCCTAATGCATAATGAACAGTTATTATGTGGAACGCTTAACTCATATATATATAGAGATATGTGGGGAATTGTTGGTGTTTTATTCTACATGTTGTGTGTTCACAACATTCTATTGTTAAAAGATAGTCCCACATCGGAAAAACACACCAAGTTGTATCTCTATATATTACTTATGAAGGAATAGAGAGATACACATGGGTTGAGGCCCAATGGAGGGTGCCATGTGGGAGGATTTTACATAGAGGTGAGAATAAGAAACCAACTTTTGGCCAAATGAAAATAGATTTAAATCTATTGGAGCTAAGCCCCGAAGGGGCTTAGCGACTCGGACTCGGGCTCGGGCTAATGGGCTTTTGAGGCTTATTGTGGCTTTTTGATGGCGCCGTTCAAATTATGTAACGTCCGCGGGTCTTGTGGGCTCAGATCCGAAAAAGGCTCAGATCCAGAAAATTCGGATCTGGCATTAAACAGGACGTGCGTTCAGAATTTGAAAAGCCCATCTCGTGCCTATAATAACAGAAGCATCTCCTCTCTCCAAGGTTACAGAAAATACTTAGAAAAATTTCCAGAGAGAGAGAGAAGTGCTGCTGCTATTCCGAGGAGTCGACATTTTTGGCCAGCGAGCGTTCTAAAGTTCTCTTCGAACTTGCTGGTTCCTGGAGGCTTGTCCGTAAGGCGGATATAGCTTTGAGCGCCGGTGATCTTTCACCCCAGCAGGCTTTCTTCTTCCTTTGTTGCCTTCGAGAATACCGTCGCTTCTCTTTAGAAGTTAAACGGTTCTGTTGCCTTCGAGAAATATTACGACATAATCTTTTTAGATTCTCGTAATACAACATCACCTTCTTTAAGGTGTCGTTGCTGGAAACATTGTCTTTACAATAGTTTCTGAATTCGTGTTTTTTGCATCGATTGTTCGCCAAGGGACTAACACTTTCAAGAGTATTATAGAAACTATTCATATTTTAAAACTAATTATACTGAACACCCATATGTTTTATGTTTTATTTTTTTAAATAGGGATAGTTAACGTTATAACTTTCTACATAAAATATAAAACAAAAGAATAGTCCGTGTAATTAATTTTATAATACGGGTGGTTCCTGTAGTAAGTATGAAATATAGAAATAATTAACGTAAATTGTTGTCATTTTGTTCTTAGAAACCATTTGGGACTGTATGATCAAACTACTTCGATCGTGGTCATTTTGGAACCAGCGATCTTACTGTTGAGAACCAGGTTCAACCGTAGTGAACTCTTTGTACCGATTGAAGCAACGAGGTCTGTGAACAGTTTAATCCGAGAGAAGACAGTTTTTTGTTTTAGGCCTCGTTTGGTTCGCGGAATGGAAGGGAAAGGAAATCAATTTCTTGTCATTTTCTTTCCTTTGGAAAATTTTAATTCCCTTTGATTTTTCTTTCCAATGTTTGGAAATGCCAAGGAATTTTGAAAGGAAAGTGAATACTTCAATGTGGGAAAGTGATTCATTGCTTGGATGCATGGAATCACTTTTTCTCCTAATTTTTCTTCCATTGGGAATCACTTTCCTTTCCTCCTCAATTCCTTGGGCACCCAATCATAGAAAAATAATCACTTTCCTTTTCCAACCCGGAGATTCTGCGAACCAAACGAGGCCTTAGTGTGCGTTGCTCATTCAAACAAAGGAATAGTCCAATGCAAACTACCAAAATTGGGTTCCATATAGAATTAAAAAATAAATTAAAAAAATTGTCATCACCAAAAATTGAACAAGGACCACATATATACAAGTCTATCATAGTAACAACTCAACTGTAATTATTTTGTGTTAATTGCAGCCCATAAAATATATTAGATCTATTTTAAATACAAAATATTAATATATTTATATTTAAATTGATATTTTTTGACCTCAGAATGTGTAAGTTCTGGATCATCGTGCTGGCTGCCGTCCATAAGGACAGGCCCTGTTTTCAATCCATAGAAGTTGAGCGAACTTGACTTGTGTTCATTTTTGAACTAAGATGTACGTAGAGACTAGCTAGAGAGTGGCAGCCCTTCAGGATCTGATCAGTCACACTAACACTTGAATGGTCGGGTCGTAACAATAAATATAATCTAGTATATATTTCTTGTATTATTATTATTATTTTGTTTTTTTTTTTGGTTGGAGAGAAGTATTTTTCAATTACATATTTGAGGAATTGGAAGGGACAACTATATTTCTACAAAACATGTAAATACACTGTGTGCCAAAGTAAAATAAAATGCATGCGCTAGCTTGAACAACAACTATTCTATATAAAACATTCTTCTGTGCACAAGATCCAATGAAATGATTAATCAGTGATTAGCATGCGATAGAGAATATAAAATATTCTTGCTTGGTCGAGTAACCATCTACCCCTTCGCTGTTTCTTAACAAACAAGTAAGGACTTTTCTTGCTTACATATTGATGGCAATAATCAATTGCGTCGATGGCCATTTGTTATTTAATATTTATTAGCATAAAAAATACTAATTAAATCTGCTTCAAATATATTATTGTTCGTAACCTACTTGCCTTGTAAATTAATAAATTCTGGGCAACTAGTTCTATTTTAAGACTTATCCATAGATCTATTCTCTCTATTTAAATATTTAATGCACCTATTGAATATGGTTTTTTTTTTCTTACTAGGGAATGAGTATGCTAATACTGTTGGGAACAAAACGCGAAAACCGTTTCCCAAACCAGAGAGTCATGCGAGAAAACCAACCAAAAGCACACAAACTAAAAACGTCAAACACAAATCGAAGACATGGAGATTTTTGACGTGAAAAATCCAGATGGAAAAAACCACGGGACGATCGGAGTCCAGCCCTGAAGAACCTCCACTAATAGAATAAAGAGAATAGACCCTCTACAAGCTCCTCCCGATCCAAACGGATCACCACAACTCACTTGAGAGAAGAAAACTTGATTGCAGACTCCGAAGAACAAGAGATATCGAAAAATTATTAAAATCGATCTCTCCTTCACAATAGTCTTCAATCATTTCTCTCTCTCAAAAGTTGTAAAGCATTGCTCCTCTCTTTTTCTTGAGATATATTTTATGATGAGAAAATACCTAGTATATATAGCCTCAAACCCGCAACTAATTGAGGTATTCTACTATATGTAGGAATACTCAATCTAAACCATTGATGTATTCCTATTATATAAAGGAATATCCAATCCAACTCCATTGATGTAATGCTTGTGGTTCGTAGTACGTATCTTGGTATACGTGTACGTATTCTTGACTCGTATTGCGTATTTTTTCTGCATGGTTATTTTGGCATGTCATTGGTTATGGCTTAGCTTGGTTCGGCTTAGCTTGGTTTGGTTTGCTTTTGGGTTCATCATGAACCAAAAGAAAACCCCCACCTACCACCACCACCCTCATTTATATTTCCACCTAACTCTCTCTCTCTCTCTCTTCATTTATTCTTCTCCTTCACTTCTTCTTCTCTACCATTTACTCTTCTACCTACCAGGGAAGAGAGCTAGACAAGTGTAAACTTGCTTCATGATGGATCTCAAGTTTTATTGTTCCATTCTCTTCCTTACTTGATTCTAAGACTCTTTAGAACTTGGCCTTTTTATTTTGATGGATAATTTCTTGTAGATCTAAGTTTATAACTTTTCGGTTTTCTTGGTTTTGATCTCTAAAACTTGGTTATTTTCGAAAACTAATGGTTCTATGTTGTAGAGAATTCAATTTCATGCGGTTTTGGCTTTTGTTTCGCTTGATTTCGACTTCGGATGAGGAAGTTATGGCCAAAAGCATTTTGGTCAAACTTCTATGTTCATCTGCAGCATGAGGCACATGTCGCAGTTGGCCGCATATGATGTCGTTGTTGAGCCGCATGAGGCACATGTCGCAGTTGGCCGCATATGATGTCGCTGTTGAGCCGCAAGAGGCACATGTCGCAGTTGGCCGCATATGATGTCGCTGTTGAACCGCATGAGCCGCATGTCGCAGTTGGCCGCATATGATGTCGCTGTCGAGCCGCATGAGCCGCATGTCGCAGTTGGCCGCATAGCATGTCGCAGTTGAGCCGCATGTGCCGCATGTCGCAGTTGGCCGCATAGCATGTCGCAGTTGAGCCGCATAGCATGTCGCAGTTGGCCGCATAGCATGTCGCAGTTGAGCCGCATGTCGCAGTTGGCCGCATAGCATGTCGCAGTTGAGCCGCATGAGCCGCATGTCGCAGTTGGCCGCATAGCATGTCGCAGTTGAGCCGCATAGGCCGTATGTCGCAGTTGGCCGCATGTGGTGTCGCAGAATAGGCCGCATAATGCATATTTCGACTATTTCTAACTGTTATATGTCCTAATTGACCAAATTGTGGCTCGAATTTCTCCCAACTCCCAACGTGAAAGTTGTAGATCTTTTTCTTGGCATCAAGAAAATGTCACTAGTTATTTTATGCAAGTTTCTCTCATTTATAATATTGTAAGGATAGAACACGATAATGGCCCGCTGTGGCGCACTCTTGACAAGCAAACTGACATGATATATCTCGGCATGCTGTTACGACAGCTAGCCTGTCATGACAAGAATGAAAGACTTGGACACCGTGGGCGATTGTGTTTGTACAAATAAACTAGTACTGTCTTGCATCATGTCTAGGATGGGGACCCCTGAGTACCACGGTCAGGGGGACCTACTGAAATCGACTAAGGCTAATTAACTAGAATGATTCAGTAGTCATGAAGAGATTCCCAGCTACAGGCAATCCCGTTATCTGGGCGCATTCAGTGGACTTGTAGCCTACCGACGAGTAGGGCACATTTCCAGCACACAGTCATGTATTGCATTCATCCTAAACGGACATTCGACCCGGATAACCGGATGGTCTGCAGGGCTTGTGGCTGTTGGGATAATCTCATTGCATCTTGCTAGTAACTAGGCCTGTGATAACCCTAGTTAGTTAAAGTATCAAGCCGTACTCTTGATTGGCCGTGATTGATTGGATGTAGTTTATTCCAGCTTAGTCTTATCCTGATCTTGTGCAAGATTATGACATGACATGATTATTGATGCTTGTCTTAACAATAACGATCGGGGGTCCAGTTCTGTTCAGGCGAAGGGTTACAACCCCGGTCCTTGTTTGGTTTAAGGGTTGTAACCTGGCTCCCGGAACAGTTCTGTGTCTTCTCTTCGTTTATTGTCTTATTGTAATGCCATGCCATGCTCGTCATGTTTTACCTTACTTCAACAAGCATGATTAATTATTTATACCGGCCTTAACAATAAAGATCGGGGGTCCAGTTCTGTTCAGACGAAGGGTTACAACCTCAGTCCTTGTTTGGTTTAAGGGTTGTAACCTGGCTCCCGGAGCAGTTCTGTGTCCTCTCTTCGTTTATTGTCTTTACTGTACCAATAGTATTTGAGTCGGATTTCTATTCAGGTGAAGGGCTGCAACCCCGGTCCTTGTTTGGTTTAAGGGTTGTGACCTGGCTACTTGAATAGTTTTCTCGTACTCAGTTTACTGTTGTTATCTCTATTATTATCAGTTCTTTATTTATTATCTTTAATATTCTATTGTGATATGCTGGTTTTAGTTCCTAAGTGAAGCCTCCTTTGTGGCACTTGCTCTTTCTGGGGTCTGACCCAGCTGGTTTTGTGTGGCCAGATATCGGAGCAGCAACAGATGATCCACCTGTCTTCCAGCCCGATGGTGACCACCAGGCGTAACCAGGGCAACGAGTGGGTTTCTTTTGTCCTCCCACTCTATTTGTAAAATTATTCTTTTGAGGCGTTTAGCCGGCGAGCACGTGTTAGCTCGTATTGCACCTTTATTTACTGTCTGCCTACGGGCTGTAACATGATTGACAAATCCTAGGGTTGATCATGTATGACTGAAACTCTTGCTAGTCCTGACATTTTGTACGACTAGCTTCATGATCATCCGAATATGTAATGTATGGGACGCCTTACTATTGTATATTTGGTGTTTTGACATCTTGTAACTGTTATTACATTGCTTGAGATTGAGACAATAGGCTTGTTCTTGACCATAGGAGACTGATGGCTTGTATTTAAACCCTCATATATCTAGACAGCCGTGACCGTATAGTGACGTGGATTCCATTTCATTATACGTAGCTGGCTATGTCTGCCCCCGCTCTCCAGTATTCTGGTTCTGGGGCGTGACATGGTTTTAGTGGTGGCCCATGCAGGTCTTGTAATTCAAGATATGTGAGGGTTTACCGAATAGATGTCTCAATCAGTATTCGCCCTTGATCTCTGCTCGTATCTTATGAATCCCTGTAATCATGACCTGATCACATGTTTGTATCGTTGATCTATCCTGGTCCTTCCTTATTGTTCCCGATGTCGTCTTCTTCAGCGGCATTGTTCCTGGACCTGTCGATCAGCAAGGCGGAGCACTTCCCGCGGACCAGCAACAACCTGGAGATCAAGCCCAGCATTCAGGAGTAGCCTCTAGAGTTATGCCTACCGAAGGAGAACCACCAGTTCAGCCCGTCCAGCCTGCAGAGCCTGATGATGGCACTTTGGTGGGTCTCATAAGGTCCCTATTAGCTTCCCAGGATCGTCGCGGAGATGCCTTGCACCAGGCGGTGGCAGACGCTTTGACCAGAGGAGGTCATCAGGGTAATAGCGCGGCCAATAGTTTCAAGCGCTTGAACCCTCCCTTCTTCGATGGCAGTGAAGATGCGATCGCTGCAGATGCTTGGCTTCAGGACACAGAGGTGATTCTAGAAGCAGCCAGGACTCCAGAGAATAAAAAGGTGGCCGTAGTGCGCCTGCAGTTACTAGATCTTGCCCGCAGCTGGTGGACAGCGCAGGCCGATGGATTAGTGGCCCCTATTTCATGGACAGTATTCAGGGAGAGATTCCAGACCAAGTATTTTGATGCTGTAGCTCGGTATGATCTACAGACGAGGTTCACCAATCTGAAGCAGATGGGCAGGACGGTCGATGGATATGCGGCCGAGTTCTCCAGGCTTAGTCGGTTTGCTCCCACCTTGGTGGCGACCGAGTTCGATAGAGCCCAGCGGTTCCAGCAGGGGCTCCACCTAGAGATTTTATTGGCGGTGGAGCAGTTTGAGCATCAGACTTTTGATGCGGTATTGAGAGCAGCTAGGAGGCATGAGTACACCTCCCAGAGGATCGTGGATAGGACCGGAGGTCGCAAGCGATCTCACGGTCAGATGAATCAGTCATCAGCACCAGCCCCGGCAGCCAGGGCTTTGACCATTGGAGCTCCGAGGCGGGTGGCCTCAGTGACGTCGGTTCAGCATTCCACCCCGACGCACCCTCAGCAACAGAAGCAGAAGCAGTCTTCCGCAGTGGGATGTTCACACTGCGGGAAGCCAGGGCATGTGGTATCCGAGTGTCGTAGAGCACAGGGTTTGTGCTTGGTTTGTGTTGCCCCGGACCACAGGGTTGGGAACTGTCCGAACAGGGGGAGTTCATCAGCTTTCTCTAGTCCTTCAGTTAGGGGACCAGCACCAGCCCAGCAGCAGCAGCAGCTGCAGTACCCATTCCCGAGGCCATTGCCGACGCAGGCCCAGGCGTTCCAGCAGCAGAGGCCGCAACAGTATGCCCAAGCCCAAGCCCTAATCCAGAGCAGGCAAAGGAATTTTCAGCAGAGGGGACCCGCACCCAGAGGACATGGTCAAGTGCTGGCTTTGACCATGGGAGAAGAAGGAATAGCACCAGGTGAGGTGGTGGCAGGTACTATTCTCGTCAACACCTTTCCAGCTTCAGTATTATTTGATTCTGGTGCCTCGCATTCATTTATGTCTGCACGATTCGCGACACGGGTAGGATTGGAGCCCGAGTTATTATCAGTGAGGCTCAATATACTTACTGGTAATGGACTTGTGGGAGTAGATAGAGTATTTTCCTCGTGTCGGATCGTAGTTAGCGGTAGAGAATTCCCCGCTAGATTGATAGAGTTCCCGATGGCCGATTATGATATGGTCTTAGGGATGGATTGGTTGAGGGACCAGTATGCTAGGATAGACTGCCACATTGGCAGGGTTGTTTTTAGCATTCCCGGAGAGCCGGAGTTTTCCTTCTCCCGAGGCGAAGTTGAACCTTCTCCTCCAGTGTTGCGGATGGCAGTGGCAGTAGTACAGTTGCCTCGGATAGTCGAGGAGTTCCCAGATGTTTTCCCAGAAGAGCTTCCAGGGATGCCGCCAAAGCGAGAAATCGAGTTTACCATCGAATTGATTCCCGGGACAGCCCCAGTGTCAGAGAGAGTCTACAGGATGGCGCCGTCAGAGCTAGAGATATTGTACAAGATGATTGAAGAACTCAGAACCAAGGGGTTCATTCGTGCTAGTGGATCACCTTGGGGAGCCCCGATGCTTCTTGTGAAAAAGAAGGATGGTACGTCCAGATTGTGTGTAGATTATCGTACCTTGAACTCAGTAACAATCAAGAACAGATACCCTCTCCCGAGGATAGATGACTTGTTTGATCAACTCAAAGGGGTATCTGTATTTTCGAAGATCGACTTGCGGTCAGGATACCATCAGATCAGAGTCAGAGAGCAGGACATCCCGAAGACAGCTTTCAGATCTAGATATGGGCATTGGGAGTTCCTTGTGATGCTATTTGGAGCAACCAATGCGCCGGCTGTATTCATGGACCTCATGAATCGCATCTTCATGCCTTATTTGGATCAGTTCGTGATTGTGTTCCTAGACGATATCCTGGTCTACAGCAAGAGTGAAGCGGAGCATGAGCAGCATCTCCGAGTTGTCCTCCAGATTCTCAGAGAGCACCAGTTATATGCCAAGTTTAGTAAATGCGAGTTCTGGCTCGATCGCATTTCGTACTTGGGTCATATCATCACCCGAGGAGGAGTTGAAGTGGACCCCCAGAAGATTGTGGCCATTGAAACGTGGCCGGTACCTAGCACAGTGGCAGAAGTCCGTAGTTTTCTTGGCTTGGCCGGCTACTACCGGCGATTTGTTTCAGACTTTGCTCGAATTTCAGCGCCATTAACCCAGTTGACCCGCAAGGATGTGCAGTTTGCTTGGACAGCAGAATGCCAGGATTCTTTTGAGAGGTTGAAGCGAGGCTTGATGACGGCTCCTATTCTCACGCTTCCAGATGGAACCGGAGGATTCTTAGTGTATTGTGATGCTTCGGGCAGAGGTTTAGGATGTGTTCTGATGCAGCATGGGAAGGTAATAGCTTATGCATCATGGCAACTTCGTGATCATGAGAGGAATTACCCAACTCATGACTTGGAGCTGGCAGCAGTAGTGTTTGTACTTAAGTTGTGGAGGCACTACTTGTACGGAGATAGGGTGGAGATCTTTACCGACCACAAGAGCCTGAAGTATGTTTTCACCCAGAAGGATCTTAACATGCGTCAGAGAAGATGGCTAGAGCTGCTAGTAGATTATGATGTCAACCTGCAGTATCACCCAGGGAAGGCCAACGTTGTTGCAGATGCATTGAGCAGGAGAGCCGGAATTTATTTCCTAACAGCGCAACCAGAGCTGTTAGCCGATCTTCAGAAAATGGGAATAGAAGTTGTCCTCCCTTCCAGTGTGGCATTGATGGCCAGCATGCAAGTCCAGTCCACTATAGTCGAGAGGATCCGGATGGCACAGTCAGCAGATTCCAAGCTTCAGCGACTCAGAGCAGAGTGTGAGGCAGGACGAAGACCAGAATTATGCATTCATAAAGACGGTACACTTCGACATGGTAAGCGTCTTTGTGTACCCAGTGGAGATATCAGACAGGAGATCATGGCAGAGGTCCACAGTTCGCAGTATTCCATTCATCCCGGTGGCACGAAGATGTACCGTGATATTCGTCAGCACTTTTGGTAGAATGGCATGAAGAGGGAGATAGCCCGGTTTGTCTCTCGTTGTTTAGTCTGCCAATAAGTTAAGGCTGAACATCAGAGACCAGCTGGACTACTTCAACCATTGCCGATTCCCGAGTGGAAATGGGAGCATATAACCATGGATTTTGTGACTGGATTGCCTAGATCTCCGGCTGGCAGAGACGCTATTTGGGTTGTCATAGACAGGCTCACGAAGGTGGCTCACTTTCTCCCGTTCAGAGTTGGTCAGTCGACGGCTCAGCTAGCGGAGATGTATCTCCGGCAGATTGTTAGATTGTACGGTGTACCAGTCAGTATCACCTCGGACAGAGATTCCAGGTTTACGTCGCACTTTTGGCGTAGCCTGCAAGAGAGTTTGGGGACTCGCCTCCAGTTCAGCTCGGCGTATCACCCACAGACAGATGGCCAGTCAGAACGCACGATCCAGACTCTCGAAGATATGTTGAGATCTTGTACGCTCGACTTCGGTGGTTCGTGGGAAGATCACCTACACCTGGTGGAGTTCTCGTACAACAACAGTTTCCAGGCCAGCATCCAGATGGCACCGTTCGAGGCGCTGTATGGTAGGAAGTGTCGATCCCCGCTAGCCTGGGATAATGTTGGAGAGAGGCAGATGCTTGGTCCAGAAATGATTGCTCAGACCGTTGAGGTGGTCAAGAAAGTCAGAGATCATCTTCGAGTTGCCCAAGATCGCCAGCGTCATTGGGCCGATTCTCATCGGCGCCCTCTTGAGTTTTCTGTCGGCCACCATGTATTCCTGAGGATTTCGCCTAACCGCGGCGTCATTCGTTTCGGCGTACGAGGAAAGCTTAGTACTAGGTATATAGGGCCGTTCGACATTCTGGAGCGAGTAGGAGATGTATCCTATCGTCTCGATCTTCCACCGTCGCTACGTGAGGTGCATGACGTATTCCATGTATCCCAACTACGACGATATATCCCGGACCCGAGCCACATCCTGGATCATTCGGAATTGGTTGTTGGTACCAACCTTTCGTATGAGGAGAGGCCCGTGTCTATATTGGACCAAAGAGAGAAGACACTCAAGAACAAGACTATCAAGTTAATCCGAGTTGCTTGGGGTCATCACTCTTTGGGTGAGTCGACGTGGGAGCGTGAGGATGATATCTGATCGCGATATCCCGACCTGTTTGACTCGTAAGGTATAATGTCTTCCTTATGTCTTATGCTTTCAATTCCTTACTTGAATAAATGACTGCATGATAGACTGCTTGTTATAGCTTACGATTAGTATAGCTTGTCCTTGCAATTCAAGCCACTTGATTAAATTTCGAGGACGGAATTCTTTTAAGGTGGGTAGAGTTGTAATGCTTGTGGTTCGTAGTACGTATCTTGGTATACGTGTACATATTCTTGACTCGTATTGCGTATTTTTCCTGCATGGTTATTTTGGCATGTCATTGGTTATGGCTTAGCTTGGTTCGGCTTAGCTTGGTTTGGTTTGCTTTTGGGTTCATCATGAACCAAAAGAAAACCCCCACCTACCACCACCACCCTCATTTATATTTCCACCTAACTCTCTCTCTCTTCATTTATTCTTCTCCTTCACTTCTTCTTCTCTACCATTTACTCTTCCACCTACCAGGGAAGAGAGCTAGGCAAGTGTAAACTTGCTTCATGATGGATCTCAAGTTTTATTGTTCCATTCTCTTCCTTACTTGATTCTAAGACTCTTTAGAACTTGGCCTTTTTTATTTTGATGGATAATTTCTTGTAGATCTAAGTTTATAACTTTTCGGTTTTTTTTGGTTTTGATCGCTAAAACTTGGTTATTTTCGAAAACTAATGGTTCTATGTTGTAGAGAATTCAATTTCATGCGGTTTTGGCTTTTGTTTCGCTTGATTTCGACTTCGGATGAGGAAGTTATGGCCAAAAGTATTTTAGTCAAACTTCTATGTTCATCTGCAGCATGAGGCACATGTCGCAGTTGGTCGCATATGATGTCGCTGTTGAGCCGCATGAGGCACATGTCGCAGTTGGCCGCATATGATGTCGCTGTTGAACCGCATGAGCCGCATGTCGCAGTTGGCCGCATATGATGTCGCTGTCGAGCCGCATGAGCCGCATGTCGCAGTTGGCCGCATAGCATGTCGCAGTTGAGCCGCATGAGCCGCATGTCGCAGTTGGCCGCATAGCATGTCGCAGTTGAGCCGCATAGCATGTCACAGTTGGCCGCATAGCATGTCGCAGTTGAGCCGCATGAGCCGCATGTCGCAGTTGGCCGCATAGCATGTCGCAGTTGAGCCGCATGAGCCGTATGTCGCAGTTGGCCGCATAGCATGTCGCAGTTGAGCCGCATGAGCCGCATGTCGCAGTTGGCCGCATAGAATGTCGCAGTTGGGCCGCATAGGCCGTATGTCGCAGTTGGCCGCATATGGTGTCGCAGAATAGGCCGTATAATGCATATTTCGACTATTTCTAACTGTTATATGTCCTAATTGACCAAATTGTGGCTCGAATTTCTCCCAACTCCCAACGTGGAAGTTGTAGATCTTTTTCTTGGCATCAAGAATATGTCACTAGTTATTTTATGCAAGTTTCTCTCATTCATAATATTGTAAGGATAGAACACGATAATGGCCCGCTGTGGTGCACTCTTGACAAGCAAACTGACATGATATATCTCGGCATGCTGTTACGACAGCTAGCCTGTCATGACAAGAATAAAAGACTTGGACACCGTGGGCGATTGTGTTTGTACAAATAAACTAGTACTGTCTTGCATCATGTCTAGGATGGGGACCCCTGAGTACCACGGTCAGGGGGACCTACTGAAATCGACTAAGGCTAATTAACTAGAATGGTTCAGTAGTCATGAAGAGATTCCCAGCTACAGGCAATCCCGTTATCTGGGCGCATTCAGTGGACTTGTAGCCTACCGACGAGTAGGGCACATTTCCAGCACACAGTCATGTGTTGCATTCATCCTAAACGGACATTCGACCCTGATTACCGGATGGTCTGCAGGGCTTGTGGCTGTTGGGATAATCTCATTGCATCTTGCTAGTAACTAGGCCTGTGATAACCCTAGTTAGTTAAAGTATCAAGCCGTACTCTTGATTGGCCGTGATTGATTGGATGTAGTTTATTCCAGCTTAGTTTTATCCTGATCTTGTGCAAGATTATGACATGACATAATTATTGATGCTTGTCTTAACAATAACGATCGGGGGTCCAGTTCTGTTCAGGCGAAGGGTTACAACCCCGGTCCTTGTTTGGTTTAAGGGTTGTAACCTGGCTTCCGGAACAGTTCTGTGTCTTCTCTTCGTTTATTGTCTTATTGCAATGCCATGCCATGCTCGTCATGTTTTACCTTACTTCAACAAGCATGATTAATTATTTATACCGGCCTTAACAATAAAGATCGGGGGTCCAGTTCTGTTCAGACGAAGGGTTACAACCTCGGTCCTTGTTTGGTTTAAGGGTTGTAACCTGGCTCCCAGAGCAGTTCTGTGTCCTCTCTTCGTTTATTGTCTTCACTGTACCAATAGTATTTGAGTCGGGTTTCTATTCAGGTGAAGGGCTGCAACCCCGGTCCTTGTTTGGTTTAAGGGTTGTGACCTGGCTACTTGAATAGTTTTCTCGTACTCAGTTTACTGTTGTTATCTCTATTATTATCAGTTCTTTATTTATTATCTTTAATATTCTATTGTGATATGCTGGTTTTAGTTCCTAAGTGAAGCCTCCTTTGTGGCACTTGCTCTTTCTGGGGTCTGATCCAGCTGGTTTTGTGTGGCCAGATATCGGAGCAGCAACAGAGGATCCACCTGTCTTCCAGCCCGATGGTGACCACCAGGCGTAACCAGGGCAACGAGTGGATTTCTTTTGTCCTCCCACTCTATTTGTAAAATTAATCTTTTAAGGCGTTTAGCCGGCGAGCACGTGTTAGCTCGTATTGCACCTTTATTTACTGTCTGCCTACGGGCTGTAACATGATTGACAAATCCTAGGGTTGATCATGTATGACTGAAACTCTTGCTAGTCCTGACATTTTGTACGACTAGCTTCATGATCATCCGAATATGTAATGTATGGGACGCCTTACTATTGTATATTTGGTGTTCTGACATCTTGTAATTGTTATTATATTGCTTGAGATTGAGACAATAGGCTTGTTCTTGACCATAGGAGACTGATGGCTTGTAGTTAAACCCTCATATATCTAGACAGCCGTGACCGTATAGTGACGTGGATTCCATTTCATTATACGTAGCTGGCTATGTCTGCCCCCGCTCTCCAGTATTCTGGTTCTGGGGCGTGACAATTGACATACTCCTACTATATATTGAAATATCCAATCCAAATCCATTGGAATATTTCTATTATATATAGGAATACTCAATCCAACTCCGGGGTATTCTCCACATAGGTTAAGAACCCCACACAATCCAACAAATCTTTTCCTTCACAACTATGTGGAGGGGATCGTCACCCCGACGATCTTCTTGCAGTACTCAAACTTTTCCCTTGAAAGAACCTTCATGAATATGTCTGCTCCGTTGTCATCTGTATAAATATTCTCAAGCATCGCGTCCTTCTTCTCAACCACATCTCGTATTCAATGATATCGAGTCTCACTGTGCTTGGACCGACTATGAAGTGTCTGGTTCTTGACAAGGTGAATGGCTCTCTGGCTATCGCAAATCAAAGTATATTGCTCTTGCTTTAGCCCCACTTCCTGCAGCTTCTTCACCCACAGCAACTTCTTACAAGCCTCCGTCGCCGCAATGTACTATGCCTCTGTCGTCAACAAAGCAACACACTTCTACAACCAAGATTGCCACGATACTGCTCCACCAGCAAGCATCATCACATAGCCTGAAGTCGATCGTCTCGTGTCTACATCTCCAGCCATATCAGCGTCAGTATACCCGACCAACTTTGGCTCGTCACCACCAAAGAAAAGTCTTCAATCGGCAGTAGCCTGAAGGTATCGTAGAATTCACTTGACCGCACTCCAATGTACCCTTCCAGGATTGGAAAGATACCTGTTAAATGTGCCAACTGCGTGAGCGATGTCTGGCTTCCCACAGCTGAAGCATATGGAACCCGCTCCATATCTTCCTTTTCGTCCTCGGTAGATGGAAATTGTTCCTCAGTGAATTTAAAGTGAGCTGCAAGGGGGTTACTCACTTTCTTTGACCCGTCCATGCCGAAATACTGAAGTACCCGGTGAATGTACTTCTTTTGGGACTAGTGTAGAAACTTGGGCTCTCTCTCTCTCTCTCTCTCTCTCTCTCTCTCGCGACTATCTTCATCCTAAGAATAGTCTTCGCTGCGTCCAAATCCTTCATAGAGAAGGTCGCGCCCAGTTGGCGCATCAACTCTGCTATCCTAGTGGCATTCTGACCCACCAGTAGCATATCATCAACATAGAGCAGTAAAATGATGAAATCATCCTCGGCAAAGTATCTCACAAATACACAGTGGTCCGATATCGTCCGCACATAACCATGCTCCCCCATAAACGACTTGAACTTTCTGTACCACTACCTCGGAGCCTGCTTCAGACCATACAAGCTCTTCCTCAACCGGCAGAACAAGTGTGACTTGCCCTTCTCACAGAATAGCTCAGGCTGCTCCATGTACAACTCTTCCTCAAGATCATCGTAGAGGAATGTTGTCTTCACGTCCATCTGCTCGACCTCCAAGTCGAAACTGGCTGCCAATACTAGCACCACCCGAATAGTCGACTGTTTGACGACTGGCGAAAAGATCTCATCATAATCAACGACCTTCCGCTGACAATAGCCTTTAACTATCAGCCTCACTTTGTATCGAGGACGAGTAGCTTTATCTGTCTGCTTCACTCTGAACACCCATCAATTTTTCAAAGCCTTCTTGCCCTTTGGCAACCGCACCAGATCATAAGTGGAGTTGGCTTGTAAGTGTAACTACCACTTTTCCAGAATAGGAATATTTTTGTCTTTTCCAAAATCTCGTACTAATTTAAAATTTATTTTTGTATTAATTATAACGATTATACTTTTAGTTTTTCCATGATTGATATTGTTTCATATAATTAAATATAGGATAATTAGTTGTTAGCCACTAGTTAAGACTAGATGTTAGTGAACCTAAATGGACCCAACTACACTTGTCATGACACCATTAGTGAACCCATTAGTTGGCCATGTCATACCCACTTAACTAGAGAGTGAGGATCAATGAAAACCCTTATTTAGTTAATAAAAACCTTCCTAATCAAACCCCTTCCTAAAACCAACCTTCATGACTAATTAGGAGGGCTGTTTAGACACTTTAAATGGCATTTAGGGCTAGGATTCTTGGCTGGTTACATCCTCTATAAAATCCCTCTTGAGTTCATTTATTAGGCTTTAGAAACCCTAACTTGCCTCCATTTCATTTCTTCTTCATTTGAGAAGAAGAACCAACTCCACCAATCCTAAATTATTTCCAAACCCTTTCAAATTGTCATCCCAAGGAGACTAGAGCTTGGACTAGCTAGGAGGAGAGTTTTAGAAGGAGAGAATCTTGAAGGAGGTGTCCATTCTTGAAGGTTGTGTCTATTTGTGTCCCCTTTGGACTTTTGGGAATCCATCTCCCAATAGGTAAATTCTAAAATTAACTCTTGTAATTGTTTCTAATTAGTGTTATTTGTCATTTAGGAACCACCCATTCATTAGGACTACCAATGGAGAAAGTTATGGTGACTTTTGTGGCCAAACTGGGAGAAATTCGAATTTGGACCACTAGGTGTTTGTAGAAATGTTTCATAGACGGTTTTGGTTAGGGAAGCATGTTTTGAGAGGGTTAGTGTGTCCACAATTGGATACGGAAGGCCCGTGTCATGATACACCATGATACGGTAGGGTGAGTTGTGTGTTCCAAGTAAATTGGGTTCCTACATGTCAAATTTCCCATTTGTTATTAGAATGGCTAGTGTTCATTCATTTCATAGTGTATTAGCTATTTTGGGTGTGTATGTTGTTTTCAGTCATGTGCCAATATGCAATGTGTGTGTGAGGGTATATACTAGGTGTTTGGGTGAGTGTGGTGCACACAGGCAATAGGGGTCTGCTGCACAGGAAGCAGGCAGGAGCAGCATCAGAGGGCAGTTAAGGAGGGGAGCATGGCTTGTATGTATGTGTCTATCATATAGATATATGTGTATGTGTATGTGTATGCATATGAGAATGTTGTGTACACGTAGGTATGTACACATATGAGAGAGCTTGTGTGATAGTGTAAGAGCATGTGTGTCTACTTGTGTATGGATATGTGAGATCACAGGTGTGGGTACATGGGAAGGCAGAGGCTTTAGAATGTATATGTGTCTAAATGTATATATAGCTATTACATATGTGTGTGTACTGTAAGATTGATATTGTGTATGTGTGTTCAGCTTTGGATGAGGGAAGGGAGAGTGTATCAGATGGTTAGGGGCTTTGGAGTGCCCGTGTACAGCAGGTTTAGGAAGAGGAGGCCAGGTTGCTGTTGTGCAGGGGTTCCCTTGCAAGCAGCAGCAATGGTGCTGCTATAGCACGTAAATGATGAAATAAGGAGGATGGGGCCTACTAACATGAAGGACAGAAGGAAGGGTTGCTAAGTAGTAGACTTGGCATCAGCTTAGTTAAGGAGGGAGAATTTGTTGAGAATTAGAACAACATCAGTTGATGCTCGATGTAAGGAAGAGGGGGAAAAGCAACAGTAGCAGTAAGAGGGTGGGTGGTAGTTGTGTGTTAAGTGGATACATAGGAGAAGACTGGATACATATAAGTACATAGATAATTTGTTAGGTAAATATATATAGATAAGTATGGAGGGTTAGATAGTAGGTTGATAGGTAAATTAGTAATAGGAAGGCAGTGGGGATATTTGAGTCCAAGGAGACTGAGATTACAGTCTATATGGATTGTTTGGAGGTGGTTCAGTCCACAAGGACTGAACCTGGAACCTCAGTTCTTTGAACTGATATTATTTATCAGTCCTCCAACTGATAGTGTATCAGTTTTACTTTTGGGTATGATATCAGTTATCCAAACTGATCTAGGTATCAGTTCTTCGAACTGATTTGTGTATATCAGTACAACAACTGATATTGTATATCAGTTGCAAACTGATATGTATCAGTTTTGATGACTTGGGGGCTTAGATATCAGTCATGAACTAATCTCTGTGTCAGTAGTGCACTGATATGTGGACAATGGGAAATCAGTGAGGAAGGAGAATGAGAGCTATTCCATGAGCCTTGGGAGCGAGGGACCTAAGTGATGTGTGCAACCCATCCTAAAATTGGATTTGGAAGGGTACCTAAGATACCAACTCAGGTATCGGACTTCCCACGAGTGTGACTATAGGAGTTCATGAGCTAGAGGCTAGTGTGAGTAGGAATGTGTTTAACTCTGTACATGAGGGAACCCAATAGTTCAGTAGTAGGAAGATCTAGTGAGTGGGTGTGATATGGAGGCAACCATATGAGTCTATCTTATTATCAGTAATAAGTAAGGTTATTGATAGGGGTACATGTAGGGTATCATATGAGATATGATGCCAAGTGTAACCCAATAGGGATAGCCTATAACCAAGCAAGTATATGGGGGGTATACAGAGGAGGGAGTTTCTATGAGTGAACTGCCTATGTGACAGATTTATAGGTGAGGGGGAGGCCATAGGCCTGCAAAGGAGGCAGGTAGGGGAGGGTTTCCCTCCTTGGAGGCCGGTGCACCCAGGCAGGGCTAGGTCAGGGCCTGTATTGGCCTACTTGGCCATGACAGGAAGACAGAAACTCCATGTCCCTGCTTATAGCAGTGCCACACTACTTGGAGGCTATGCTGTGGGCAGGCCTGTGCACCTGGACAGGGGTTTTAGTTGAGAAGAATTCCTAAGAGACTTGTACATTAAGTGATGTGGGAGTGTGTATGTAGCCTAAGTTTCAGCATTGTACAAGGATGGTTTAGGGGCACACTCATGTATCAGGTTAGAAGAGAGACCCTAGAGTGCAAGCAAGTGCAGGAAACTAGACAAGGGGGGTTCATGTACCAATGAGAATAGGTGAAGTTCTTATGTGTATGTTAAGGGTGTGACTGTATAGAGGGTGCAAAGGATAACATAAGTAGAATGTGTAAGCCAGTAGAGGGTGTATGAGGTTTTGGATGCAATCCTATAGATGGCTACATATGTTAAAGCATATGATATGTATAGGTGGTTGTAAGGGTAAACATATGAAATGCATAGGGCATGAGTTGGATAGGTATACCAACAGGCTTGGATATCCTACAGGGATATTCATATAGGATTACATATGGACCATATGGAATACAAGTATATTAGATGTATGCATGTATAGTAAAAGGGAAGGGTTTAAAGTTGGTAAATTGAGGCACTAAGGTGCTCTTGTCATAGGACATGCCTAGGGTATCAGGTAAAGTATAAGGTGAGGGTAAATAGGTAAGGTATATTGGTATGAACCTATGTAGATAGGTAGATACTCGGGATATGACCTAGTTTGATCTAGTTGAACAAGGAATTGACTCGATTGACCTAGAATTGATATAGTATAGCATGTTTATAATTCCAAAACACAAATTGACATTGATATTTCATATTTAGGTCTTCGAGGTACCGTATCGAACACTGTTGATATTCTACCCCGGATCTCAGGCGAGTACATTCTCTGATAATTTTCTGTTTTATGATATCTTCTATATTTCTTGTATCTAGTGTAGATATCCTTGTTCTCTTGACACATTGGCCACACGAATTGGTATCGTCTGGATCCCATCATGAGATGTTATTCATTGTATACCTTGGGATATCTTGTGTAAACCTCCTTGTTGTTCTTATACATTGTATGGACACCGATTCCTGCAAAGGCTAGCTACCTTCTCAGAGAAGTCCGTGTCGTAACGTGTCATGGTTGGATCCACTATAGTAGTCGAGGGACGGAGAGTATTAGCATAGATATGTGATCAATACCCTCTTTGCATCAAGTCATAAACCTTGAATAGTGTTAATCACACACTGCACGTATGATTAACCAGACCATAAACTCTTGTATTAATATCACATGCTGAAACTAGTGCTAACTCACATAGATAGTATCTTCTTAATTTTGTACATGATATACTCTACTCTCTTGCTCTTACGCTCATTTACAGTCTTGCTATGCCTTACCATGTTCATGTACATATCAGTGTACCTTATATATTCACTCTATTTACTGCTACATAGTCTTTATCATTTGACTAGAACTGTTATTGGAAATGTATCTCGTTCCAATCCTGACTGGATATATTTTTCAAACGACGAGGACGAGTGTACCACCTATTATGGTCCACATGATGTAGTGGATATAGACCAGAAGACCCTAGTCTAGCAGGGGTTAGTTCTAGCCGAGGAGGCTCTAGTGGTGACTCAGTTAGATTAGATTTGTACTGGACTTTGTCACCAGATGACAACTCATGGCATGTTATTATTTAGAGATTGTATTTGAGATTGTTGACTCTGAGACTCTGGACTTGTATTATTTCTGTGTTAGACTTTTCTGGATATTTTTATATCTTGTTGTCTTTATCTTTTCGTATTATTTATCTTTCTTAGAATATTATGATTGAGTATGTTATATTGTCATTACTTGTCCTCCGATTGGGGCTGACTATCTCGACAGGTTTTGATCTTATAATTGTTAGTCAGATATTTAGACTTAAACATCGTTCTACCGCCGATGCTGCGACGTAGGCTGGGCACTGTCACGCACTCATGCCCCTACTTCGGGTGCGAATCGTTACAGTAAGTAACTCATCTCCTCCTGCATAACCTCCATCTACTCTTGCCAATGTTCATCGTCCATAGCCTTGGTGAAACTTTCGGGCTCTCCACCGTCAGTCAGTAGCACATACTAATTTGGTGAGTATCTCGTAGATGATCGACGCTCTCTGTCGCTCCTCCTCAACAGAACCACTGGTGCTGGCTATATATCAACAGCCTCCTCCCCTTCAGGAACTACCTCCTCGGCATGCTCATCCTCCTGAGAATTACCCTGACCACCATCAGCAGGATGATGATCAAGGTCGGAAGCAACTCCATGTACTGGCTTTCCCATAACTGGATCCTTTGTGATGTCCTCTGGGAACTACTCGAAGCGAAATGACTCTAACTCAGGCAATTCCTTAGCCTCAGAAGGCATCTTGGAATCCTAATATTGGTCATGGTCTGAACCTCGATGAATACCACGTCCCTGCTTCTATAGAGCTTTTTTCCACGGGGTCGTAGAGTCTATAGCCAAACTCATCCCGACCGTAGACGACAAAGACACACCGTCTCGTCTTTGGCTCAAGCTTGGATCTTTCGTCCTTCGGTACATGCACGAATGCCTTACAACCAAACACTCACATGTGATTGTATGACGGCTCTTTGTCGCACTATACTTTGTCAGGCACATCACCCTGCGAAGGAGCACTAGGAGATAAATTAATAGTATAAGCAGCAGTATAAAGAGCCTTACCCCAGTAATTGTTCGGTTAGTTTGCCTCTGATAGCAAACCCGTACCCTCTCCATCAGGGTCATGTTCATTCGCTCCGCTACACCATTGAGCTGAGGTATCTTGGGCGGAGTCTTCTGGTGTCGTATCCCTTACTCTTTGCAATAAGTATCAAAGGGACCAATGTACTCATCATCGTTGTCTGACCGAACACATAGCAGCTTCTTGTCCGTCTTCCTTTCAACAGAGGTCTGAAACTCTTTGAAAGTGGGAAGCACCTGATCCTTGGTCTTTAAGGCATAGACCCAAACTTCCTGGAACTATTATCAATAAATATTACAAAATAAGAAGCACCCCCAATGAATTTTACCTTCATAGGACCGCAGGTATCCAAATGAATCAACTCGAGTAACGCCGGCTTCCTCGAACTTGGATGACTTTGGAAAGACATCCTATTTTGCTTTTCCGCTAAACAGTGCATGCAATTCTCCAATTTTGTAAACTTTAGCCCTGGAATCACCTTCTTGTTCACCAAGTAGCTTATCCCTTTCTCACTGATATGGCTGAGCCGCCTGTGCCATAACTCGGTAGACGCATCACTCAGTATGTTCACTTCATGTGTCTCCTGTGCGCTCCCCTCTATATAGTAGAGTCCGGAGTACTTGTTTCCTCTGGCAATCACCATCGAACCTCTAGAAAGCTGTAACGCTCCAGTCCCAAAATACGTAGGACTAGGAACGTTGACATGCCAGCTATATACATACGAAGTACACTCTAATATATGGAATCCTCGTAGGTATACATAAGCTGTAAAATACAGTAGAACCATAACTAATCTCATCCACGCAAAATAAATGAATAAAAGATATCATATAATCATCTATAAAATTGTCTTGATACAATATGTTGGGCAGAGACAAATCTACTACCAACTATGAAAAGAAATACATGACATACAAAAGAATAATTTTGGTGAGCGAAGCGAAGACGATCTAAGTGCAACCGTCCTCGAAGAAATAGAGATGATCATGGCCACAGCTAGAACACCTACGAAAGATAAGAGCACACACCTGGAGAGATAACCAGGTCCTCAGAGGGACGTAACAAGACACATAATATCATGCCATATAAACTGAATAAATATTGTTAAAATAAATAAGTCAATTGAATTATAACATGGTCCAATACACACCTATTGAACTAGCTTACCATTCCCCCAACCAAACAAGGATAGGAGATGATAAACTAATTCACGGAGACGTATCTTCCAATGCTATGAATCCAATATGGTATCCGGACCCCAACAAGGTTCAATACCTTCTCATCGAAGTAGTAAGTTACACCTACAACCAAACAAGGACAAGATGTGACGAACTAATCCGCGACAAGTTATTGTTCCAAGCCACGGTCAGATACAAGTACCCAAACCAAAAGTACTCATACCTAACGGATAAAATTACCGTTTTGCGGGCCCCACGGTCCGACTCAACGGGTGATTTTGTACACGGTCCACCGGAATCCAACTTTGGACGTACGTTTGGGTCCTATCGGAAAACTGGATCCGTAGACATGTAGTTTTACGACTTTAGAGACCATTGACTCTGGCACATTTTTCGGTACAAAACGGGTCCAACGCGGATATCATTTTTGTCCGAAATTACCGTTTTGCCCCTGTGTCCAGAATTGAAATTAAGGACAGGCAATCCTAGCTAATTTGACTATTCTGAGACTGTTGGCAATATTTGTTTCAGCTTTCGGAGACAGTTGTGGTGACTTAGACTTTATAGATTATCAGTTGACTGTATTTTTGTTGGATCTGCGTGCAACCTCCAGGCAAGTATACCTTGCCTCCCTCTACAGTTTATTTACATGCATATTTATATTATTATACAGTTTTACTAGTTGATTATTTATATGTGATTTGTATATCATGCCTGCTAGTTTATATATAGCCTTGTTTATAATTAGTTTTATAGTTCATATTGGATTGGTTTTCTCGTGTATCGTGATTGGGTCGTGTCGTGTCATCTCTTGTACTTGGACTGAGTCGCATCGTGTCATAGGATGAATAAGTCATATCGGAACAGCTGTACCTTAAAATTCTTGAAGCTAACTTGCGAGTCCACATTAGGGACGAGGGTTAGTAGTTAAGCTAACTTGCGAGCCCACACCAGGGGCGAGAGTTAGTAAGCTAATCTGCGAGTCCACATTAGGGGCAAGGGTTAGTAGTTAAGCTAACTTGCGAGCCCACACCAGGGGCGAGAGTTAGTAAGCTAATCTGCGAGCCCACATTAGGGGCGAGGGTTAGTAGTTAAGCTAACTTGCGAGCCCACACCAGGGGTAAGAGTTAGTAAGCTAATCTGCAAGTCCACATTAGGGGCGAGGGTTAGTAGTTATATATCCACACCTGCGAGTCCACACAAGGGACGAGGGTGATGCTAGCCTGCGAGTCCACACCAGGGACGAGGGTTAGTAGTATATGGTTCACACCTGCGAGTCTACACTAGGGACGAGGGTGATGCTAGCTTGCGAGTCCACACTAGGGACGAGGGCTAGTCGTTGTTCAAACCTGCGAGTCCACACCAGGGACGAGGGTTTGAGTATTCGATTGGTTATCCATTGACATCATTATATCGTGTTCCCTTGTTCTTCTCCAGCAGTTCGTCTAGGCGTAGTGGTTCTTCCAGTCGTGTGTAGTCGTATTTTCGTGCTGATTGGTCTTTTCCCGTTTAATTCCTGTATTTTCTTTATTGCATGATAAACTGCTAGATAGGCATGTTTTTATGTATCTTGCTATATCCTTTGAGGACCTGATGATCTCTTCAGGTTTAGTGAGTGCATGGAGATAGCTATTAGTTCTGGATGACGGATGGGATGATACGCTTGCGGGATTCAGGTATCGTATTGCATTTATTATCAGCTCATGCTTTCATACCTTATCATGAGATATCATGTTTCCTGATTCAGTTTTAGACTCTTGTTACTTTCTTAGAGTCTTATCAGACATATATGCTAGTAGGCTGCAGACCACGACCCTTACTTGTTCATTCTTGATTATTATTCTTATTATGGATTGAGATATAGTTTTGCTTTGCCTTGATTAGGCCTATTGCCATAGCCGTGACAGCGTTTACGTATTCGAGTCGGGCTGTAGTCCGCTTGATGCGTAGCTGGCTTGCTCATGAGCTCGCGCCTAAAAAGTGGGTGCGGGTCGTGACACAGACCATCATGCATCGGTTCTGAGTAGACAATACGTTAGTGGAGGCCTCCAATATCATATGTCATGAACAAGCTTGATAAATAACTGAGCTTGCAAAAACTTGGCTACATTAGCATCATTCGTCTAAATAGTAAAAATATATCTCAAGATTGAAAGAAAGCAGAATTAGTTCAAACTCCTTAAAAATCTAAGTTATATCCTATGATGGTCTCTATACAGTCGTCCTATAGTCTTCTTGTCCAAGTCCTTGGTTGGCTAAATGGGTTAGGGTTCTCTAAATTCTAGAACCTAAGTAAACTTGCTAATATAGGTCACAAGGACAAAGGGATTCCTAGGTCACAAGGTATCCTATCCAACTTAAAAGAATTAGACTAATGGTGTTTTGGGAAAAAGAAACATGTCTAATTAGTAGGGTCTCCTGTCTACCTTTAGCACGCACGAAGGAAAGATAAGGATTTTGATAGAAGGAATCAAGCAGGATGTAATCGATGTGTCGAACGATCGTTGGAATAGTGAATCGAGAAAAGAGGTCAAGTATGTGGATGAGATCCTAGACTTCTAATCCTATTCGCAGGCTTGCTTGGTACGGTAAAGTAACCAAACAATTTATCTTGACCTGCATGGACCACCACAAAAACATGTAATGCCCCAATCCCAAAATACGTAGGACTAGGAACGTAGACATGCCAGCTGTATACATACGAAGTACACTCCAATATATAGAATCTTCGTAGGTATACATAAGCTGTAAAATGCAGTAGAACCATAACTAATCTCATCCACACGAAATAAATGAATAAAAGATATCATATAATCATCTATGAAATTGTCTTGATACAATATGTTGGGCAGAGACAAATCCACTACCAACTATGAAAAGAAATACATGACATACAAAAGAATGATTTTGGTGAGCGAAGCGAAGACGATCTAAGTGAAACCGTCCTCGAAGAAATAGAGATGATCATGGCCACAGCTAGAACACCTGCGAAAGATAAGAGCACACACGTGGAGAGATAACCAGGTCCTCAGAGGAACGTACCAAGACACATAATATCATGCCATATAAACTGAATAAATATTGCTCAAATAAATAAGTCAATTGAATTATAACATGGTCCAATACACACCTATTGAACTAGCTTACCATCCCCCCAACCAAACAAGGACAGGAGATGGTAAACTAATTCACGGAGACGTATCTTCCAATGCTACGAATCCAATATGGTATTCGGACCCCAACAAGGTTTAATACCTTCTCATCGAAGTAGTAAGTCACACCTACAACCAAACAAGGACAAGATGTGACGAACTAATCTGCGATAAGTTATTGTTCCAAGCCACAGTCAGATACAAGTACCCAAACCAAAAGTACTCATACCTAACGGATAAAGGTGCCTAACCGTTCTAAGTGAAATGTAGTTAAGAATAATCCTTCCTACGCATGGGCCCTGGCTAAATGGGATCGGCATAGTCCCCCCTTGGGACACCAGAGGCCCAATCAGTAAGAGCATAACGTTCCGCAGAACGTCAGTGGCCGTCCGTAATCATGGGTAATCTGATCCGCATCTCTGGCGGAGCTCACGGGTTACAAAAGGAAAAGTACATCGAAGTACATACGCTAAGAAATTGTCCTCCCCGTCCAATGCCTACTATGTTTTATCCACAACACAAAACCTCTATTAACCGCTAAGTCAAACTAAGCATGCAACCTCTATTAGCGGTTATTCCTATCGTACGGCTTGTACGTACCGGTGGCCAGCCAATCATGCACGTTCGTATTCTACATGCGATACACAACTTTGTGGTACAACGTGTCAAGGCCAATAAATGCAACCCACAAGGTGGTCCCTTAAATCTAGGTTTAATGTGTAAGAAAACTAATACATAGCAGGAAATATAACTGAACAGTAAGTTCTAACAGGTTATGCCATGTATCACAGTTTATTTTGCATAAAGAAAATAATGAATAATGCATGAAATATGAGCTAAAATAAATAAATAGCAAATGGCAAGGTGTCTTGCCTGGTAGGACGCCTGGTGTGCTGCGATGATCAAGGTGGCACGAACTGCGACTTCGGTGCAACAACTATGCAAGGTAACCTCTGATGGTGGCACGGACAGTTCCATTAGGTTCGGGACGGTCAGAATAGTTAAGGTCGACATAGGGTAGTCTAGAATTGGTGAGGGAATAGAAGTAATGGGATATAGTCATGGACAAGGATTTATAACCGAAAAAATTTGAGGAATTAATAATAATACATATACTATTTAAAAAATATTTGTAATGCTTCGAAATATATTCTATTCGTTAAGATAATTTTTGGAAAACACTTGAAAATCATAAATCGTTTTGGGGCAGAAATAATCCTAAATTTATCAAGATAGGATTTTTATAGGAAGCTATATTTTAATTAGATGAAAATATCACAATTATGGTTTATAAAGAAATTTTGAAAATAGACGTGAGGCTAAGTGTAAACTATATAAAATTTTGCTACAAAATACCTTGTATAAAAGATACCTTTATTTACTAAAAACAATATGAATCATAATAATGAAAATAACTAAATGCTAATAAAGTATTGTTATTATTTTTAAAATACTAATAAAGTTTTACAATTTAATCCACACAAATATATACTCACCAAAAATGCCTATTTACTAACACATATACATACATACATACATACATAATGTTAAAATATAAAGTATTAAATTACACGAATATCTTCATTTCAGGTAATAAAATAATAATAATAATAATAATAATAATAATAAATTTAATAATAATAAATATAATAATAGTAAAGATAATAACAACAACAACAACAATAATAATAATAATAATAATAATAATAATAATACTGATATTATAATATTAATAATAATAATTTAAACTATATTCTCTTCTCCCAAATGGGCTTAGCCCTTAAAAATGAAACAACACACAAAAAAAAACTAAACTCAGTTCTCTTCTTCCAGAGGAGAGAGAGAGGAAACCAGAGAATACAAAGAGAAAAGGGAACGGGAGAGAGAGGAGATCGGAGAGGGAAAGTCGGAAGAGCGAGGTTCGTCGGGGAAGGGAAGGCCGGCCGGCAGCGGTGGGGTCGTGCGGCGGCGGCGAGCTTGGGAAGGGGAGGAGAGGAAGGGTCGGAGGGGGTTTGATGGTCCGGTGGCCAGGGGTTTCACCGGGCGACAAGGGGCGCGGCGGCGTTCGCGGAGGAGACCGAGGAGTGCGGCAGAGCTCGGGAAAGTAGGAGCTCGTCGGTGCACGGAGGAAGGCGTGGTGGCTGCGTCGAGCACGGCAGCGGTGCTCTGGAGCGGACGCCAGCACCAGATCTGGGCGACGGAGCTCTGGTCGGCGGCGAGGTAAGTTAGTTAGGTTTGAATGTCTTTGAATTGGGGTTTTCTTGGTGGTGGCGCCGGCGATGGCCGTGGTGGCGGTGGTGGTTTGTGGCTGAATTCAAGTGGAGGATGTATGGCGGTGGTGGTTTGTGGCGGAGACGGAGGCTGGCGGGATGTGGGATCGGGCGGTGGCAGTAGCCGCGGTCAGAAGGAGGGGTCGACTGCTATGGGAGATGGGTGGTTGTCACAGTGGTGGTGGTTTGCTGGTGACCCAGGGAGGAGCGGCTTGCCGTGGTGACGGTGCTGCCATTGGTGGTGATGAGGAAGATGGGTCGGGAGTTGTGTGGCGTGGTGATCGTTGGATGATGTTGGAGTGGTGGTGGCGTATGATGGTGGTGATGGCCTTGGTCGAAGAATACGGGTTCTTGCCGGGGTGACGACGGAGATGGATTTAGCATAGGATTAGGGGTAGGAATTGGTGATGTGTCGTGTCGGAGTTGTCGACACTGAAAGGAATAATATATATGTAAAAAGAATTAACCTATTGGAAAGACACCCGGGTCGGACCCGAGGCCGTTACGACTGACACGAGGATGGATGGAACACCGACACGAGCACGCACGTTGTGGAGAAATAATTTGTGTTGGAATTTGTGAATGGTAGCAATTTATGGATGAGTACCTGCCTTTTATAGGATGTGGGAATTCCCAGTTTATAAGGATTAGGAATATTTAAACCCAATTTAGATAATTCAATTATTAAATTAAATCAATACAATCAATCTAAATCCAAATTAAATTCTAATTTAAATCTAGGTAATCTAAACTTAAATTAAATATAAATTCTATCTTTAAATTTACACTATTTAAATCAAGTCCATAAAATCTAATCAAAGATTTAAATTGCCACAAAAATTCAAATTATATTTTCTAAAAATACATATTTTATTTAAAATAAACTAATAAATATTTACGAAATATATATGTATGCCCAAATAATATTTACATAAATATACTTTTCTAATATACAATTTTATAGGAAAAATTATTTATTATTATATCTGTATAAATGAAAGGCTTTTCATAATTAAAATCATAAACTTGGAAATTTTGGTACGATAGCTAAAAATAATTATTATCTATATTATTTCGAAAATAGAAAAAAAAAGTTTTTCAAAAATATGTACGCTCGCACATATTCGCACTCGTCGAGCAATTACGAAAAACAAAATTTCGCGCGCAACGTACAATGCAACTACGCGATGTAAAATATACAAAATAAAAAAAAATCAGTATCAAATTTATTTTAAAAAAATAGTAAAAATTTAGGAGTTTTACAAAAGCTTCCACTGACCATTTTCGAAGAGATTGAAGAAACCCTCGTCATCCAACCCAACCGACACCAGGTTAAAATGGATATCAGGGACATGACGGACAACTTTGAGAATAAGAACTGCGTCCATCTTCGTCCTCACATGAACATCTCCAATGGCAACCGCCTTTGACACATCTCCGTTGTCCATCTTCAACACTCCACAGTTGCCTGTCGTATAAGTGGCAAATAGTGCCCTATTGTGAGATACGTGCACTAAGCACCGGAGTCCACCAGCCAAGGATTGTCATCGCAAGCAAGGTTCATAACAACCTTATCACCTATGAAGATCACATCGTCTCCATGTGCCGAGGCCGTCACTGTAGTGTTCTCACTTTGGTTTTCTTTGTCACCCTTCTTCTCTCTCTTCCAAGCGAAACAGTTTCGCTTGATGTGGCATTTCTTGCCACAATGGTAACACTCCGAGTCCTCGTACCGACCCTTGGACTTGCCTCTGCTCTTGTCTCTACTACCACCTGAATTCCTGCTTTTGCCCATGTTACGCTCCAGAACCAGAATACTAGAGAGCGGGAGACAGACAGCCAGCTACGTACATTGAAGTGCAACCCACCTCGCAATACGGTCATGGCTATCTAGATGCATGAGGGTTTAACTACAAGCCAGCAGTCTCTTATGGTCAAGAACAAGCCTAGTGTCTCGATCTTAAGCAAGCAAATAAATGTTACAAGATATTAGATCATTAGACATACAAAGTAAGACGTTCCAAACATTACATATTCAGATGATCATGAAGCTAGTCATACAAAATACGAAGACTAACAAGACTTAAAGTCCTACATGATCAACCCTAGGATTTGTCAATCATGTTACAGCCCTTTGGCAGACAGAATATAAGTTTCGATACGAGCTAAAACTTGCTCGGCGGCTAAACGTCTCAAAAAATAATTTTACAATAGAGTGGGAGAGCAAAATACCCACTCGTTGCCAGGGTTGCGTCTAGTGTTCACCATCTAGCTGGAAGGCATGTAGATCCTCGGGTGCTACTCCAAAATCTGGCCATACAAAACCAAGCCAAGACAAGACAAGATGAACCAAAATAAACCAAGTCAAGCCAAGTCAAGTCAAGTCATGTTGAACCAAACCAAATAAACCAAGACAAGATTAAATCAGGATCAAGCTAAACAGGACAAGTCAAAACACGGGCTACCTGACAATTGTCAAAAATTCGTACACATATACTGAAAATACGTATAACGGGAAACGGAAGTGACAACACTACCCACCTTAAAAGAATTTCGTTCTCGAAATTTAATCAAGAGGCTAGCGGCGTCAGGAAAAGCTATACTAACACTAGCAATCTAGGACTAGCAGTCAATCAGACAATCATTCATGCAAGTAAGGAATTAAAGGCATAAGGCATAAGGAAGACATTATACCTTATGAGTCAAACAGGTGTGGATATCGCGACCGGATATGATCCTCACGTTCCCACGTTAACTCACCCAAAGAGTGACGACCCCAAGCAACACGGACTAACTTAATAGTCTTGTTCTTGAGTACCTGCTCTTTTCAGTCCAATATGGATACGGGCCTTTTTTTATACGAAAGGTTGGTACCAACAACCAATTTCGAATGATCAAGGATATGGCTCGGATCCGGGATGTACCGTCACAATTGGGATACATGGAATACGTCATGTACCTCACGTAACAACGACGGAAGAGCGAGACGATAGGACACATCGCCTACTCGCTCGAAAATATCAAACGGTCATATATACCTAGGACTAAGATTTCCCCGTACGCCGAATCGAATGACACCACGGGTAGGCTAGATCCTAAGGAATACGTGGTCGTCGATAGAAAACTCAAGAGGACGCCGATGAGAATCGGCCCAATGACGCTGACGATCTTGGACAACTCGAAGATAATCTCTAACTTGTCTGACCACCTCGATAGTCCGAGTAACCATTTCTGGACCAAGCATCTGCCTCTCGTCGACATCATCCCAAGCTAAAGGTGATCTGTACTTCTTGCCATACAGTGCCTCGAATGGTGCCATCTGAATATTGGCCTAGAAACTGTTATTGTAGGAGAAATCCATGAGATATAGGTGATCTTCCCAGGAACCATCGAAGTTAAGTGTACAGGATCGCAACATATCCTCAAGAGTTTAAATTGTGCGCTCTGACTGACCATATGTCTGCGGATGATAAGCTGAACTAAACTTGAGACGAGTCCCCAAACTCTCCTGAAGACTCCGCCAAAAGTGTGAGATAAATTTTGAATCACTATCCGATACGATACTGACTGGCACTCGATGCAATCTGACTATCTGTCTGAGATACATCTCTGTAAGCTGATCTGTCGATTGACCAATTCAGAAAGGGAGAAAATGAGCTACCTTCGTGAGTCGGTCAACTATAACCCAGATAGCATCTCCCAGCAGAGGATTTTGGTAACCCAGTTATAAAATCCATGGTAATGTGCTTCCATTTCCATTCTGGGATCGGTAAAGGTTGAAGAAGTCCAGCTGGTCTCTGATCTTCAGCTTTAACTTGCTGACAAACCAAACAACGAGAGACAAACCGGGCTATCTTCCTCTTCATGTCATTCCACCAAAAATGCTGGCGAATATCACGATACACCTTCATGCTACCGGAATGAATTAAATACTGCAAATTGTGAGCCTCTGCCATAATCTCCTATCCGATATCACCCCTGGGTACACAAAGACGCCTTCCATGCCGGAGAGTATTCGCCTTCCTGTTTCACATTCTTCCCTAAGTCGCTGAAGCTTAGAATCCGTTGACTGAGCTGCCTTGATCCTCTCAACTATACTGGACTGAACTTGCATACTGGCCATCAAGGCCATATTGGTAGGAAGAACTACCTCTATACCCATCTTCTGAAGATCTGCTAATAACTCGGGCTGTGCTGTTAAGAAATAAGCTCCTACTCTTCTACTCAATGCATCTGCAACAATGTTGGCCTTCCCAGGATGATACTGCAGGTTGATGTCATAATCCACCAATAGCTATAGCCATCTTCTCTGACGCATGTTAAGATCCTTCTGAATAAACACATACTTAAGACTCTTGTGGTCGGTAAAAATCTCTACCCTATCTCCATACAGATAATGCCTCCAAAGCTTGAGGGCAAAAACCACCATTGCTAACTCCAAGTCATGTGTTGGATAATTCTTCTCATGATCACGAAGCTGACGTGATGCATAAGCTACTACCTTACCATGTTGTGTTAGGACGCATCCTAATCCTTTACCTGAAGCATCACAATAAACTGAAAATGCTCCAGTCCCATTCGGAAGCATAAGAATGGGTGCCGTCATCAATCCTTGCTTCAACTTCTCAAATGAACTCTGACATTCTACTGTCCAAGCAAACTGCACATCCTTACGGGTCAACCGCGTCAATGGCGCTGAAATTCGAGCAAAGTTTGACACAAATCGGCGGTAATAGCCCGCCAATCCTAGGAAACTGTGAACCTCTGATACGGTACTGGGTACTGGCCATGTCTCTATGGCTACTATCTTCAGGGGGTCCACTTCCACATCACCTTTGGTGATGATATGACCTAAGTACGAAATACGATCAAGCCAAAATTTGTACTTACTGAACTTCGCGTACAACTGATGCTCTCTAAGAATTTGAAGAACTACCCGAAGGTGTTGCTCATGCTCCGCTTCACTCTTGCTATAGACTAAGATGTCGTCTATAAACACTGTCACAAACTGATCCAAATAGGGCATAAAAATACGATTCATGAGATCTATGAATACCGCTGGCGCATTGGTCGCTCCGAATGGCATAACAAGAAACTCTCAATGCCCATACCTCGATCTAAATGTCGTCTTCGGGATGTCTTGATCTCTAGCTCTAATCTGATGGTACCCTGACCGTAAGTCAATCTTCGAAAATACTGCCGCTGTACTGAGTTGGTCGAACAAATCATCTATCCTTGGCAAGGGATATCTGTTCTTGATTGTTACAAAATTTAAGGTACGATAATCAACACATAATCTTGACGTTCCATCCTTCTTTTTTACAAGAAGCATCGGGGCTCCCCAAGGCGATCCACTAGCATGGATGAATCCCTTGGTCCTAAGTTCTTCAATCATCTTGTACAGGATTTCCAATTCTGATGGTGCCATTTTGTAGACTCTCTCTGATACTGGTGTCGTCCCTGGAATCAAATCAATGGTGAACTCAATCTCTCTCTCTCTGGGGGCATACCTGGAAGCTCTTCGGGGAATACGTCAGAAAACTCTGCTACTACTCTGAAAAACTGAACTGCTACTGCTATTGCCATCCGCAAGACTGGGGGAGAAGGCTCTACTTCGCCTCTGGAAAACGAAAATTCCTCTTTGCCGGGAATACCAAAAATAATCCTGCCAGCATGGCAGTCTATTCTTGCATATTGATCCTTCAACCAATCTATTCCTAAGACCACATCATAGTCGGCCATCGAAAATTCTATCAATCTAACGAAAAACTCTCTACCGCTCACCACGATTCGACTCGAGGACAATACCCTATATACTCCCACAAGACCGTTACTAATAAGGATATTTAGTCTTACTGATAATGACTCAGGCTCCAGTCTTATCTGTGCCGCGAATCGTGCAGACATAAATGAGTGCGATGCTCCTGAATCAAATAATACTGGTGCTGGAAAAGATTTGACGAGAATGGTACCTGCCACCACCTCACCTGATGCCAATTCTTCTTCTACTGACAAGGCCATGGCTTGACCATGTCCGCTTGGTGCTGGTCACCTCTGCTGGTAACGTCTCTGCCTGCTCTGAACATGGACCTGAGCATACTGTTGAGTCCTCTAGTGCTGGAATGCTTGAGCCTGAGGTGGCAAGGGTCTCGGAGACTGGTATTGCTGCTGCACTGGTGCTAGTCCCCTAACCGATGGACTGGTTAGGGTTGATGAAGATGAACTGGCTCTATACGGACAGGACCCTATCATGTGATCCGATGCCCCACAAGCCAAGCATAACCCCTGTGCTCTGTGACACTCTGAGACTACATGTCCTGGCTTCCCACAATGAATGCAGCCCATTGCGAAAGACTGATTTTGCTTCTGTAATCGAGGGTACGTCGGTGTCGAGTGCTGAACCGATGAAACTGTGGTCGCCCTCCTAGGAGCTCCAATAGTCAAAGCCCTAGCTGCCGGGACTGGTGTTAACGACTGAGATAACTGACCATGAGGCCTCTTCCGACCCCCTACTCGGTCTACTATCCTCTGGAAGGTGTACTCATGCCTCCTAGTTGCTCACAAAATAGCATCAAAGGTCTGATGCTCAAACTGTTCCACCGTTAGAATGATCTCTAGGTGGAGCCCCTGCTGGAACCGTTGGGCTCGGTCCAATTCAGTCGCTACCAAGGTAGGAGCAAACCGACTAAGCCTTGAAAACTCGGCCGCATATCCATCGACCGTCCTTCCCATATGCTTGAGATTGCTGAATCTGGTCTGCAGATCATACCGAACTATTGCATCAAAATACTGTCTGGAACTTGTCGCTAAATACCGTCCATAATACAGGCATCACCAAACCAACTGCTTGCATCGTCCACCAGCTGCGGGCTAAGTCCAATAACTGCAGGCACACTACGGCCACCTTTTCATCCTCTGGAATTTGAGCGGCCTCCAGAATAACCTCTATATCTTGAAGCCAAGCATCAGCAGCAATCGCATCTTCAGTGCTGCCAAAGAAGGGAGGGTTCAAACGCTTGAAACTGTTGGCTGTATTGTTCCCTTGATAACCAAGTCTGCCCATAGCATCTTGTACTGTCTGGTGTAGGGCATCCCCCCGACGATCTTGTGATGAAAGTAATTCCCTGATGAGTCCCACCAGGGCTCCATTGCCAGACTCTGCAGGCTGGACTGGCTGAACTGGTGGCTCTAGACCTCCGAAATGCATGGCTCAGGAGGCTGCCCCTGAGTGCTGGGGTTGGTCCCTAGGTTGTTGTCGGTTCACTGGAGGTGCTCCTCCTGGCTGATCGGTAGGACCAGGAACAATGCCACTGAAGAAATGACATGAGAAAAAATAAGGAAGGACTGAGATAGATCAGGAATATAAGCATGTGATCAGGTCAAGATTCAGAAAAATTAGAAGGCATGAGTAGAAATCAAGGGCGAGTACAGATTGAGACAACTATTCAGTAAACCCCCATACATCTTGATTTACAAGACCTGCATAGGCCACCACTTAAACCGTGTCATGCCCCAGAACCAGAATACTGGAGAGCGGGGGACAGACACAGCCAGCTATGTACATTGAAGTGCAACCCATCTCGCAATACGGTCATGGCTGTCTAGATGCATGAGGGTTTAACTACAAGCCAGCAGTCTCTTATGGTCAAGAACAAGCCTATTGTCTCAATCTCAAGCAAGTAAATAGATGTTACAATATATTAGATCATCAGACATACAAAGTAAGGCATCCCAAACATTACATATTCAAATGATCATGTGTCACGACCCGCACACGCTTTTCGGACGCGAACTCGTGAGCAAGCCAGCTACGTATCGAGCGGACTCCAGCCCGACTCGAGTACGTATAAGCTGTCAAGGTCATGGGTATCATGTCTAATCTAAACTATATCTCAATCCACATGAATTATATAAACAAGAATGAACAATTATGGGTCATGGTCTGCAGTCCATTAGCATATTGTTCGATTAGACTCTAAGAATGATATGAGTCTATAAATAAGCAGAGTATATCATGGTACTGAAAATAAAGCACGAATAGATAACAAAAAAATATCACAAGCAAATACCTGTATCATGGATCGCAATCCTCTACCATCCTGCTCTGCTAACTAACTCCATGCAATCGCTAAACCTGAAGAGATCATCAGGTCCTCAGAGGACTAGCAAGATACATAATATACGAGCCAACATGTAACAGTAAAAGAAGCAAGAAACAATCAAGGGTATCCAACGAGACAAAATAAACCAAGACACAAGATCTAAACACGAGGATCCTAAGACACTGGCATGCCATACTAGAAATGGCTGGCTATAAACTGCAGTCAAGGCAAGTACTCACAATCTATAGTATCTCAATCGCTGTCAAGGCAAGTACACACAACCAAGACGTAGCCAATCCTAGTATAAAATCCTATAGACCATAGTCAAGGTAAGTACTCATAATCTATAGAATGTCAAAGTCGAGTCCCACTCAAGTCATGTCAAGTAAAGTCAAGTCAAGTTATAATCAAGTCGAGAAAATCGTGGTGTGGGACTAGACGACTCTATCAAGCAATACATATGAGACTATCACAGTGTACCAGGTAGGAAAATATCATAACAGCAAAGGAACAAGAAACTAGAAACATGTAAAGTAAAACAGGACGAGTCTACAAGACATAGAATAAAGCAATCACGCATGTAAGGAAAAAAACCACAGTGAGATGATGAACATGCATATAAATTATACTGTACAAGTTGGCAAGGTATACTTGCCTGGGGGTTGCATGGAGAACCAACAATGTATCGCCAATCACAAGTCAGAAAGTCCAAGTCATCACAAGTGTCTCCGAAAGCTGAAATAAACGTTACCAACATTCTCAGAATAGTCAAATTAGCTAGGATTGCCTGTCCTTAAGTCCAATTCTGGATACAGGGGCAAAACGGTAATTTTGGACAAAAACAATATCCGCCGTTGGACCCGTTTTGCACCGAAAAGCATGCCAGAGTCAATGGTCTCTAAAGTCGTCAAACTATATGTCTACGGATCCAGTTTTTCGATACGAACCCAACCGTATGTCCAAAGTTGGATTTCGATACGGGCCTGTTGGCACAAGTTTCGTCTCGATCTGACGAACGTGCACGAAGTAATTGGAGAATTTGCAAAGTACACGATACGGTGAATTTTGACGGATACGCATCAAATTCGTCGCGCACATGCGACCAATTTGAATTCCGTCAAAGCCCACACGACCACGAAATCGTTACGCAGCTTTCGATGCTTTCGGTTCGCGACCACGTCGTCCGGATTGGCGTGACGCACGTCGTGTGGAACAATTTCAATGTTTTTAAAACAGGTTTTTGGAAAACTTTGGGATTCGATTTCTCGACGCATAGTCGATGAATTCAAATTCCGCAAGAAGGGATTCGAAGCCCTACATGTTGTCAAAAAGTGTCTTCAAATATTTTTCCAAATTGATCTACGGATTGGCGAGAAATCGCCTTCTAAGTATGGAGTTGGGACTGGTTTCGTTCTATTTTTGGGACAGATTTTACGTCGATTTCGACCCCGATTCTTTTCGAATTTGGGTTGATTCCGAACCAACAAACTAGATGGGTTCCTAGGGGGTTATGTTGGCTTTCCATACGATTTTACGGAAATGCAAAACATCGAGTATGCGCGAAGAATTAATATCGCGAAGTTGGTACCTTGGGGGCGTTGCTGCTGTTGCTTCCCGATTGCTTCACGCGCGCGCGCAGCTTTTCTCGGCCAGCCGCCGGCCGACGGTCGCCGCGGTGGCGGCGGGCGGCGCGCCTAGGGTCGGCCTCGAGGTCGGGGGGGTCGCGTGGTCGCTGCGTGCGTTAGTATTAGGGTTTTCTTCGATCTATATATATGTATACATATCCCGTTATAATACATATATACATAACTAGTTATTTAACAGAGAGGGGGGGGTTGGCCTTCTCTGGCTGGGGAGTTATGGGGCAGGCCGGGCTGGGCCGCCTGGGCCAGGCTCCTTAGCTGGCTTGGGTTGGGGGAAAATTAGTATTATTCCTTTCTCCTTTTTCTTTTATATAACAACTATTACATATATATATATGTATATTTATATTTATATATATACATACATATGTATACATACATGTATATATTTATATATATACACATACACACATTTACATATATATATTTATATATGTGTATATATATATATGTGTATATATATATATATATATATATATATATATATATATATATATATATATATATATATATATATATATATATATATATATATATATATATATCCTATATATTTTTATATATATACACACACATATATAAAATCCTATATATATACATATATATATTCACAAAGACATAACAAAGTAATATCTATATACGCTCATATATATATATATATATATATATATATATATATATATATATATATATATATATATATATATATATATATATATATATATATATATATATATATATCCTATATATTTTTATATATATACACACACATATATAAAATCCTATATATATACATATATATATTCACAAAGACATAACAAAGTAATATCTATATACGCTCATATATATATATATATATATATATATATATATATATATATATATATATATATATATATATATATATATATATATATATATATATATATATATATATATATATATATATATATTCATACACACATAACCAAATAATAATAATATTTAATAATAACCTCAATATTATAATGATGATAATAATCCTATTAACACTGAAATTAAACCAATAATATATTGCGGTGCACTTATCAACCACCCCATTTATTTGGCTCCAGAAAATCACACAATTATTGTAAACACTAATAAAATAATAATATTACTTATATTGTATATATAACAATTATTAGAAATTAATTGCCAATTCATAAAATGTATATAAAATAATTGCATTTACCAAACGTGTCTACAAGGCCGTATTTAGTCTCACTACATGTCTACATGGACTTGGATTTGACTTGGGCTCAATCTGGATAGGTTCGGTACAACCGGGTTCCCTAAACTTCAATAATATAATTAAATAATAATTAAAAACTTCGGTGCGGGTTACGTCGTAACTTGGCCTGGTTTTTCTAGCTAGGACATCCCTATGGCAAGGTTTCCCCGAGTATGGCTAGTACACTAGTCAAGGCACACTGCTACATCTTCCGTGCCACAAATCCTAGTCGTCTAGTACTTCAAAACTCAACTATGGCTAGAGTCATCTACCGTAATAATTAACTAAATAATCATTTATAAAAAAATCGTAAAATCCCCATTTAAATTAATTAAATAAAATAAAAAAATTTCAAAATTTTTTGGGAAGGGGAGCTACATCATGAAGCTAGTCATACAAAATAGAAGACTAGCAAGAGTTAAAGTCATACATGATTAACTCTAAGATTTGTCAATCATGTTACAGCCCTTAGGCAGACAGAATATAAGTTTCAACACGAGCTAACACTTGTTCGGCGGCTAAACACCTCAAAAGAATAATTTTATAATAGAGTGGGAGAGCAAAATAAGAACCCACTCATTGCCAGGGTTGCGTCTAGTGTTCACCATCTGGCTGAAAGGCAGGTAGATCCTCGGGTGCTACTCCGAAATCTGGCCATACAAAACCAGCTGGGTCAGACCCCAGAAAGAGCAAGTGCTACAAGGGAGGCTTCACTTAGGAACTAAAATCAGCAGGTTAATAAACAGAAGATATAAATAATGAACATCATTAAGTAATAAGAAGACAGGGTTAGAATAAAATAAGAGCTTGTATTATGAAAACAAGAGATGAAATATAATTCCCACGTTAACCATGAGATAAGCATTCAAGCACGTCCAACCAAGTCTTACGGCTTGCTATCTTTAGCTAATTAGGGTTATCACAGGCCTAGTTACTAACAAGATGCATCTGAGATATTCCCAAGTCACAAGCCCTCCAGCTATCCAGGTTATCCAGGGGAGGTTGCTTAGAGTTATCAAGATGTAAACCCCCTGATTTTTGGATTTTATTTTTAATTATTTTAATTATTTTATATGAATATTTTAAATTATTAAAGTTAATGATGACTATATTAGTAGTTTACCGTAGCTTTGATTTTTGAAGCACAACAAATATTGTTTTCTCAAATCCAGTTCCATATTTGAATTCTAGACTCGTCCACCTTCAGTTTGATATATCATGTCCCATCCAAATTTACATTTCAACATTCTTTTGACTTCGCGCAACTTCGGGCCAACTTAGGCCAATTTGAGCCATTTACGTAAATTTTAAGCCAACTTCCAATTTGATTTTTGGACTTGACATAGATCGAAACCGTATGACCCAATATATGATTTTGATCCATTTTAAGTCTACAATGCACATACCTAGGGTGCACCATCCAATCGATTTTCCATGTGCTACTTATTTGCAAATGGCACATGAGACTCATTAAATTGATTTTTGGATCCAATTTGACTAGTAATGCTACTCGGACCCTAACCTAGTCAACCCTACTAGTTAGAGCCTAACTAGGAGTACCAAAACCAAGTATACATATATTAAAGGAAATTTTAATTATTAAATTGCAGCCATATGCAATATTCTCTTATATCTTTGACTTGGTCAAACATCTAACCAAATAGGAAACCTATTAATAATAGTATGATTTGGAGAACCAAATTCTATCCAAATTAGATCAAACCAAAGCCCATGCACTATATATATATATATATACCTATCAAACCCTAACCATCCCCCTCTCCCATAACCACCCACTACTCCACAAATCCCCCCCAAACCTAGCGGCCACCACTCCAAACCCGAAACCCTAGCCGACTCCCCTTTCTTCACAAAATATAATTTCTCCTCGATTTTTGTGCCAACACCACCACTTGGACATCCCTCTCAACATCCTCTTCCACCCTACCAACTATAGGAGCAACCTTGCGGCCGTTAGAGAGGCGCACGACGCGCTACTTGGGCCGAAACTCCGTCGAATCGAAGTCTGAAACATCACAGCTGGTTAGTCGAATTGTAGATGATGTTTCACCTACTTTTTCTCATCTTTTTCTCCTCAAACCAAATCTGGGAGTTACCTTTGTGTGTCTAGTCCAACCCCTGATCGCCAGATTCCCTAGTTCCAAGCGGTTTGCCCGTGGCGTTGATTCTACGACAGGGTATCCAGAACTGACGAATTCTTTTGCGGGCCATTTTTTACCTATCTATGTTCAGTTTCTAACCTTCTTATATTTTTATTCAGAATCTAAACGTCGATACCTTTCCGACGCATATATGAGAGTTAAGTTTTGCATCCGTTTGCTATTTTTAAAAATTCAAGACAATTGCCGTATCACTGAACTCCGAAAAATTTTGTTTTCCTTGTGTCCAAAAGTGTCAAAACTCCATGAATCCATATTAAACTTTATGTTGTGCAAGGTTTAACATTATAAATACTATTTTAACTAATTTCTGTAATTTTTACAGAATTTATTATTTTTATTTTATCATTGTTTCGGAACTAAATTAATAGATCGATTTAAGGAAGTCATATGTGGCATTGACATAAGACCTCTTGTGAAAGGGTTTCCTATTGAAAATAGCATTATAGAAATATATAAATATTTATAGATAAATTCTAGAATTTAAATATATTATTTACGAGAGGTTTTGTTACCTATATGTACTTATATAATAGATGTAGTGTCGTAGCAACGTTGTGACAACTAGGAGGCGTAGATACTCATATAATTTATATATTGTATGTTGATATAAAATATTAAATATAGTGTATTATTATAGGTGAGCTTGGGAGGATCGACAAGGACACCGAAATTGGACAGGCTTACCCGCAGACAGCAGTTACAGGCAAGCGTGCCTTGCCTTCGTTACAGATTTTTTTTTTTTGTTCTTTTTTATTAGCATTGCATGACGTAGGACGTTGATACTTAGTGTCCGTTTATAAACGGGTGCCGATGTCATGGTAGTGACATCGAGTATTGACATTAGGCATTACGTTCATACTGATGTGTCCATTGACACAATTGACCACAGGACACCGACACATTCATGTTGCGAGGTTTGCATGACTATTCGTGGTATTGACCTCGTGTTTGCATTCTAGATTTCTTTATCAGTATTGCTTTTACTTTCGAGATGACTGTACAGACTTGATATTGCTAGATTCTAGACATGGAGATTGGGAAGAACTTGACTACAATATCAGACCTATTGTCGTGTGGCCCGTTGTTTAGTGACCTTTATCTCTGTATTAGAGTAAGGGATTATCAATGTCGAGAATTGATTGTCCTTGGTGCCACGACACAGGTACTGGGGACAATACCCTGCTGAGGTGCTAGTGAGCCTTAGTGGAAGGGGTCTGGTATTCTAGAAAAGTATCTCACTTACATAGCACATAGACGGATACAGTAGATTGTCTTAGTTCATATTTTTATTTCTGTACCTTGGCATGTATATTATGCACCTTGCTAGTCCTCTGAGGACTGGCTATTTTCCAGGCTTAGACGAAGCTGAAGACTATCCAGAGGTTTACGGTTCGGGAGCTGAGACCGGAGGCGTACCGGCACAGGAGGACGAGATAGTGCCAGAGGATTTTTCGTGATCATGTTATAATCATATTTAGTCTTGCTACATTATTTCTTTTTCTTTTCATCAGACTTGTAGTTGATTTGTACTTTCTTTCTATTTCTGTGGTTTCAGGATGTTTTACCCGCAAAGACTTCATTACTTTTATTGCTGGTATTTGAGATATTTCCTTATTTATTCTTGATCTCTTTGTGGACTTTGTGGATGTGATTAGATGTATATACCTGTGGACTGTGTTATATTTCTTGGTGTTATCATGATTTACAGCTTAAGTATTTCGCTAATGGGCTTGTTGTGTAGCTTGGCCCATTAGTGAAGTGCTGTTGGCATGTATTCGTATTCCTGGTCCTACGTATTTTGGGACTGGGGCGTTACATGTTTTTGTGGTGGCCCATGCAGGTCTCCATTAATCACTTTGGTTACGTTACTGTACCGATGTGAGCCTGCAATTAGCATAGGAAAGACCCATAGGATCACATCCACATGCTTGATACCTTCCTTGACTTCGTTTCGAACTCTCACTTGACTTCTTGATTTGTATCCAGTTTGATTATATTTTACCGTAATCCTTATTTATTCATGCTAGCAAGACAAATCTTCATAATGGATGTATCTTCCCTTACTATCACATCAGAAAAGTAGAGGTATAGACACTAGAAGTCATAGGTGCAGGTAAAGTCTTCATGAATTTTGCGAAGTCGTAGTGATACCTAGGATAGTCGTACTACTATGAGCCTGCAACCAATTAAGGAACAGGACTTGAGGATACATCCACAAATAAGATTATAGACTTCTCTCCGACTCTTCAGCATGAATGTTTCCATGTTATCTTCTTTTTCAACATGATTGCTTTTGTATTCTTTCCTACTCATTTGGCTAAACCCTTCCACGTTGACTTCTTGAGTAATTCTTCCAGTTTTTTTTTGTGCTAAGTTGTTGGAAAGTGTATTATGGATTGGTCTAAGGAAAAGTTTGAGAAATTATATTTATCCTTGTATTACGAAATCAAAGTTTTTGCAGTCAGAGAAGTACTGGCGAGGCAAGACTTCAGATAACGGCATCATGGCTATATATGTTTCTCAAATTTTACTTGAACCATATCCTATGCATGTTGACATTTTTCCTGTATTTTCGTAAAGAAATTTAATTCAAAAGTATTTATGGATTTGGCCAAGATAAGCTCAAGAACCTGTATTACTTGGCATAGCAGATGTGCACTGCAGTCATTCGTCGTATTATGGAACAAGAAAGTTATTTGCAGCCAGATGCACACTGGCGTGATAGTAACTTTATGCGACATAATCACGGAGATATATGGTTCTCGAGTCTTACCTAGACTATGTCCTATGCATCTTGTTTGGCTTCACATCGTTCTTGAAAATAATTCGACAAACCTTTCTGCTTTGCTTGACCCTACCGTTGTTTGAAATTGGTATATAGGTTTGTTTGACCCAGCCTTAGGCTTCCATTACCTTATATTTATTAGATGATTAAAATAGACAAACCTTATAGTTATATTATAGAATATAATTAAGCTAGATATTGGTTTGATTGTGATGTTGGATAGCTAGAAACGGGTTAGTTTCTTAGAGATGGATCCTAGTGAGATTATGGGTCGAGTATGAGTGTCTGGATATCGGATGCGTAGAGCCTATTAGGAAAAATTGCTAGGAGTGAACTAACGAGTATCATTGAATAGGTTATAATACTATACCTACGATAGAGTGAGTTGTATTGGGAGTATTGAGGAAGGAGAAGTGATAGCCCAAGCTTAGTAAGTGTGAATTCTGCTTTGATAGAGTTCCATTCCTTGGACACGTTATCTTGGGAGAAGGACTTTCAATGGATACGGAGAAGATAGGTACCGTAGAGTCTTGGCCGACACCAATATCAGTTACAAAAGTCAGGAGGTTTCTCGGACTTGCCGGGCATTACCGCAGGTTCATAGAAAATTTCTCACGGATTGCAGAGCCCATGACGCGGTTAACGCACAAGGATTAAGAGTTTCAATGGACAGAAGAATGTCAGAAGGCTTTTGAAGAGTTGAAGAAGAGGTTGACCTCAACACCTATTTTGACGCTTCCTTCTGGATCGGGAGGATTTGTTGTATACAGTGATGCATCGGGTAGTGGACTTGGATGTGTTTTAATGTAACACGGAAGGTCATAGCCTACGCATCAAGGCAACTAAGGGCACATGAGAAGAATTACCCTACTTATGATTTGGAGTTAGCAGTTGTGATCTTTGTATTGAAGATGTAGAGTCATTATTTGTACGGAGAGCATAAGGAGATATTTACGGATCATAAGAGCTTGAAGTATGCCTTCATGCAAAAGGAGTTAAATATAAGACAGAGGCGGTGGTTGGAGCTCATGACCGACTATGACATAGATTTGCAGTACCATCCTGTCAAGGCGAACGTAGTAGTGGCCGCTTTAACTAGGAAGCCTACTGCATATTTCTTGGCAGCTCAGCCACAGTTAGTAGAGGATCTTCAGGAGATTGGAATAGAAGTCATTATGCCAAGACATCAAGGAGTACTTGCCAATTTAGAAGTGCAGTCGTCGCTTATAGATAGAATCAAGGCATCATTATCTTCAGATGCAAGATTTCGAAGACTTTACGAGACGACAAAGACTGGAGAGCGACAAATACCTGGACCAGAGCTTGTAACACAGACAGTCAAAAAAGTGAAGCGAATTCAGAGTCATCTTCAGGCAGCTCAAGATCGGTAGAAGCATTGGGCCGATACGCATCGTCGACCACTGGAATTCAAGGAGGGAGAGCATGTATTTTTGAGGATTTTACCGACTCGGGGCACTACTAGATTCGGGAGTAGGAGAAAGTTGAGTCCAAGGTATATTGGACCGTTCGATATCATTGAGAGTGTAGGAGAGGTGGCATATCATCTTGCATTACCTCCATCACTAGAGGGAGTGCATAATGTATTCCATGTCTCACAGCTGAGAAGGTATGTGACTGATCCCAGTCATGTGGTCGATTACTCTAAGATCACGGTGGGATCCAGTTTATCATACGAGGAGTAGATGTAGCGCCCCGCTTTCGATAGGCGATGGAACTTCATAATATGCTTGCGCCGAGTCAGATCGGCCGGGAACTTAGATGGCCATCTGACTCGATCGCTAAGCTTGGTAAACGAATAACACCTTGCGGCATCGATTCAAATCGATTTGGACGAAAGTTACGAGAATCGATCCAACTAATGGAACGACTTCTGTTAGAATAAGTTCTAGATGCAGCGGGCTGCGTCTCGGCGAGTGAGCTCTCTATAAGAGTCCCTTCGACGGGACCGGACCGCTGTATGGTTTTCTTGGAGCTTTGCCGCTGGGTTTGATGAAGTGCTTTCGCGTCGTTTTCATGGATGCAATTCCAATTTCGATGCAAGGAGAAAAGAAGGAATTCTAACAAAACGTTGGTGCCATTACAGGAGCTCGCGTAACTAAGGATTGACGTTGCGTAGCGCTTGGACGATCGGCACGAAGCAAAGTAATCGGTGGGTGATTCGACCCTTCTTTTCTATTCTGTCCCACAAACTTATTCTTTGCTTCGAATTCATTCAAATCGAACGATGCTAAGTTAATTGCATGCCAATCCACTAAGGTCAAGAACTCGGGAAAAACGTATTGATTTTGAGTAATCGACTCTGAAAAATACATGTTTCTCACATAAACCGAAAAGTTTAAGGTTCTAGTAAAAAGATAGACTATTTCACGTGCTGCAAAATAATGTGAAACGTCGATCATGGGTTATGATGCCTCGGACAATTTGGTGCCCACGGGACGCTAAATCGGTGTACAGCTTTGGGGAAAATGAATCGTTGCATGAGTTGCGAGAAATGATAATGCCGTTCGATACTATCCGCGCTATACGAAACTGGTTGCATATATTAAACTGTTCGCACATAGGCATGGTCATGGACAGGTTGTGCACAAGTTCGTTTTCCTCGAAACGGTATCCGGGACATCGGAACCGATTCGTCCTAGGGAGAATAATTTATCGTGCTTCGGTGCGAGGTATGCGGGACCTTCAGTAAGGCTTGCAACCTAGGCTGAAAGGGTAGCGTCGCATGCCAACTTCGATTAAGTCCCTAGTGGTGCATAGCACCAATGACCGCATATAAGATAGTTGCATGCTCACCTATTGTCTTATGCAGGGTAAATATTATCTCTGTTTTCATGCAGGGACGAGCACGGCCGTGGTAAGAAATATGATAAACTGCGATGTTATGTTGTATGCTTTAATACTCAAAGACGGCTATCGAATATGAACTGAATTCATTTAGTTCTAATAGAAAGACAACTCTAAAGCATGCCTACCCTAACAATCAGAGTCGGTTTAGACGAGTTGGTTCGTCTCGTCCACTTAGCAAGTGTGCTAATCCCCTTCCCCAATTTCCCCAGGTGCGGCGGGCGCTCCAACCTAAAACGAAGCTGAAGTGCGGAGAGGCATTTTGAAGCTCTTTCTATACTAAAGTATTTTGAAGCCAATTCAAGTCGACGGCTTATGTATAAAGGGGCGAATGTATGGGACGGCAAGCGTAGTTCAGGCAACTTGTCGAATGTATTTTCTTTCTGTTTTCAATCAATGTAGCCGCAACGGCATCCAATGTAATTACGACTTGCACTTCGTTGCAAGTTATGAATGAAAAGCATTTATATCTTCCTATATTGCGTCTTGAATTCTGATGTGATTTGTGAAGTTTCAACTTGGCGTATTAATATCAAATCTAACGTAACGTTCTGCCTTGTACGAGTGCAATTCCAGACTCGTACGGCATCACGCCTTAGCGAGGACGATCGAATCGACAAAATTAACATTGGGGACGAACGTTGCCGACTCGGGGCGTGACAAATTGGTATCAAAGCACAGTTATGTTTCCTCGGATTTTCGAAATATGTTTCATTGTTGGAATGTCCGTTGCGATGGCTCGATTGAATGCTTGTCGGCATGCTGCGTGAAATACAAGTTCCATACAGGTAAGCCCGTAGATATTTTTGAAAAATACTAACGGGTTTGCACTATTTGTAGGAATGACTAAGCGAGATAATAAAATCGCCGGCCCAACAAACCAAACCGTGGATAGTACGTCGAGCACAAAAAGCACTGGCCCTAGCGAGACGACTATGGAGAAGATGCTACAGTTGATGAAACTGCAGCAGCAACAGCTTTAGATGCAATTCAAAACCCAATTTGATGTGCAGCAGAAGCAGATGGCCGCCCTGACTCAGATAGTGAGCAGGATGGCGGGCGATACCAAGGAGACGGACGCGGTACTCGAGGGAAAGTACGGTGATCAAGAAGAAGACGATGAGGAAGAAGTCTCCCCATAGATGATAAATTCTCCTTCCATGCTCAAAGTGAAGGAGTTTCGCAAAATGAACCCGCCGAAGTTCAACGGTCGAGCAGAGCCCGACGTGATAGTAGGATGGCTCGCAGAGATGGAGGACTTATTCGATCTCCTCTACATCGAAGGGTCCCAGAGGGTGGCCTGTACGTTGCTGCAATTACAACTAAGAGCACATGACTGGTGGGCGGCGAAGAAACAAGAGATCTGTAAAACTGATTCCAACAAAAAGATTTCTTGGAAAATGTTCAAGACAGCCTTCCTTGAGCAGTACGTTCCTCGTGCCATCCGTCGACAGAAGGGGGATGAGTTCATGATGTTGAGGCAGGAGAATATGAGTGTTGAAGATTATGATGCAAGCTTCTCGAAACTTGCAAAATTTGTCGGCGTCTTCCTGTCCAACAAAGAAGAATGGTGCGAGCGTTTTCAACAAGGCCTCAACGACGAACTGCGTAGGGACGTCATGAACCAACGATGCCGAACTTATCGTGAATCCTACGAAGCCGCACTTGATAGTAAGCGAATCTTTGGCCGTATGTCATAAAGGGCCGTGCCTGTCGTTCGTAACAACTTCAACAAGCGTCCTAATGACGCTGGAGGATCGGGAGTACAAAAGTGCCCAAACACGTCTGAGAATCGTGGTCACTTTGCCGCAGTAAATTGCAACAGGTGCGGCAAGCGTGGGCACCGAGCACCCGATTGTAGACTGAGAACATGCTTCAAGTGTGGCGAGCTAGGCCACTTCAGTCAATATTGTCAGGCGGGGAAGCCGAATCAACACAACCCACCAAGGAACACTCCGAATCCATATAAAGCGCCTACACTACAAGGCACAAATACGGTGCCTGTGACCCCGCAGAATCAACGCCACGGAGCTCAAGGCCGAGTTTATGCCTTAACTCGGGACGAGGCATACGCGTCCGATACGGTTGTAACAGGTATATTACTCTACAAAGATATACCTGCTCGAGTACTATTTGATTCAGGTGTGACGCATAGCTTTATATCTGCTGATTATGCGAAAGAAAATAAAATAACCATGCAATCACTAGATATAGATATTAGCGTTAGCACTCCGTCGGGATTCGAAATGCCTGCGAACTTTATTTGTAGGAATGGCCACATTTGCGTCGGGGGAAGATATCTATCCTTGGATGCCGTCGTGCTAGACATCAAAGATTACGACATAATCCTGGGCATGGATTGGTTGGGCGCTTGTCGTGCAACGATCGAGTGTGCGGAGAAGAGAGTGGTGTTTCGTCTTCCTGGCGAGACAGAGTTCTCATATTCGTGCGGTATGGCCTCGAAGACGGCGATGATGGTATCGGCAATCTCGGCGAGGCGTATGCTGCGTTCCGGCTGTGCGGGATACTTCGTATCAGTTCGAGACACGCGGACGAATAATATAAACACAATGCAGACTGATATTGTGGCAGATTTTCCTGACGTTTTTCCTGACGAGATGTCCGGGATGTCGCCGGATCAAGAAATTGAATTCAGTATCGACACCTTTCTGGATACACGGCCGATATCGAAGGCGCCTTACCGAATGGCTCCAGCAGAAATGAAGGATCTGAAGGTGCAATTACAAGAGTTGCTAGACCGCGGATTTATTCGCCCTAGCGTCTCTCTGTGGGGAGCTCCCGTACTGTTCGTGAAGAAGAAGGATGGGTCGTTGTGGCTATGCATCGACTATCGGAAACTAAACAAGGCGACCGTGCGAAACAAGTATCCTTTGCCGCGAATCGACGACTTGTTTGACCAACTGCAAGGTACGGCAATATTTTTAAAAATCGATCTTCGTTCAGGCTATCATCAATTGAAGATCAAGTTCGACGACATATCGAAGTCTGCCTTCCGCACTCGATATGGTCATTACGAATTCCTCGTCATGCCGTTCGGTTTGACGAATGCCCCAGCCGCATTCATGGATCTGATGAACCGAGTCTTCCGACCTCAAATAGATAAATTTGTAGTCGTATTCATCGACGATATCCTTGTCTACTCTAATAATCGTGAAGAACATGCAGAACATTTGAAGACGGTACTGCAGATTCTGCGTGAAAACAAATTATATGCCAAGCAGAGTAAGTACGAGTTCTGGATGAGTAGCGTGACATTCCTCGGGCACGTAATCCCTGCCGAAGGTGTCGCGGTGGAACCAAAGAAGATTGATGCGGTGGTGGATTGGAAACGACCTGCCTCGGCTAGCGACATTCGGAGTTTTCTGGGCTTAGCGGGCTACTATCGTAGGTTCGTGCGAAGCTTTTCAAAACTAGCGTCACCTCTGACTCGCCTCACCCAGAAGGGAGTAGTATTTGAATGGAGCGACGACTGTGAATCCAGCTTTCAAGAGTTGAAGCAACAGCTCATCTCAGCTCCAATCCTTACACTTCCAGACGGTCCAGAAGACTTTCAGATATTCAGCGACGTATCGAAAACTGGCCTCGAGTGCGTACTCATGCAGAGAGACAAAGTCATCTCCTACGCTTCACGACAGTTGAAGCAGCACGAGAAAAACTACCCGACGTACGACCTAGAATTGGCGGCGATCGTCTTTGCGTTGAAGTTATGGCGGCACTACCTCTATGGTGTGGCATGCAGAATCTACACAGATCATAAAAGCCTGAAGTACTTATTTACGCAACGGAAACTCAACCTACGACAGCGACGTTGGCTCAAACTCATAAAAGATTACGAGCTAACTATCAAGTATACACCGGGCAAGGGAAACGTGGTGGCCGACGCACTCAGCAGAATGTTTATGGGAACACTGGCCATAAACAAGGAAATACAGCGAGACCTTGAAGCGATGGGTATCGAACTCGGAATTGAGTATCGACACCTGCACCTAGCTCAGCTGAAGTTAGGATCGAGCCTGCTTAGTAAGATAAAGACCGCACAGGAGGACGACTCATTCCTGAAGAAAATACGCGAGCTGATTTCAACGGAAAGGGCGACTGACTTTGCGGAAGACAGAGACAGGACGATGCGACTAAAGGGAAGGCTTTGCATTCCTGAAACTGTCGAACTCAGAAAAGAAATTCTGACGGAGGCACATTATACGAAGTACTCGTTACATCCTGGAAGCACCAAGATGTACAAGGACTTGCGCACAGGCTTTTGGTGGCACGGCATGAAGAAAGACGTAGCTACGTTCGTATCGTAATACATGGCGTTTCAGCAGGTGAAGGCGGAACACCAACGGCCAGGCGGCGAGCTGCAGAACATCGCCATTCCCGAGTGGAAGTGGGGCAATATCTCGATGGATTTCATTGTGGGATTTCCGAAGACGCCGCGGGAGAATGACGCAATTTGGGTCATTGTTGATAGATTGACCAAGTCGGCTCATTTCATCGCAATTAAAGTAGGATGGAGCGTCGATCGGTTAGCACAAATCTACGTCGATGAGATTGTTCGACTGCACGGGGTACCGGCCTCTATAATTTTGGACAAAGACGGGCGATTCCTATCGCATTTCTGGACGAGCCTCCAAGCGGCGATGGGGACCAAACTGAACTTTAGTTTGGCATACCATCCCCAAACAGACGGTCAGACAGAGAGGGTCAATCAGATCTTAGAAGATATGTTGCGTCTGTGTGCGATCAACCTAAAGACTAGTTGGGATACGCATTTGTCGCTTGCGGAGTTTGCGTATAACAATAGTTATCAGTCGAGCATTCAGATGGCTCCATACGAAGCGCTCTACGGGAGGAAGTGCCGTTCGCCGATATGCTGGGATGAAGTCGGAGAGCGACAAGTGCTTGGACCGGAACTGGTGGAGCAGGCCGTCGAAAAGGTCCGCTTGATTCGAGATAGACTCCGCATCGCACAAAGTCGACAAAAGAGCTACGCAGATCTTCGTCGACGACCGCTAGAGTTCTTGGTCGGGGACCATGTGTTTCAGAAAGTAACATCCATGCGCGGTGTGATGCGGTTCGGCGTTAAGGGCAAGTTGAGCCCGAGATTTGTAGGCCCCTTCGAGATCATTGAGCGAGTTGCGATGTTTGCTTATCGGATCGTACTACCTCCTGCCTTAGCTGATGTGCACGATGTTTTCCACGTTTTACAACTTCGAAAATACGTGCACGATCCAAGTCATGTGGTTAGCTTCGATCAGTTGGAGCTACGTACTGACTTGTCTTACTCGGAGAAGCCTATTCAAATTTTGGACCGCAAGCTACGCAATCGGTCGATGTCCTTGGTCCGTGTACTTTGGCGGAACCATTCAGTCGAGGAGTCGACGTGGGAGATGGAGGCGGAGATGAAAGAGAAGTACCTCGTGTTGTTTGTCTAAATTAAGGTCAGACCCTTGTTCTTAAGTTTCGGGACGAAACTTTTTCTTAGTGGTATATTATGTAGCGCCCCGCTTTCGATAGGCGACAGAACTTCATAATATGCTTGCGCCGAGTCAGATCGGCCGGGAACTTAAATGGCCATCTGACTCGATCGCTAAGCTTGGTAAACAAATAACGCCTTGCGGCATCGATTCAAATCGATTTGGACGAAAGTTACGAGAATCGATCCAACTAATGGAACGACTTCTGTTGGAATAAGTCCTAGATACAGCGGGCTGCGTCTCGGCGAGTGAGCTCTCTATAAGAGTCCCTTCGACGGGACCAGACCGCTGTATAGTTTTCTTGGAGCTTTGTCGCTGGGCTTGATGAAGTGCTTTTGCATCGTTTTTATGGATGCAATTACAATTTCGATGCAAGGGAGAAAGAAGGAATTCTAACAAAGCATTGGTGCCATTGCAGGAGCTCGTGTAACTAAGGATTGACGTTGCGTAGCGCTTGGACGATCGGTACGAAGCAAAGTAATCGGTGGGTGATTCGACCCTTCTTTTATACTCTGTCCCGCAAACTTATTCCTTGCTTCGAATTCATTCAAATCGAACGATGCCAAGTTAATTGCATGCCAATCCACTAAGGTCAAGAACTCGGGAAAAATGTATTGATTTTGAGTAATCGACTCTGAAAAATACAAGTTTCTCACATAAACAGAAAAGTTTAAGGTTCTAGTAAAAAGATAGACTATTTTACGTGCTGCAAAATAATGTAAAACGTCGATCATGGGTTATGATGCCTCGAACAATTTGGTGCCCACGGGACGCTAAATCGGTATACAGTTTTGGGGAAAATGAATTGTTGCATGAGTTGCGAAAAATGATAATGCCGTTCGATACTATCCGTGCTATACGAAACTGGTTGCATATATTAAACTGTTCGCACATAGGCATGGTCATGGACAGCTTGTGCATAAGTTCGTTTTCCACGAAACGGTATCCGGGGAATCTGAACCGATTCGTCCTAGGGGGAATAATTTATCGTGCTTCGGCGCAAGGCATGCGGGACCTTCAGTAAGGCTTGCAACCTAGGCTGAAAGGGTAGCGTCGCATGCCAACTTCGATTAAGTCCCTAGTGGTGCATAGCACCAATGACCGCATATAAGATAGTTGCATGCTCACCTATTGTCTTATGCAGGGTAAATATTATCTCTGTTTTCATGCAGGGACGAGCACGGCCGTGGTAAGAAATATGATAAACTGCGATGTTATGTTGTATGCTTTAATACTCAAAGACGGCTATCGAATATGAACTGAATTCATTTAGTTCTAATAGAAAGACAACTCTAAAGCATGCCTACCCTAACAATCAGAGTCGGTTTAGACGAGTTGGTTCGTCTCGTCCACTTAGCAAGTGTGCTAATCCCCTCCCCCAATTTCCCCAGGTGCGGCGGGCGCTCCAACCTAAAACGAAGCTGAAGTGCGGAGAGGCGTTTTGAAGCTCTTCCTATACTGAAGTATTTTGAAGCCAATTCAAGTCGACAGCTTATGTATAAAGGAGAGAATGTATGGGACGGCAAGCATAGTTCAGGCAACTTGTCGAATGTATTTTCTTTATGTTTTCAATCAATGTAGCCACAACGGCATCCAATGTAATTATGACTTGCACTTCGTTGCAAGCTATGAATGAAAAGCATTTCTATCTTCCTATACTGCGTCTTGAATTCTGATGTGATTTGTAAATTTTCAACTTGGCGTATTAATATCAAATCTAACGTAACGTTCTGCCTTGTACGAGTGCAATTCCAGACTCGTACGACATCACGCCTTAGCGAGGATGATCGAATAGGTAAAATTAACATTGGGGACGAACGTTGCCGACTCGGGGCGTGACAGTAGCTGGTAGGTATCTTGGATACGAGTGAGAAGACGCTCAGAGGGCAGACGATTAGACTGGTTCGTGTTGTATGGAGGCACCATTCTCTAGAAGAATCAACTTGGGAGCATGAAGATTCTATGCGTGAGCGTTATCTCAACTTATTCGTAGATGCCGGTAAGTCTTAGCTTTATTCTTATGATAAGTTTTTTTTTATTTGTGTTATTTTTAATTTCGAGGACGAAATTTTCTAAGGTGTGTAGGTTATAAACCCCATGATTTTTGGATTTTATTTTTAATTATTTTAATTATTTTATATGAATATTTTAAATTATTAAAGTTAATGATGACTATGTTAGTAGTTTACTGTAGCTTTGATTTTTGAAGCACAACAAATATTGTTTTCTCAAATCCAGTTCTATATTTGAATTCTAGACTCGTCCACCTTCAGTTTGATATATCATGTCCCATCCAAATTTACTTTTTAACATTCTTTTGACTTTGCGCAACTTCGGGCCAACTTAGGCCAATTTGAGCCATTTACGTAAATTTTAAGCCAACTTCCAATTTGATTTTTGGATTTGACATAGATCGAAACCGTATGACCCAATATATAATATTGATCCATTTTAAGTCTACAATGCACATACCTAGGGTGCACCATCCAATCGAGTTTCCATGTGCAACTTATTTGCAAATGGCACATGAGACTCATTAAATTGATTTTTGGGTCCAATTTGACTAGTAGTGCTACTCGGACCCTAACCTAGTCAACCCTAATAGTTAGAGCCTAACTAGGAGTACCAAAACCAAGTATACATATTTTTAAGAAAATTTTAAGTATTAAATTGCAGCCATATGCAATATTCTCTTATATCTTTGACTTGGTCAAACATCTAACCAAAATAGGAAACCTATTAATAATAGTATGATTTGGAGAACCAAATCCTATCCAAATTAGATCAAACCAAAGCCCATGCACTATATATATATATATACCTATCAAACCCTAACCAACTCCCTCTCTCATAACCACCCACTACTCCACAAATCTCCCCCAAACCTAGCGGCCACCACTCCAAATCCGAAACCCTAACCGACCCCCCTTTCTTCACAAAATATAATTTTTCCTCGATTTTTGTGCCAACACCACCACTTGGACGTCCCTCTCAACACCCTCTTCCACCCTACCAACTATAGGAGCAACCTTGCGGCCGTTAGAGAGGCACACGACGCGCTACTTGGGCCGAAACTCCGTCGAATCGAAGTCTGAAACATCACAACAGGTTAGTCGAATTGTAGATGATGTTTCACCTACTTTTTCTCATATTTTTCTCCTCAAACTAAATCTGAAAGTTACCTTTGTGTGTCTAGTCCAACCTCTGATCGCCGGATTCCCTAGTTCCAAGCGGTTTACCCGTTGCGTTGATTCTACGATAGGGTATCCAGAACTGACGAATTCTTTTGCGGGATATTTTTTACCTATCTATGTTCAGTTTCTAACCTTCTTATATTTTTATTCAGAATCTAGACGTTGATACCTTTCCGACGCATATATGAAAGTTAAGTTTTGCATCCGTTTGCTATTTTTAAAAATTCAAGACAATTGCCGTATCACTGAACTCCGAAAAATTTTGTTTTCCTTGTGTCCAAAAGTGTCAAGACTCCATGAATCCATATTAAACTTTATGTTGTGCAAGGTTTAACATTATAAATACTATTTTAACTAATTTCTGTAATTTTTACAAAATTTATTATTTTTATTTTATTATTGTTTCGGAACTAAATTAATGGATCGATTTGAGGAAGTCATATGTGGCATTGACATAAGACCACTTGTGAAAGGGTTTCCTATTGAAAATAGTATTATAGCAATGTATAAATATTTATAGATAAATTCCAGAATTTAAATATATTATTTATGAGAGGTTTTGTTACCTATATATACTTATATAATAGATTTAGTGTCGTAGCAACGTTATGACAACTAGGAGGCGTAGATACTCATATAATTTATATATGATATGTTGATATAAAATATTAAATATAGTGTATTATTATAGGTGAGCTTGGGAGGATCGACAAGGACACCGAAATTGGACAGGCTTACCCGCAGACAGCAGTTACAGTCAAGCGTGCCTTGCCTTCGTTACAGATTATCTTTTCTTTTGTTTTTGTTCTTTTTGATTAGCACTGCATGACGTAGGACATTGATACTTAGTGTCCGTTTATAAACGGGTGCCGATGTCATGGTAGTGACATCGAGTATTGACATTAGGCATTACGTTCATACTGATGTGTCCATTGACACAATTGACCACAGGACACCGACACATTCATATTGCGAGGTTTATATGACTATTCGTGGTATTGACCTCGTGTTGCATTCTAGATTTCTTTATCAGTATTGCTTTTACTTTCGAGATGACTGTACAGACTTGACATTGCTAGATTCTAGACATGGAGATTGGAAAGAACTTGACTACAATATCAGACCTATTGTCGTGTGGCCCGTTGTTTAGTGACCTTTATCTCTGTAGCAGAGTAAGGGATTATCAGTGTCGAGAATTGATTGTCCTTGGTGCCACGACACAGGTACTGGGGACAATACCCTGCTGAGGTGCTAGTGAGCCTTAGTGGAAGGGGTCTGGTATTCTAGAAAAGTATCTCACTTGCATAGAACATAGACGGATACAGTAGATTACCTTAGTTCATATTTTTATTTCTATACCTTGGCATGTATATTATGCACCTTGCTAGTCCTCTGAGGACCTGGCTATTTTCCAGGCTTAGACGAAGCTGAAGACTACCCAGAGGTTTACGGTTCGGGAGCTGAGACCGGAGGCGTACCGGCACAGGAGGACGAGATAGTGCCAGAGGATTTTTCGTGACCATGTTATAATCATATTTAGTCTTGCTACATTATTTCCTTTTCTTTTTATCGGACTTGTAGTTGATTTGTACTTTCTTTCTATTTCTGTGGTTTCAGGATGTTTTACCCGCAAAGACTTCATTACTTTTATTGCTGGTATTTGAGATATTTTCTTATTTATTCTTGATCTCTTTGTTGACTCTGTGGATGTGATTAGATGTATATACCTGTGGACTGTGTTATATTTCTTGGTGTTATCATGATTTACAGCTTAAGTATTTCGCTAATTGGCTTGTTGTGTAGCTTGGCCCATTAGTGAAGTGCTGCTGGCATGTATTCGTATTCCTGGTCCTACGTATTTTGGGACTGGGGCGTTACACAAGATTATGTGAGTTGCATAAGTTACAAGATGACTTGGTGTACCTTAGTACATTTGTGTTCAAGAAGTGCCCCACATGACAGTAGGTTGGAAATGTGCCCTACTCGTTGGCAGGCTACAAGTCCACTCAGGTGTGGCCGGGATAACGGGATCGCCTGTAACTGGAAAAATCTCTCTATATGAACTACTTAATCAATCTAGTCATTAACCTAGTCAGATTCATTATAAATTCTTGATCGTGGTAACCAGGAATCTAGGTCCTAAACATGATGCAAGACGAGACAGGTAGTTTGTACAGACACAATCAAGAGAATAAACCACGGTGTCAAGACAAGAGTTACTTAGCAAGTCAGGGTAGCCGTCGCAACAGCCTTTTAAGATTTTATGTCATGTCACATTACTTGTTACTTGTCAAGATTACTTGTCAGGAGTTCACCTCGATGGGCCACTATCAAGATTATACATGTTATATCCAGTTGTTTATCATGTCAAGAGTGCTTGTCAAGAGTGCGCCTCGACGGACCAGTATCAAGATTATCAAGAAGGGTTCATGTTAACATGTCGTGCTCATGCTATAAGTACTTGTCATATCAAGAATTACTAGTCAAGAGTGCGCCACGATGGGCCACCAAAGGAGTTCTCATGTCGTGTTCATGTCAAGTTCAGATCATAGCCTAGAACTATCATATTCAAGTCCAAGTCAAAGCTCAAGTGCAAGTCATGTTCGTGTTACAGCCAAGTTAGGTCATGCTCAGGTCGGGTCAAAACTCAGGGCACAAGTATATAACAAAACATGTAGATGACTGCAAGAACAAGGAAGGTGCAGGGGGTACGCACATCACAGTGGGCGCCTAACGATGGATGGGCGCCTAGGCAAGCATGAGCGCCTGGGCATGAATGGACACCAGGGTCAGGATGGCGCATGGCCGAGGTAGGTACATAGTCAGATATAGGCGCTTGGCCAGATATAGGCGCATGGCCAAAGAGACGCATAGCCAGACATAGGCGCATGGCCAGAGAGGCGCATGGCCAGAGAGATGCATGGCCAGATATAGGCACATGGCCAGAGAGGCGCATAGCCAGATATAGGCGCATCACAATGGGAGACTCACGATGCGTCTTCAGTACATGCGCGTATGGAACCTACGCGCATGACACGCTCGGAGTCAAAAGATGCGTTGTCGGGACTTCATGGTGCATGGCCTCCTGGGTTCAAGGGGTTTCGGCACATGGGGTTCGTCGTCCCCAAACAACAAGTTCAGCCGTAGAAGTTCCAAAAATTTGTCATGACCATAACTTCCTCAAAACAAGTCCGAATTGAGACTTTCAAGGGTCTAAACTGCATAGAACGAGATTTCCTACAACCTAGGACGATTGGTTTCAGGAAATACGAAGCTTTACTAGATCAAAACCAAAAAAAAGATCAAAACTTAGATCTACAAAAATCCATCCATCAAAACCAAAAATGCTAAGTTCTAAAGAGGCTTAGAATCAAGTGGAGAAGAGAATGGAAAAATAAAAATGGGAGATCCATCATGAAGCAAGTTGCACTTGCCTTAGTTTTCTTGGGTGGGTGGGAGGAGTAATGAAGAAGAAGAAGAAGAAGAAGAAGAAGAAGAAGAAGAAGAAGAAGAAGAAGAAGTAAATGAAGAAGAGTAATAAAGAGAGAAAGAGAGAGAGAGAGAGGGAGAGAGAGAGAGAGAGAGAGAGAGAGGATAGTTGACTTATATAGAAATTCCTCTCATCTCAAACCAAAATAAACCAAACAAAGCCAACCCAAGCCAAGATGAACCAAAATAAACCAAGTCAAGCCAAGTCAAGTCAAGTCATGTTGAACCAAACCAAATAAACCAAGGCAAGATTAAACCAGGATCAAGCTAAATAGGACAAGTCAAAACACGGAGCACCTGACAATTGTCAGAAATCCGTACACGTATACTGAAATTATGTATAACAGAAAACGGGAGTGATAGCCTCTTCCGCGGTTCTCTGAAACTAGCGCCTCTGAGTGGGATGTGGATAAAGTGCTATGGGAACGTCTCCGCATCTCTTCATTCAATATTCCACTCTTGGCAAACTCTAGACTGACCATGCCTTTTAGAGTAGAAGCGATCATAGATACTCGTACAGTCTCCCACAAGTCTGATAATGTACATAGCAACCAAAATTCCTGGACCTTGTCGTCGAACTTGACTACCATCGAGGATAGTTGGTCAACAACATCCTGGAACTCACTCAAGTGATCCATAATGGACGCATCATCTTTGTACCGCAGACCCATCATCATCCAAATCAGGAATAATTTATTTACTCCGGTTTTCTTCGCATACAAAGATTCTAGCTTATCCTACAGTGTTCTCACGTGCTCAATACTGGCGATGTGATTATACATTTTTTCGTCAACGAACTGCCTTATGTACCCACTGTAACTCCACATTTCTAAATATTGATAATTTTAAAAGTTTTATATTAATTAAATAATTTGGAAATTTTATTATATTTTAAATATATGTGAAGTTATATATATATAGTTATCATTTAATTTTTAGCCTTTGGGCTTAATTTCGTATTAAACCCATCATTAGGTTTAGGCCCATCACTGGAAGCCCAAAACCAGTGTCTATTAATCCTGAGGAAAGGAATTTCTTTTCCTTTACTACTGAACCTTCTTAACAATTCAACATTTTTTTCAAATTCAATTTTCTTCTGTAACAACCTCCTTGCCTATTTTCTAACGGCCATGGCAGGCCATGTGCTCTAACCGATTTTGCCAGGAAAGAATTGAGAATTCCCGCTCAAGTAAGCTTAATCCCCACGCCACTCTCAATTAACCATCTATATATTTCAGAGCAGATCATTCCTTCCTCCATCAAATTCGTAGCAAATTTCTAAGTCCTTTCCTCTCATTCTTCTTCTCTCGAGCTCAACTACATAGCAGCCATGGCGATGACAGCAAATTTCAAGGATTTGCTGGTAGACGAAGGCTGGTGATCGACAAGAATTCCCCTCTTTCTCGTTTCAACAATTCCCCTTTCCCTAGAATTTGGTAAGGTTGATCCTTCTCTTGAGAATTCTCATTTTTGGTGAAGAACACTGTGTTCGATTTGTGATGTGTTCTTCATTTCGAAATCCACAGATCTGAAGGTTTCAAGACCACTGAGTGATCGAGCGGTTTGATTCCTGTATGACGAAGAATGTGGTGAGTTGCTAATAACCTTGTTGTCATGATCTGGTCATCATTTGATTCCTCTTCAATTTCATTCACAGATCGACCTATAGGACTGATGAATCCTTCTAATTATCATTCAGTCCTTGGAAGCAATTTGGGTGAGTATTGATGTATAACTATTCGATCAATTCGAACAGCTTATTAATTAAACTCCTCCTTATGTCACTCTGCTTGTTGTTGTTAAATTGGTTCTGATTAGGAACTGAAGTGATATTGGTCAAGTAGTGGTGTAACTGCAAGAGATCTCAGGATAATTGTGGCAGGTAATTGCTCTTTTCCTCAGTTTAAGTGTTCTTAAATTCATGACTATCATTTCATTAATAGTGTGGAGTGGGATCATCAGATGTTAGTTCTGATGTAAATTGTAGATTAGTTCATTTTATAAGTCAAGATCTATATTGGGTGATAGTTGGTTTTGTGTTTGATTCCTGGTTTAGTTGAACATTTGAGGATTAGTTTTGTGCCAGAATCTATTGGTTGATAGTAGTATTTCATTCGAGTACCAATATTGGATAGGAACTTTAAGACTAATTATTACAATGTGGCCAGGTATATACAGTCAGGTTCAGGATCATATTTTTAAGATTTAACATTGAGACATCAACCATCCTATAGCTTAGCAGTGGGTGGAAACTTGAATTATAGGGATCCCATACTCTGTTATAGGAATCAGTCGTAGCCTGTGCAATGGTTGAGAGTAGTTGTGTTTGTTGGATAAATTCTATTTGTGAACTGAAACAGGATGGACAATAACTGTTGGCATAAGACTACCTTTAAATATATTTCAGTATAGAAGCCTGTGTTATAGTTTGGTTCTTTGGATTTACTGGTGATTCAATACAGGAATGAATGGTAGGCTAAAATGGGATATCAGAGTATCAGTAATGTTAAACTGGGTGTGTTCATATACATAACTGACTGAATCAGTCTAACATTAAGACTGTTATAACTTGATTTAGGATTGAGAGGGAAATCAGTGGTATATTTAACCGTATGTATTGAATTGCATTTCAGGACTGTTAACTCAATGTCCTATGTAAACTAATTTACCTTTAAATCTGGGAACTAGGTAAATGGTTGTTTCAATTGTTATAAATAGGATTCTTTAGTTCTCAGTTTGAGGACTGAACAAGGAATCTTGCTTTAGAAGTTTATGCATTTTTCCTTCTGAATTTTGTGAAGTTATAGTGTGGGGTTTTTGGCCATGTTCTGTTCCTGATAGAAGAGGAAGTTTATCCATTACTAAAGTGGATATTTGCAATCATTTAGAATGATAGGTTTCTCTATTTTGAAATATATATGGGGACTATGTGTTTAGCTATTGTAGTAGTCTAATTTTCTTTAAGGGATAACCGAGTGTGTATGCAAGAATAGACTCTAGGAAGTTAGAATTTGTTCTCAATTTTTAAATAAAGAAATAAGGATGTTCAGATTATTCTTAAGCTTGGATTTCACATTGAGACTGTTCAATTTAGAGCAGTACTTGGACTGAGATGTCCAGGAGTTCTTGGCTGAACCTGGACAGTGTTGGTTTTGATAAATTAGCATGATTAGACTGATTTACATCTCACCTGGGAATTAAGATGGGTTGGTCATTGTCTCTATGGCAATGAGTAACAGGAAGGTTCATGCTTGTGTGTGACTGTTAGGTAGCATTCCTAGTTAGAGTTAAAATCCTGAAACCTGGGAAATCCTATCTAGGATATGAATATTAGGACTGATGTCCAATTGCAGAAGCTAATGGAAGGCAATTTTAGACTGATATTAGAATGTGTTTAGACTATCCTGTTCAGGACTTAGATTGTGTTGAGACTGATATTGGACATGTGAGACTGTTGCACTGAACTAAGACTGTTTGGTGTCAACATATACCAGACTAAATTAGGACTGAGATGGGACTGAGAGATAGACAAATTTGAAGGCTATAAAACCTATTTTTCAGTGGGTTTATAAGTAGCCTTATAAGTTTAGGTTGCTGGAATACCTGTTTAGAACCTACAGAGAAAGATCCTGGAAATGGTGAACCTGGGACTGATTTGTTCAGTCCCATTTAGTCCTGAATAATACATGAAGTTGCCACCTGCAATCTGTGATTGAGGAGTGATGATTGGCAGCTAATACCAGTGTTTAGATTGGATTGATTGGAAATCCTGTTGAGGATAAATAAGTAAATTATGTATGGGAATAATATTGAGTTGATAATTCAGTAAAATATTTCAGGAGAATGGTTTATATTAGGCTAAGATGAGGGACTGAATACTGAACTCCTGTTGGACAAAATATTAGGAATACCTACAAAATATGAGGAATGCCTATTTATCACTAGTTAGGATTACATTAGCTGTTGAGAGTATATCAATATTGGCCTTCCAGGATCAAAGGAACTTGGTTAGGAATAACTTAAAGGAGTGGAAATGTGGTTCTAGTAGTTGTAGTTAAAATATTGAAACTATAACTTTAGTATGCTTGTTTAAATATTTGTAGATTGATTATCAAGCTGTTATGATACCAATCCTTGTTAGATAATAATTATGGTAGACTGAGCATGTATCTGAGTATCTATTGATACTCAAGGATGTCACCAGCTTAGTATATAGCCTATGCTTATAATACTTTATAACAAGGATATTTAGATGAGGTAAATCTTAAATGAGGAACTTGTATAGATTTTAACCAAGTTATAAATTATAACAGGAGGATTCCCAGCTCTACTACCCTTTCTCGATCACCTGGAGCAAGGCAAGTATACTCCTCGAATTTGTTCATTTCTCATGTCTTGCATGTTCATCCCTGTATCTCCTTGATTGACACGATGTATCACGATATTGTCTGGTTTCATGTTTCATGTATTACTTGCGTCTGGGAGGGAAAATACTATAGATATGTGATCAAACCCGGTTACTACTCATGTGAATAGCTTGGGTCCCGCACCGTGCACGCGGGGCCAAAGCCGTACCATTTCATGTTCATTGCATCTACCCAAGCCGATCACAATCTAGAAGTATTTCAATATTGCACTTGTCAGGATTTCAGGTTGTATTTCAGGATTCATGGTTGTATTTCATGTTCAGGTTGTATTTCATGTTCAGGTTATACTTCATGTTCAGATTGTATTTCATGATTCAGGACTCTTACCATGTTTCCTGTTTTACTTCAGTATTTCATGTTCAGTTTCATGTCTCGATTTCATTTCCTGTACTTTACATATATTCCTGTTTCTTGATTCATACTATGAAGTACATGTTCATTCCTTGGATATACTTAGCTCCGCTCCTGACTAGGATATGTTGCAGGTGCTTGCAGGATATTGTTCTACTCTATGGGCCGGAGCCCAGGATATTAGCTGAGCAGTATGAGACTTAGCTTGAGGCTTCAGGTTTAGACTACTTAGCTTTACTTTTAGATATTGACTTTAGAGTTCATAGCACTTTTCATTCCTGTTGATTATGGTACCTTATGATATCTGGATTTGTGGATTATGGTGATCTTTCTGGGATACGTTATAGATGCTATGATTTTTTTTTACTTGTCTTGATTATCTGGTTAGATTTCCCTAGCTTTTGGTACAGCTTACTTCATTGTGTCTAACAATGAAGGCTGGGCGTGTCCGACTCGTGTCCGATTATTCGGAAGCGGGTCGTGACACCCACACACATGTATATGCTCGAAATTCCAGTCAACGAACTGCCTTATGTACCCACACACCTGTATATGCTCGAAATTCTAGTCATCTTCGGATTTACCACTGGGCCTCTCGAAAACAAATACTGGCAGATGCAACTTCTTGACAAATAGCAAATCCTTCATCTTACTCCTCCAGTAATGATAGTTGGTACCGTTCAGGTTTACTATGCGCACCGGCTTCGCGTCTATCTCTGCTTCCTAGTTTGACTGTCAACTTCTGACACTTCTCTGAACCCAAAGCTCTTATACCACTCTGTTGGAAACGAAACGCGAAAACCGTTCCCCAAACCAGAGAGTCCTGCAAGAGAACCGAGCAAAAGCACACAAACCAAAAACGCTAAATACAAATCGCGGACATAGAAATTTTTGACGTAGAAAATTCAAATGGAAAACCCCATGGGACGATAGAAGTCCAGTCTTGAAGAACCTCCACTAATGGAATAAAGAGAATACACCCTCTATAAGCTCCTCCCGATCCAAATGGATCAGCACAACTCATATGAGAGAAGAAAACTTAATTGCAGACTCCGAAGAACAAGAGATATCGAAAAATTATTCGAAGCGATCTCTCCTTCACAATAGTTTTCAATCATTTCTCTATTTCAAAAGTTGTAAAGCAATATTGCTCCTCTTTTTTTTTTGAGATATAGTTTATGGTGAGGAAACACCTAGTATATATAGCCTCAAACCCACAACTAATTGAGGTATTCTACTATATGTATGAATACTCAATCTAAACCATTGATGTATTCCTATTATATATAGCAATACTCAATCCAACTCCATTGCCAAAATTCTACGATATATAGAAATACCTCCCAATCAAAATTCATTAGAATATTTATATTATATATAGGAATACGCAATCCAACTCCGATGAATTTTTCACATAGGTTAGGAATCCGACCCACTCCAACAAATCCTACATTCAATTATGGCATTAATTGTTTATGAGACTAAACAATGTTTTTATTGTATCATCCTTGGATCAAATTGCCAGGATCATCGTGGCCTAATTGGCGCCATTTGACTACTTTTGCTAGGAACTTCGACACCAGTCATCAAATTTGAGAATTGGCATCGTTAGGACATAAAATTGTCAAATACTTTAAAATTTCTTTTTTGGTCGATATAGACAAGTTATGATGATGATGTGGATATTGGCAAGCGGCCTTCGTTGTCACTATCACCTAAGGTAGTTGACAGTAACAACTTATTGCATCTGGAATTTTGTGAATGTAGTTTTGTCAAATGGAAAACTAGTTAGTATATTTTTTGAAATTTTTTTTACATTAGTTTCACTTATTAAGTATGAATTTGTACTTATATTTTACTTTTTGTATTTATTAGACTTATATTTTTTTTTTGTCACATAAAATATTTGTTTCGTTATAAAAAAATATTTATTTTATTACAAAAAAATATTTTTTCTGAACAAAAATAGAATATAAATCTAATAAACACAAAAAATAAATGTAAATACAAAATTATATTAAACAGTGGGATAAAAAAAAATTGTTTTTCTACTTTTATGATTAGTCAAAGGGGAGGTGCCTGCTTTTGCCTAACCAGCCACATCCGTATTTACGTATCCGCCCTAACCATTATTAGGAGGAGAGTATTAATGTATCTGCTGCTGCATATTTTATTCTCTCTTGTCCACAATACCAGTCAACAAAAACTCCTGTTTCTTCCCCCTCCCATGACCCATTATTGTTGCTTTTTCTAGAAACAAAACACTACAGGCGACTAGTGAAGTCAGTTGGGCATTCACATGAGCAAGGAATGTGTGAACACAGTTCAAAACTGCCAACCTGATCCCTATAAAATTGAGTGTTAATTTAATTTCGCCAACCATTTGTTTGTCTGATTATTCATTGTGGCCACCCATGCATGCTTTTTTTCTGGAAAATAAAACCATCGAAATATTTTTCTTTCGTCAGGAATAATTAAGGTTGCTCCTGCGACGCCACTTGCATTAATTGTTTTCGAAAATTCTATATTCTCAGACATCATATATATATATATATATATATATATATATATATATATATATTGGAACCAGGTAAATTATTTATGGAATCGCTCCCACTGGAATTCGAACTCCTGACCACTCGGGCCGCATGCATCGCTCCCACTAGGATTCGAACTCCTGACCACTCGGGCCGCATGCATCTCTCTTAACCACTAGGCTAGAGGTCATCTGCAATATATATATATATATATATATATATATATATATATATATATATATATATATATATATATATATGGGCGGATTCAGAAATTAAAGCTGGGATGGACTACAATGAATTAAGGTGGGCTAGAAGTGGACTAGTCCATAGAAAAAAATCAAAAGTAAAAAATTATAAAGAAAAAAAAAAAAGAATGAATTTTTTTTTTGGCCCACCCCACCTCCCCTTTGGATCCGTCCCTGTATATATATATTTCTTGTTGGGTACTATTTTTAGTTAGAATATAGAATTCATGTCTAAAAATACAATAAATTTAGTTTATAATAAGATATATTTAGTACCTTTATTATAACGAAATTTTTGTATAGAGCATTAAATTTTGATTATATTATGTACAAAGAAATAAGTGTAAAATTAACATAGATAGAACAAAAATATCCTTAGCAAAGCCATTTTGTCCGTGGGATTGGAGTCTATTGGGTACACCGGAGACTCCTGTGGGGATGAACACGGTTCGAATCCCTCATTGACGTTACGGTCCGGAGAAAAGGACACATTTGGTTCTCTCTACATTTAAAAATAATTACAAATCAAAACGTACTCACTATGGACATTTTCACATTTATTTAATTTTTTTATTTGTTCAGATAAGAATGAAAGGAACAGGAAAGAAAATTAAATAAATAAATAATATTCTTAAAAAACAAGTTCTTTAGCAAGGGTGTTTTCAAGTTTTTTAAGATTGAGGTTTTTTTGCATTAGAAAAATAATATAAATAAATAGTGAAAATATTCCTACTAGGGACGTTCTTAATTTATTTTTTACTATTTATTTTTTTTATTTTTTTTCTTTGGCCCAAAAAATGAAAAATTGGATACTAATAAATATATGTTACTATGTTAATACAAATGTGGTTGTAGTGTACGCAGTGGTGAGAGTGGCCGTGAAGGCCAAAGCTTGAATCCCAGTAGCCTTATAACTTTTAATATTATTTCATTAATTAATTAATTTATTTTCATAAAAATCACTTTTATTTTTTTACACGTCCATCGTAGGGGCGTTTTCATTTATAACGTTTTTATTCTTACATTTTTTATTTATTCTTGTTAAGATGAAAAAAAAAAATCCTTATAAACACCCTTACCAATAGCCTTGCCAAGAACGTTTTACTTAAAATATATTTTATATTCTCTTCCTTTTTTATCATTTTTCAGAGCAGTAGATAAAAAAAAAATGAGATAACGTCTTTATTACTAAAGATGTTTTCGAATCGGTTATTGATTTTAAATACGAAGAGAACCAAAACGTTAATGCTATGGACTTTTCTTTTCCTATATACAATTTACCTAAACTTACTTCTCTATATGTAATATAATCAAAATATAATGCTCTATACCAAAATTTTCGGTATTATAACATCTACAGCTTAACAGTAGGTCATTTAGGACTCTTAAACATTCTTAACCATATATAATATATAGGCTCATGGTCATTTTTATGTGCAAGTTGTGTGATCGCACGTGACACCAAAAGTTGAAAGGTTCCACAAAATTTAACTTTCCTATATATATTATTAATGTGAAATTTTTATTTTTAGATTTAAGCTTCCTATATTTTAGGAATTTTAGTATCAATGTCCTCTGAATGTCAGAAAATATTTTTTTTTTTAGAGTGGTTAAGAAAAATGCTTTTTTTTAAATATTTCTATATGCCTCTTAGAATGTCAGAAGCTATATATTTGTCAGAGGTTAATACTAGATGATTGATGTTTCTACTTATTTGCCTGGCCGAAGCGAGTGAGCGACCCATTTGATCCATTTATTTACATTAATATTTAAAATTTAATTTTCAGTGTGAATGTGTGAAAAAATTAGAAACAGTAAGCCTAAATGACATGCGATGCATACATAAAGTTCTATATGTTAGTCTGACATGGAAAAAAAAAAATACGTATAATTATTTTAATTCATACTACTATATAAACTACAAAGTGAGGTTATATAGCAAAGCGGTGGAGCATCCGTGAAGCATAAGGAAGCCTCTCTCCTATCCATTCCCATGAATGATGCTTCCAAGCTAATCCGAAAGTGACCCTTTAAAGCTTGTGCTACTAAGGTTATTTCCCTCCTCTCCCTCTCTCTACTCAGCAAAGATAGATGACATCATCATGAAGTATATATTGGTAGGAACTAATTTGCTTTTCAAATTAGACTTAAAATTGTCACATGTGGATATCATCATGTATTCCTCACTTCATACATGTACAAATTAATGTCATATTTAATGTAGAAGTAGATTTAAAATTTTGAATGATAGAAAGTTAAAGAAGAGTACATAATGACATTTTTAGGATTGTCCATAACAACACCAAAAAACGAAAATGCTACATAGCAAGCTTAATGCTCGCCCACTACTAGCAGCTGCTGACCTAGCATCTACATGGCGGAGAGAGGAAAGAAATATTCTAATTTTAGGTGCTGACATTTGGTATTGCATCTCAGTTACATTGTAATCATTGGATATATCCAACGACCGAGATGGAAAAGAGAAAAAAAAATTTCAAACCCTCAATTCCACAACCTCCATTCTCTCTGGACCGGATAGATGAGGGTTGGAGAACTGAGAAGAGGGTCGGAGAGGGCCTGGAGAACAGCGTCGTGTTTCCGGTCGGTGAGGTGTGCAACCATTTCTTCTTGATGTTGGAAATTCTTTTCTTTTCTTCCTTTTAAAAATCTGCAACAAAAATAAAAAATAAATAAATGTTACCGGCCTCCGGAGAAGTCGCGCACGTAGAACTGTCCTAAGAGTTGATCCGGGTCTATGTGCAGACTTTGTCTGAATGCTCCTAGTGATAAAAAATTTGCTCTACTGGTATCTCTTTGTCACACACAAAGCAGAGAGAGTGACCCTTGACTTAGCTTTGCCCAGAGCGAAAAAATGAAGAACAGAAGTGGTTCGGAAAGAGAAGAATTTGAGTGAGTTATTCTGTAGAGAAATTTATGTCAAACGAAGGTATGTGATGGACCTCAATATATAGGTTGTTCTCCAACGGATGAGAATAATGGCAAATTTAACCAGTCTATTAAACACTGAATGTTACAAACGTTACAACACATAAAAATATGTGATTCGTTGAATCTGGACAGAAAATCATGTATCCAAACGTTACAGAATTTAATGAGTTGCAATAGTCAGAAAATTAATGAGGAGCAAAAAGATTTTTTAGGGTCTCAGCCTGAATCCGAAGAGGAAATCGAATCGACATTCGACGCCTGCAGATGTAGGCACATACCCGCACTCGTTACGTGCGTCGAACAGAACCGAGCCGAGACGAGCTGGGCTAGGCGGCGGCGGCGGCGCGCACGTGTGGCCCATATGGCACCCACACAAGACTTTAATGAAACAAAGGAGAGCAAGTGTATATATGCACTAGTCATGGGAACTCCCAATCGATGTGGGACTATTAATGAACTTTGAGCTTTTGCTCTTTGCACAGCAGCTACAATAATCTCCCCCCCCCCCCAAAAGGTCATGTTCTAAAGTAATAGAAGGAAAGAAAAATAAGAGAATAGTAAAAAAAATTCTGGACAGTTATATACTGCATAAATGAAATGGACTACAGTCTTGAATCTCACGTAGTGACTATTGTTTTTTGTATAAAGAAGAGTTTGATGGACTACGCCTTGAATCAGTCTTCTTGAACCAGATTCAGAAAATAGCACACATAGTATGCTAAAGGTACTTGGGTCTATCGGGTGGCACATTTGGTTGGTCATACGCATTTTTTCATATTCATGAGAGTTGTCTAGGATCGCTATGTCCTATAGTCGCGGCCTTCACGATCTCTCATATAAGTAAGTCCTCAAGGGTTGGTGATAGGAATCAACCCTACATATCATGCTTGGACTTATTAAGAGTTTAAACTCATCATAACCATATCAAACCAAAACAATGTCATCATAGGGATGGGGTATCCATGTACACATGTACAGCCTCTTGGGCATTTATTTTAAGAGAATTTAATCTCAGGGTCAGTGTTCCATAATAGTCACCTAGTCCAGCTTGTTCCTATCTATTGAACCGGCTTCCTCGGATCTCCAGTCAGACTCGGTAGGGTTGCCACTGCTGGTGACTAAATTGTGGACTTAACCCCATCCTCTTTGATGATTATAGGATCAATGTCCTAGACAGACCTGTTTGCCATTGATTGTAAAAGTACAGAACAGTTTTATGGGAGGACTGAACTTAGACTCACAATACAAACTCGCTTGTACAAAGAAAGCCTAGGGACGAAAGCCTATGTACAGCAGACTAAGTACAATTGTTTATTTTAGATTCTGGGGTGTGACGATAGAGGCTCGGGAAGGCGACGGCAGCCCTGCCTTACTCCTTGGACGATCGGTATGCCGCCTTGGCTCGGAGAAGATCTGTTTGGCGTTGACGAAGAAATGCCCTTCTTGCTCTCCTCGTGTTGCTCTTCTGGCTTCTCTCTTTCTCTGTGTACTTCCTCTCTGATTATTAAGGGGGGGAGCTCTCTATGTATACGTATCTCTCTCTGATAGTGTATATTGCCAGGGAACGTATATGTTGTAAGGGAATGGCACCTTGCTATTTATAGGAATGGGGTGTGATCATTAGGGTTGCAATGATTGTTTCCTGGAGATGGCGGCGGCCTGTGGATTGGTCAATCTAGGCCATTAGTTTTGAGTATGGTGAATCTGGGCCATTGAGTGTAGATTACACCAAATTCCATCAGCAATTAATGCTGATTGGAATAAATCTTCCTCATAATGATCTTCTGATGTATGCAAATAAATTAGATTTATTCTCCTGCCACGTGTCCCAGATTTTTGGGATTTGACCCACTCTTTGATTGCAATAGATCTGAGGAATTGATCGGCTTAGGACACGTGTCCTATGAGCCATTGGGGGGATCTGAACCGCATGACGAGTGCGCCGCATATGATTTTGGGCCGCATATAGTTGGGGCCACGTGTCAGGACCGCCTGGGTAGTGGCCCTCTCATGGAGGTGATCATTGCGAGCCGCATAGGGATACATCCGCCTGAGCCGCATGGAAATGGTCCTCTTGAACCGCATGAGAAGTCTTTGCTCGAGCCGCATGAGGCTGTCTCGGCCTGAGCCGCATAGAACGGATTTATTCTGAACCGCATGAGAAGTCTTTGCGTGAGCCGCATGAGGCTTTCTTGGCCTGAGCCGCATAGGACGACTTCATTCTGAACCGCATGGGAAGTCTTTGCTCGAGCCGCATACGAACGCCCACGTGGCAAGGCCACGTGGCCTTTTTATGGCTCTTGGGGGATTTGTGTCAGAGATCTCTCTCTTCCCTAGAAGTTTGTTATTATGACAGAGTCATAATTTCTTCTTTTTGTGTCAGGGCTGTCACTTTTTCAGAGTTGTCAGCCGTCAATCAATTAATACGAAGGGGCAGAGAAGAGGACTATCCTGCCACGTGTCTTCGGAGCCGCATGGGATGCCGCATGACTCTTTGAGCCGCATGGGCTTTCTGAGCCGCATGGGGTTCTTTTGGCCGCATGGGTTATTTTCTTTAATATTTTTCATGCTTCTACAGGACCCCCTTCAAAGTTTTCAATTTTGCAAAATTGAAATACTTTGAATAAGAAGCATGGTCGTATTCTTCTGGCCGCATATGAAACCCTGACCGCATAGAGATCTTGGCCGCATAGATTGTTCAGCCGTATAGGTGGTTCAGCCGCAGGGGACTGTTCAGCCGCATAGCTTCTCGCCACTTCTGCGGGTCTTTAATTGCCTCAAATTCGTTTCAGTGCCGTTTTTGTAGGGGGGAATCCCAAGGGTCAGCTCATTAAATCTTTCGGATTTTACGCCCTGGGTGAATCTTGGAGACGAAACCCAAGGAGTCAGTTTCGCTCTTTATGAGGCGGCCATTGGCCCACGTGTCCTCCTTCTCCCGTCCTCCTATAAATAGGAGGAGTTTGAAGAGAGAGAGAGGGCTTCTTTATTTTCTTTCTTTTTCCTCAAACTTTCCCTATCTCGATTGTCCTTCCCCTCTTCGATAATTAATGGCTCCCAAGAAGACCGTGGCAGCAAAGGACAAGAAGGCAGCCTCTACTTCCGCCTCGGCTGCGGCTGCTACTCCTCCGGTCGTCGTACCTGATGTTCATCCTGACGTTCACCCCCCCATTACTGGTAAGGACAATGTATGAGTTAAAGAACCCTAACTGTCATGGCTATGTTGCATACTTTATGCACGAGTCTTTGTAAATTGCATCTTCGCCCTATGGCTGAGCTGCGAGCCGCATAAGAAAACCACCGTGTCCGCATACGCGCTTCGTCGGCGAAGCCGCATAAGCGACACTAAACCGCATAGACTTTTATTGCACGGAGCCGCATAAGTGTTCTTCTGAGCTTGAGCCGCATGAGGCTTTTTGGAGCCGCATAAGACTTCGGAACCGCATAAAGCTTCATGGAGCCACATGGATGTTTTCTTGAGCCGCACGAAGCTTGAAAGCACCCAATCAGCTCTCTTCATGCCTCCGTTTAACTTACTTTTCTCTGTCTTTTCTTCAGTGAATCTGCCGGTTAACGCTGCTGGAGAACTCTTGGTGGGTAGCGCTCAAGCTGCTCTCGGCTATAGGTACGACCACATTGTTCAGCATATGACGGACCAGTTTCCGAGCGATGAGCCTCTGGCTAGATTGAATGCCATCAAGAATCAGTCTTTCCATTTCCTTAATGCTATGATGAACTCCGAGAAATTTGAAGGGGAGTATTTGAAGCCTGCGTTCTTTTTTGGAGACGCCTTGACCGTGGAGAACGATCATGTTCTGGAGGTGTCGGAGAATTGGAGTTTTATCTCTAACGGGATGGCGATCCGCATCCCCCAGATGGAGCGACACTTCCCATTATCTTGGTTCAATATGCTCCCATTGGACCGGAAGATGGAGGAGACTTTAACCCCTACCAGAAGTGGGATGTTCGTGGGAAACATCCATTATAATAACAATGTGAAGTCCGTGACTGCCGGCAAGGTGCATACTAGCTGTTCTGTGACGGGGTTGGTCCCAGGTTCTTTCCTGAATGTGGCGGGCCCTAACTTCACATTTTCTACTGCCGATACTTTTATAAATCAACTTGCTCGAAAAGGCTCCTATCCCGTTGGTCGGTTGATGCTCCCTGGTTGGGTACACCCTATTCCCTTATGGGCCAATTTGTCTACTTGGATCTTACAGAAGTATGAGGCCTTTTTGTACGAGACTGGCCTTTACCACGCTATCCGAGGCACCAGTCATGGCTTGTCCATAAGCAAAAAGCTGTTCATGTCTCTGCTCGAGATGTATAATTGCCGTACGGGGACCTTTTACACACCTGTAGGGGAAATAGGACTCGTACTCCATGAAATGCACGCGGTCTCCAAGCTTCCTTGGGGGGACGAAGCTTTTGAAGCGTTTACTCCCACTAATGAGGAACTCGAAGATTTGGAACGACGGTATCCCGGCTTCGTGGCTCTTTACCAGAAGATATTGTGCCATTGTAGCACATGCCATCAGATAACCCGAAAGGATAGTAACTCGGAAGGAAATGCTCCCCATACCAAGGACTGGGTGCAATATCTCTTCCCGACAGATGCCTCAGGTCAAGTCACCTCTCGTCGTCCTCGATCTCGGGAAGCGGTTAAGGACTTGATGTCGTCGGCTAAGAGAGTTGCCACTACCAGTGACAGATTCGGGAGCAAGACTGACGCTTTCGGTTACTTTTACCAGGATACTCAAGAGCTGTCCGAGAAAGCGCTTCTGGCGGGATTTTTGATGATCTGGCTACAAAATTGTGTAGTCTCGGGAGGAGCCGGTTCTATTGAGAGAATTAGTCGTAACTTCATCCTTTCGGCTGTGAAGTTAGTTTTGCGAATCAGGCTAGCTCTCCTCCCGACCATGGTGTGTAGCATACACCGTGGCCTTCGTACCTTCACGTCCAAAGTCATTGCTCGCGACGTGACCAAGGATTTTGAACGAACTGAGTTGTCTTATCACTATTTGATGAGGTGGCTGCTGATACATTATCCGTCTTTAATGAGACCGGGCTCTGAAGACGGTGTGACTGACGATGACGCATTTATCTTCCGCTATCGTGACGAGCCTTGGGAATGTGAGACCATGCGGGCTTGCTGGATGGCCTTGGCAAGGGCAGATAAGTATCATATTTTCGTATCCGTCCCTCACTTTACCGCCAGGGACATAGAGGCTGTACATATTGACGGTATCGCACCTCCTCAGCTTCTGGATGGCCAGATGCTCCTATGGCTGCGTAACATTCGTCCCGCACATCTGGTGTATCGTAATTGCAATACTTTCTTTCTGGAGCCTTATCTGTCTAGTAGGTTTGCCCGGCAGTTTGGATACAGCCAACTTTGTCTAGACAGTCCCAGTTCTTGTCTGGGTTATGAAGGTAGCCTTCTTGATGGTATCAGGGCTTGGCAATATTATGATTCATTCCATACTCGTACCATTTTCTCGGTCTCCGCCATTAAGGAGTCAGTGGAGATCTTGTATATGGCGGCTTTGTATCATGTAATGGCGAACAAACCCTCGGTCGATTTTAACCTAGGTACCAGTTTTATTGTTGGTACCGGTCTGGAGGAAGGCTCTCAAGGGGCCAAGAAAAGAAAAACTAGAGCCGAAGTGCCAGATTTGGATTCCGCTGCCGAGGGTGATGAGGGCAACGAGCATGATAAAGATGACTCTATCCTTCCAGGGGTAGACGCAGAGGTGGGTCAGCAGCACGTTTTGTCAGATGAGATGTTGGAGGATCAGTCCCTCGTTGTGCCTGGTCCTACTCTGAAACGTAGCAGGCAAGTTTCTCCTGTTGGCGGTGTTTCTCGATCCCGAAAGCTGGTTGCAACTAAGCACCGCACGCTAGCCATAAAAGAAAGTGGAGAAGAAGTCAACCCTGCGTAAGAGGTAGCAAAACCGCTCTCGATTCCTTCTTCCTTCTTTCCTTCGAGTTTCAATTCTAATCGTCTCCGTTCCCTCTTTTAGGTGTCAGGAGAAGAAGAAGAGTTTCAAGATGTCGAGGCAGTGACCCAGAATGACGGGGACTCCCGTGAGCCTGTTCCTTTTCAAGAGGACGCAGATCAATCTGTATCCCCCTTCAAGGTAACGGGGGCAGAGGACGTGACTGAGTTTAACTCGGGGATCGCGGGTGATGTAACACCCAGTTTTCCAGAAGAGGGTAATTTTAAAATTTTGTAATATTAATTATTATTTAATGGTATTTATTTCATATTATAATTTTTAGTGATTTTTAATTATTATTTTTTAAACTATTTAAATTCATGACTTATGATTTGGTGTCTTGCTAGTGTTCATTTCCAGACTGAGGGGTATTTTAGTCATTTTTGTAATTTTAAGAATTATTTGGGATTATTAATTATTATTTAGATTTAATAGAATTTATTTGAATTTATGAAAAATTTTAGGAATTATTTTGGCATTGTTTGGGCTAGATTGATTTTTGCTAGTTTGGACCCATGTAGATCAACCTAGGAGCTAACCTTAGTTAGTTTGAGCTTGGTTAGAATTTGTGACTCTAGTCTAACCTAGCCTAATCTATGGTTAGGTCATTAGAACCTATTTAGCTATAGAAATTAGAAAGCCATAAGCCATGACTTATGACTTAGAGTCTTTATTAATCAATTAAACCATAGCTCATGTAACTAAGCCCAAAGCCCATTAGTCAAGTGCCCAAACCCTAACCCTAACATTTTGTCCAGCCAACCTAGGGATTCCCCCACTATAAAACCCCTCCTAGATTTTAGGGCTGGCCTCTTTCTTAGGGTTTATCCAAAGCTTTAAGGAAAGAGGTGAGTTCCATCTTTAAAAATTCATATAAAATTCATTTAAAATCCTTTCTTCCCCAAACCAATTTTATTAGGACCTAAAATCAATCCTCTTGCTGCTGGTATTGGTTGTTTGTAGGGAAGCAACAATTTGTGAGATTTTGGGTGGCTTGAGGAATCATTCCATTGGGATTTTTGTGAAGGCTTGTTCATCAATAGGTAACTTTCCCATTTCTCCATAGATTTCTATTTTGTCTTCATGTATAGGAAGCCCTAAGGGTCCCCCTAAGGTCTGGATAGGATTCGTGTCGAGTATCGGAGGATTCGTGTCCGTTCTGGACACGTGACAGTGCACTGGACAGAGTGTTCGACAAAATGCCTCAAAGGGCATGTCGAGCGAGTTTGTCCAATGTTTCTGAATAGGAAATAGGGATTTGATCTTGCTTACTGTTTTCTGTTATTGTGTCTTAGTTTTCGTGTCATGGTGTGTCGATTTTGTGGTATGGACACGCGCGTGCACACGCTCGCGCGCGTGCTACAGGGATCAGCGGACACGACACGCTTTAGTTTGACACGAAACTCGACACGAGTCATGGGGCACTGACTGACATGCCATGTGTCAAGTCCCACGTGTCCCTGTGTCGTGTCGAGGGAGGTTTTGATCCCATACGGGGTTTAGCCTGTGGGTTTCACCCACTGATACGGGTCTCGTGTCCGACCCTGACACATCGTGGACACAGGCCAGTGGGCCCATGAGGTAGCCCTATAGGTGGGCTACCCATGTGTATGACAACGAGATCCTCTCGTGTCTTGTGTCGTGCACACGACACAAGTGCACGTGTGCACGAGACAGTGCACTGTCAGTGCACTGTGTGTGTCACTTTGATTTCTTGATATGGACACGCCGTATCCGGCCTTGGGTGACACGAAGTGAGTTGTGGGGCTTGTGCACATGGGGTTTTCCTGTTACCAACCTATGGGTTTGAGTTTTAGTCGAATTTTCATTGAACACTCAATAATGTATAACTGATACTGTTGTTTGAATTTACCTGCCATTCCAGTATTCTAAAATTGAGTTTTGTCATTAAATTAATCCATCACATGCTGTTAATTACCTGTATTGAAAACCTAATGTGGTACCCCTATGTATTTCCTAAGTGTGTGTCAATTTATAGGAGTTGGTGTGAGTTTGGTTCACTCCTGAGAATACCTGGGACTGAACTGGTGTAGGAACTATGGACTGATTTCCTTTTTCCCTGTTATTAGTGTTATTCAATTTGTGAAAGAGAATCAACCTGGGTTGATGTTCACTGAGATTGAACTAAACTTGAAAATCTGGAACACTTGGGGACTGTCTAAGTAGGTTTAAATGAAATGTGATGTTGCATTGTTGTCCTAAAATCTGAACATGGGTTTAAACCTGGACTTTGGGTTAGGATATGTGTTGCACTGTCATACCATGCCACTGTTTTGCACTAGTTAACTCTTTACATTGTTCTTCCTTATTTTGTCAACATTTCAAATTCAAGTTTCTATGTTTAAACCTGAGATTAGGAAGGACAATGAATTGCTTTCCTTTTCTTTTCTTCCTAACTGAGATTTAGTGCCATGTTGTATCAGCTATTTTAATTACCTGAGAACTGGACTTGACAGTCCAGTTCTACTGATTTTCTCTTCCTGTTTGTGCCATACACATGGCTTTCACTCTTACATGTATACACACCACACATGCTTCCCTCTTCTTCACTGTTGTGTTCCTGCACTTACTAGCCACTGTTGTACACATTACACCCTTCTTTTCTTCTTCACTGTTTGATTCCTACACTTATACTACCTGCCTATACACACACACACCATATCATGTTAACACACAAGCACCCTCTCTCATTCTCTAAATTTCTAGTCCTTGCATGTGTAGGCTATGGTTGCATGTAGGCATATACAATGTGTATGTGTATAATTTATATGAGTGCATATATGTCTATATCTATACTTCTATGTTAGCTAATGATGTAGGTTTTACATCTAGCCTAGATATGTGTAATATATTATGTGGTGTTAATCAATGGGTGTAATAGTGAGGTTGTAGACTTGTTAAGGTATTCTAGAATTAGCTAAGCTATATTGTGATATAGCTAGTATAGGCTTGCCTAGCCTTGTTAGGGGTTGTGCTAGCTAGTGTAGATTAGAATAGCTTAGTTTAGACTTAATTAGACTTGGTTGACCTAGTTTGACTTCTAGGGTTGACCAGAGTTGACCAGGAGTTGACTTTGGCCTAGTTTGACCTAGAATCATATAGAATGCATAGTAGGACTCCATTTTACTATTTTGGACTTGTTGTGACTTGTGCTGTTCTGATTAGGAGCCAGACACCACTCCTTGGACGGTACTTTTCATATCGGACACTCAGATACAGGCGAGTACATTCTCTGATCGTTTCATACTTGTCACGATTTATATTCTCGCTCTAGATTACTTTTACTTGATGCTGTCACGTTATCATCACGGATTAGTACTATACGGATCTCTTCTTGGGATGTTACCCCCTTAGCGGGCGCATCGGATACTTTATGACATGTGTTTCATGTACATCATGTATTCCTTGCTTCTGCGTTATTTATGTACACTCATGTTCTCTCATGTTCTTACATGTACGTTCATGTACTCTCATGTTCTTTCATGTACGCTCATGTTTGCCCATATATTTCTTGTATAACCAAAACATCATGTCCGTAACGTAACTTGAATAGATCCTTGTGTATTGATTGTGGGTAGGGGTGAGTATAAATGGTCATGTGATTTACCCATCATGTACACTATGTTACTTTTCATGTACATCATGTACAACCTAAGCCAATTACATGCCATCTCGTACTCTACATCACTAGTCACTTACAGTTCTTACTTATCATGTATATATTTCCATTTATCAAATATCTCTCCTATTTTCATGTACATCTTCTTACAGCGTTTCATGTATCTTACTCTATTGTCTGCTTTATATTTTCTGACATGATATGAACTGCATAAGATGTATTGTGCTCGCTCTTGTCCTGACTGGACCTGTTGAAAATATTACAGAGGACGAGGAGGAGGCTTGCCTGGATACTTACTACGGGACAGCCTTAGATGACACCTGCGAGCTGGACCCTCAGGAGGACCCAGCTCTAGCTGAGGATATCACCCCGATTGCCTAGTTTAGATTAGTTAGGTTTATCTTCCTTTATGTAGTCATGAGGCATGTTTTAGCTAGACTTTATTGGAGTTCAGAGTTGTATATATTTTTTTATTCTGTATCTGAGACCATGTACTTCTGAATATTTGCTGAGATTATCTTAGACTACTTTTTATCTATTTGTTTCCTTGAGTTCTATTTTACATCGTGCTATATCTTCCTTAGTTGTGATTGAGTTTATTACTGCTATGTCACCCCCATTCGGAGAGTATAAACTGTTTAGATAGATATTGTTAGATGTATGTTGACCTAGGACAGCGTTCTATCGCCGATACTGCGGCGTAGGCTGGGCGTTGTTACGTTCTCGTACCCTCACAGTGGGTGCGGGTCGTGACAGGTGAGGGGACCATGCCAGTTGTGGATGAGCTGCAGCCTTCATGCCCCTCTCCTGGTAAGATTAGCCGAATCTTAACCTGTGAGGAAGCCTATCTGCTCTATCATCATGTCCTTCGGGTTACGTCGATTGATTGTTATTCTGGACATTCAGGTCCTGCTCCTCCAGTGCCGAAGATGGGCGTCGTTGAGACAACCCCAACCGAAGGGGCATCGGTGGAGAAGGGTGTACCTCCTCACCGTCCGACTTGTCTTGATGGGCCTTTTGGGGGCTCGAGTTTAACGGGCCAGTCATCGGGGCAGTCGGGGCAGGGAACGATGGTCCTTGCGTCATCCTCTGCTCCGGTGGCTTCGAGAATCGACCTTTCTGCCCTACCGAGTATCCAAGCTCTCCGGGCGGCGGAAGACGAGTTAGCCGCCATTCATGCATCGTTCTACTCGGACTCCACTCCCCTGGTGGCGAGCTCTAGCGTTACTTCTCCGACGTTGCCGTCCCTGCTTCCCCTGACGCCATCCTCAGCTGAAGCTCTGGACGACGCGTTGCAGGACATGGTTGCCAGTTTTCATCGTCATTTAAAGAGGGGGATCGAGGCCGCTGTGGAAAGAGGGACCTCCTTCACTTTGGCCCGACAATGCGCCCAGGGTCAAGTAAATATCCTTAGGAATCTTCCTGGTGATGCAGGGATGGCTTCGCTTCTGGAGGCGACATTGTTGGAGGCTGATCAGCTAGTGGCCGAGCTTCGAGTATTGCGGCAGGCTGATCTGTCTGCTGTTATAAACGAGGAGCGGGATTCCCTTTTCGCTGTTATAGAGAGGACGAGCTGCTCGGGATAAGACCAGACCGGCCATACTGAAGGATCTCAGAGACTTATCTGATCGGTATGATCAATTGAGTTACGCGAATGAAAATGTTACGGTTCGGAAGGAGTCTGTCTCTCATGAAATTACTGAGACGCGGGAGCAGATCCTTGCACTTCAGAAGAAGTTGACTTTCTTGGAATCTGAACTCGAGGCTGCCCGCAATGACAGGGGGCTAATTGTTCAGGAGGCTGACAGGGTTACTCAAGCTTCGACTGACCTGGAGACTGTCTTGAAGAAATTGGAAGATGAATGTCAGGCGCTCCTGGGCTTGGACAATGAGGAGCGGTTACTCCAGGAGGCCGAGCGTCGCGCTCAGCAACAGATTGAGCGGGGGACTTCCTCAGTGAGGAACCGCCTCCTAGAATTGAGTAATACTGAAATGTAGTTGGCCTTTTCTTTTTCCTTTTTTTTGAAAGGGACGTGGTCCCGAAATATGTAATACTTCTTTTCTTCCTTCAAATAAAGAGTACTTTCAATTCTACCCTTCATTTGTATTGCTTGCTGCACCTGTGATATTGTGGTGATGTTCTCCCCCGCATAGGGGATATATTTGTAGACCTGTTACCCATGGTGTACCTTGGTTTTAGGTAGAGATAACAAGTTTTGGTCAGGGTACCTGAAGCGGCCATGGCAAAGTGGTCATGGGTGCTCTTGGTATTGAGAAAAGGAATGCCGTAGAGCAGCTGGGCTCCTGGGGCATGATGAGATGGTAGGTTTGTGTTAAAAAACTTAGCTGAGGATATTTGTGGGCCTATTATCCTTGGCGTACCCTGGTTTAAGATACGGATAATAGGATGAAGGGGAACTGACGTACTTGCTCAGAGGTAATGAGGACATGGCAAGCAGAAAAGTTTTTTGTATAGTTTTTCTACTCACAGGCAATGAGCACATGGCAGGAGTGAACTCGACGGAGGGTATTGGTGGTCAACAGAGGACATTTGTGGTCAACAGAGACATTTGTGGTCAACAGAGGACATTTGTGGTCAACAGAGGACGTTTATGGACCTTATTACCCTTGACGTACTCCGGTTGTGGGTACAGATAATAGGTCGGAAGGGGATCATCATACTTACTCAGAGGTAATGAGGACATGGCAAGTATGAAGGTTTCTTCGACGGAGCCTTCCCATTCAGAGGTAATGAGAAGATGACAGGAGTGGGCTCAATGAAGGAGGGCACATAGAACGACTCAGAGGTAATGAGGACATGGAAGTTCTATGTAAGGGGTGATTTGTTTTTGGCGGAAGTGAAACGACTCAAAGGTAATGAGGACATGGCCGTTTTGGAAATTTGTGGATCGATTACCCTTTTTTGTGCACTGAAAGTACAGGTATTGGATCATGGGGGAGGATCTCCTCCAGGAAGGAAGTTTAGAGGTATGATTATACATAACTTCTTATCTGAAAGAGTGACCGGGATGCGAGTTCAGAGGCACCAGCGGGTACATGACTCAATAATCTGGAGAATTTTGTTTAGACATAGTATTTCTTCATGAACTTGCCGTTGACGAGCAACATAAGCAAGTCTCCATTTTGCTTAGCGAGGCGGTAAGCACCGTTGGAGAACACGGCCTCGATGACAAATGGACCTTCCCATTTTGGTTGGAACTTGCCGACGGTCTTGTGAGTCATGACCATTGGCCTCCGGACTGCCAGAACAAGATCGTCCACTTGGAATGTTCTGATTTTGACCTTCTTGTTGAAGGCTCCTGAGATGCGTGCTTGGTATAGCTCGATCCTTTGCTGAGCTAGGAGGCGCTTTTCATCTAAGGCCTCCAACTCTTGTAGTCGACGTCGGTAGTTATCATCCGTCGTCAATTGATAAGTAAGGGCGACGCGGAGCGAGGGTATTTGAGTCTCTAATGGGAGAACGGCCTTACTCCCATATACTAGAGAGAATGGTGTATTCCCGGTAGCTGTTCGAACCGTAGTGCGATAAGTCCATAAGCATTCGTCGAGCTTCTCGTTTCAGTCACGTTTGTTGGAGGAGACAAACTTCTTGAAGAGTTTGATGATTGTTTTGTTGAATGCCTCTGCCAACTCGTTCGCCGCTGGGTTGTACGGTGTCGAAGCGACATTCTGAATACGGTGCGTATCGCAAAATCGATAGAATGCGTGGCTTGCAAACTGCGGACCATTATCATGGATAATCTTTCGGGGCAGTCCAAAGCGATAGATGACGTGATGCTTAAGGAAGCTGATCACGTTTGAAGTCTTAACTTCTGCGAGTGGGACCGCTTCCGCCCATTTGGAGAAGTAATCAGTGATCGCAAGTACGAAGCGATGTCCTCGGGAGGAAGGTGGGGTGATTGGACCAATGATATCTATTTCCCATGCTTCGAATGGCCAAGACGCTACTGTCGGATATATAAACTCGGATGGTTGGAGAATGAAATCCGCGTGGACCTGGCAGGCTTTGCATTTTCTAGCATAATCTATCGCATCTGTCACCATTGTGGGCCAATAGTAGCCCATTCGGTAAAGACGGTCTTGCAATTTAGGACCGGGCTAGTGGGCCCCGCAAACACTGTCATGAGCTTCTCGTACGGTTTCTTTGGCTTCTACGTTTGACAGACACCGGAGCAGTAATCCGTCGTAGGAGCGGCGATACAGTATTTTCGTCTCTGTATCGTAGAAGAATCTGAGAGAACGCCGTCTGATGGAAGTGGCTTCCTTTGGGTTCTCAGGCAGGATGTCGTAGACGACGAAGTCGATGAATGGTTGCCTCCAGTCTGGGGCATCATCGATCGTCTGGGCGGAATAACTCGCCATGAATCGCACATTGTTCTTGGGACAGACCAGTTCGTGGCCTATCATATCCACTGATTGGCGATCATAGTTCAGAACTGCTAGGGAAGTGGCAAGACCAGCTAAGGCATCAGCTTCGATATTTTGGAGTCTGGGGACATGTTCGATGAAGAACCCCTCGAATGACGAGATGATGTCAATCGCTATTTGGTAATAAGGGATCATGTCTTCATGGCGGACCTCGTATGAGCCCCGGATCTGATTGACGATTAGTTGGGAGTCGCCGTATGCTTCAAGGTATTCTATCCCCAGCTCTCTTGCAAGTTGGAGGCCAATGACCAGAGCATTGTACTCGGCCACATTGTTAGAGCAAGGCTCTGTGAGGGAATAAGCACGGTTAATCACCAATCCGGAAGGGAGACCAGCACTACCCCGACTCCGACGACTATATTACCTTCAGGTCCGGTCCTCGAAGCACCGTCGAAGAACATTCGCCATATAGCCTTGTGAGAGGTTGCATGTGAGTCGGCGACCTCATCTGGGATCTCTTCGTATATTTTGGAGGACTCCGAGCCTGGGTGGGCTGCTAAGAAGTCTGCCAGGGCATGACCTTTGACTGTCTTTTGGGGGACGAAGATCATATGATAAGGGGACAACAATATTGCCCATGTAGCGAGGCGAGAGCTGAGTGCCCCTGGTTTAGTCATGAGGACCCTGAGAGGGTTGACTCGTGAGATCACATGTATCGTTTGTCCGGTGACATAGTACCGCATTTTTTGAATGGCGAATGCCAGGGCGAGGCATTCCTTCTCCACAGCAGTGTATCGGTACTCTGGCCCAATCATCATTCGACTGAGGTAATATATGGCTTGCTCATGGCCTGCGTCGTTATTTTGTGCCAGCAGAGCCCCGAGGGAATGTTCCATTGCTCGTACATAGAGCAGGAATGGTTTTCCAGAAATCGGGGCCACGAGGACTGGAGGGTTCGACAAATATTCTTTGATGCTGTCGAAGGCGCGTTGGCATTCCTCGTCCCATACGAAAGAGACTCCTTTTTTTCATGAGATGGGCGAACGGTCGACATCGCCCGGAGAGGTTGGAAATGAACCTCCTGATGTAAGCTAGCCTCCCTTGAAGGCCTCTGAGTTCGCGAAGATTTTTCGGAGGACCCATCTCCATGATTGCTTTCGTCTTCTCAGGGTCTACATGGATACCCTGTGCAGTGATGATGAAGCCCAAGAACTTCCCGCTAGATACACCCAGAAAGGACTTCGTAGGGTTCATTTTCAAATTGTGCGCTCGTATTAGGTCGAATACCGTCCTTAGATCCTGCAGATGGTCTTCCTTGCAGTGACTCTTAACGGCGATGTCGTCAACATAGCACTCCACTGTCTTGCGTAGGTGGTCTCTGAAGATGATGCTCATGGCTCTTTGATATGTGGCGCTGGCATTCTTCAAACCGAAAGGCATGACTGTGTAGCAGTACGTGCCAATTGGTGTTCGGAATGATGTATGCTTTTCGTCCTCAGGAGATATTTTGATTTGGTTGTACCCCGAAAAGCCATCCAGGAATGACATACGTTCGAAGCCGCAGGTATTGTCGATCATGATGTCTGTGATAGGAAGGGGGAATTCATCTTTGGGGCACGCTTCGTTCAGATTGCGAAAGTCGATGCAGATTCGAATTTTCCCATTCTTCTTGAGGACGGGCACTATATTGGCGACCCAATCGGGATGTTGCTCCTCACGAATGAAGCCGCTGGCTATCAGTTTGTTGACTTCGACTTCGATCGCGTCCATGATGCCTGGACGGAAGCGTCGCTGTTGTTGCTTGACTGGCTTTGCATCTGGCCGTATGTTGAGTTTCTGAAGAGCAATATTGGGGTCTAACCCTGGCATGTCTTCATAATTCCATGCGAACACATCAATATATTCTCTGATAAGTTCCAGCAGCGATTCTCGCTCTTCATCTGTTAAGCTTTTACTGACAAAGATTAGCTTTGGAGAGGATTCGATGCCGAGGTCGACCTGCATAACCTCATCTTCGGTAGGAGGTTCTCTCTGCTCGAACCGCTTTTCCCATTGTGCATCCAGCTGTTGGGCCCACGGCTCTAGTTCGAGGATTTCAGGAATGTCTTTGTCCTCTTCGTAAGCGTCGACGAATGCCATATTGACTGACAGGACTTGTCTAAATATGTCTCCGATACTGGTATCCGAGTCGGAGGTTGGTGATCCGGTTGAATGTGACTGCCAGTCACAGTCCTCATCTGAACTCTCAGGTATTGTCGTAAAAGTTACATATCCTAGTCCACATCGAGTTTTGCTGTAGTAGTCCCGTGGCTTGCCAGCCGGGACTGGAGGCTTCAAAGGTAGTCGTCGCCCAGTGCCGTAGTTCAAGCCTGGCGCCGTCTCCAGATCATACCCCTGTTTCTGTATGAGATATTTGGATTGGGGGCTATAGAGATACAGAGGCAGTCTCCCGGCATCTGACCCAAGGTTGGCTTCCTCTATGGTGAAGGTATGCGGATCGTCTTTTCGGCCGAAGATGATTGGGTGATCCCCCCTTCGATTATGCGATAAGCGTCTTCTGCTGGAATAAGCTGGATTGTGGTGTGCACATTTGTCACCTGTGTGTGTAGGTGGGTGCCTATACCATGTTCCATAGCGTACATTGTACAAAGCTTATTAAGCTCGATGTAGTTCAAAGATAGCCCTTTATTGATGAAATAAGGTATCTTTTCTAGGGAGATTACATCATCAGCGGAGGGAACATCAGTGTGGGCAGCCACATACTTGGCTAGCTCCGGTTCCTCTTCGGCTACCCCCTGTGTAAATGAAGACTGAGAGGACGACCTGGGAAGCTTGATTGTTAGTGGTTCAGTTGATGGAGCAGAGCGTGGAGTTGTTGGCAGACTAGCGACCCCCAGTTTGGCACTTGATGTGGAGCGAGGAGTGGCCGGTTCGCTAGAAGTGTCAGACCTTGCATCGGGGTGACGACCCTTCTTGGGAAGGCGTATCGTCAGTGGCCTATTGGAGGGATTGAGCTTCTCCGTTTGGGGTTGACCGACTCTTAGTAGTCTGATTGTCAGTGGCCCCGTTGTGGGTCTCGGCACTTGGCCGGACCTTGGCAGCCGGATTATCATCTGTTCTTCCTGCGCCGAGAGGCTAATCGTGTCCTTCCACAGAGTAGCAGTAAGGGGTGCGGACTTGCCCGGTTTGCGAGCTTGGAGGTGGATCGTCTGAGGTCCTTCCGATCCCGTGGCCGTTTCGGTACCAGCTTGTTCCTTTCCTTCGCCAAGGTGCCTCTTCGATTTTTCGTATAGGCAGGAGTCCGAGTAGTAAGATTCGACCCCTTTGAAGTGATCGATGTCAGCAAATTCCGTCTTCACGAAGCCATGTTTGTCGACATATTTGAAGCACTGGTGTAGCGTGGAAGGAACGATCATGTAATCGTGTATCCATGGGCGCCCCAAGAGGATGTTGTAAGAAGTGTCTGCATCTATGACGTAGCAGGTGACTTCGGATTGGAGGTCGCCAATTTGACACTTCAGACGAATCTTTCCAATAGGGTAGCTCCTGCCCGAATTAAAACCGCTGATGGCGGTGCTTGTAGGCGTCAGGCGATGCATTGGGATACGGAGATGATGTAGCAGACCCTTTGGGATGATGCTTATAGAAGAGCCAGGATCTATGTGCATCCGATCCACCTTCACGTCGCCGATGTATCCCGTGTAGTATAGCGGGCGATCGTGTAGGTTAGTTTTGATGAGCATGTCGTACGGAGTGAAGACGATGTTGGGCATTGCTCCCGTGCAGGCACTGTCTTGGAGATCCACGGGTGAGTCCTCCCCGGTGAGGTTGGATTGAGCCAGATAGACATCGGCATTTTGGAGCGCTTCGCTTAATGCGATACGAACGTCCTTGGAGAGCCTTAGGAGTTCGTACAGTGACAGCTTGGCCGGCGTGTTAGCCAATTGCGCTAAGATGTCAAAGTTGTAGGGCCTTTCTAGCCCTTGGGCTGCCTCTTTTCGGAGGGATTTGTCGAAGCGAGTCTCCTTCGGCCTAGGCTTGTCGGTCGTCGAGGGCTGAGCCGGTCCCGGAGCATCAGTTGTAGTGGGTTGATGATTTTTATCTGGATTGTCAACCACAGGTTGGGATTGCGCTCCGGACCGTGTGACGACGGCTGTAGCTTCCTCGTTGTCTGCCGAAATTGTGTGGCAGGTTCTGACTTTTCTACTTTTCTTTTTGTCGGTGGAAGATGGTGTGGGCCGAGTCACTTCTGACACCAAGTCTGGATGGATCCACATGACCTCCCCTCGTGATGTGGTGAGGGGTACTAGACCGGCAGCCTGATCTCGGGGAGGTGGAAGATTGGTAATCTCCATTGTCGCTAGAGGGACGGGAACCATCCCGTCCTGAGTTTTCGTTGGAGGGAAGCTGCCGAATTGTACAGACACCATATTGGCCGCCACGGTTACCTCTTCGAAATCGATGGCCAGAGCGTTTGAGTCGATGAGGTTTTGGATGTACCGTTTCAACTGGTAGCAATCGTGTGTAGCATGATCGACATAGCGATGATAATGGCAGTACTTTGGATTCTCCATCTCTGCCGGTCGCGGTTCCCGTCTTGGTGGAGGAAGCTGTCCTGTCCCCTTGTATGAGCATGTCCAAGATGGGCTTGACGTGACCGTATTCGAAGGAGTAAGTGATTTGCGGCCATTGTTTGTCTGCTGGCTTCGGCTCAGGTTTTTGTGCTGTATCGGCCACCATAGCCTGCTTTTCCTTGCTATCCCGATTGTTGGAGGGGCTACCCCCATTATCGTTGTTGGGACGCTTGCCTTTGTTTTCTCCTTCCGAGATGTGCAATCCCAGTTGGCGAGCCTTCTTCAGTCGTTCTTCGGTGCTTGTGGCGCTGATGATGAACGTCTTCCAATCTTTGAATTGACTTTCGCCCATCCAGAGACTGATCGTTGGAAGCAGTCTCTTTTGGCAAATTTTAATTAAAGAGTAATCCGAATTTCCGGAGGGCAGCTTCATGGCGGTTTGGCGGAACCGCTCAATGTAGTTCCATGTCAGCTCTTTCTCTCCTTGGACGACGTCCATGAGGGTAGACATTGTGACGTCATGTCCTACCTCGTAGAATCTCTCCAAGAAAAAGCGCTTGAAGCCAGCAAAGGAGTGGATGCAGTTGTCTGGCAGGTTGTGGTACCAGTCGAAGACGACTCCTTCTAATGCCCCAATGAATAATCGTATGAGGATAGCGTCATCATGGGGCAGATGGTCGGTAGTAACCTCGAAGTAAGTGATGTACTGACTTGCTGAGGTCTTGCCATCATACGGGTTGATATTGAACGGCTTATATCTTGGTGGGAATGGAACATCCCTCCATTCAGCAGGGTATGGTTGCCGCATTCTGAGGTCTTGAGCGTTTTCTCGGGCATGGAACATGGCTCGGAGCTCCTGAACCTCTCTTCTTACTTCTCGGGCCTCATCTGTCGCGGTAGGGGTCGTTATTTCGGGAGGATTGTTGCCCGGGTTCGGTGCCGCCGAATTCGAGTCTGCATTGACTGCGGGACCCGCGCTTGTTTGGCCAGGCGTCCCTCCTTGCTGAGTTGGAAGGGCTGCTTTAATCTCGTCTACAGACTTGACCAAAGCAAGTAATATGGCTTCGAGATTGTCGATGTGCTGGCGATCACTGGAACCACTTTGATTGCTATCTGTCATGAACACCGTCCTTGTATGATGAGAAACGGAAGGGACGGTGGAGGATATATCCTCCGAGTCATACCCATGTACCGAAAAGTCATCGGGATATGTGGGAATATTCTCTTCTGGTTCGGACTCGGAGGGAACAGTACCCCTAGAGAGCTTGCTTCGTCTTGAGAGTCATGGATGTCCTCGGAGACATCGGCATCTGTTGTACCTGATGGGAGAGTTGTTTCTCCGGGCTCGTCTTCTTGAAACATCGGATTGTTGTGGATGTTCGGAGGAGTGCTACCCCCAGTTCCCATGACCCCCAGCGATGTGGATGATGAATCTCCCATTGCAGCGGATTTCGTCTTTGAACGGGTGTGTTGGAATACTTCGGTGGAGGACAACCGTTTGGATGACAGTTTCTTAGCTGTAGTGGTTGATATCTTAGGGCTGGAGATGCTTGTCTTCTTCCCTCTTCCCTCGGCGGGGACTTTCTGAGTGGAATTGCAGGAGACAACAGGAGGTGCCTCGTCCTCTGAGCTCGGATGCTGTAGTCTTTGGAAGACTGACGGTCGGTCTTCCGTCACTGCCACGTTGTTGCAACAGCAGTTGACGATGATCTGGGTGCAGTGACGTCCGTGTGAGGACTCTTTGTACGCCACGGCCCCTTATCTTTTCTTGCGTTTATGGAGGATAGCCTCACGCAGGTCAGAGGAACCACTCTGTCCGTTTGCCGCCGGGGGCTGGGTTCGAGTAGTTCGGTACAACTTCCCATCAGAGGCCCACGTGATAATCAGCGGGACGCCCCGATGGTCAGAGGTTGGGGCAGCTGGCTGGGCTTGGTGAGCCCGCGCTGCCCTAGACTGCCTCCTTTTAGCACTTGCGGGTGCGTAATAGGAGGAGTCCAAGTTGAATACCACAGAGTCTGGCTTATCACTCAGAGAACCATCAGGGTCAGGACCGCATGAGAGACGGTCGAAGACTGATCGAGAGAAGCGTGGAACGGATGCTATGCGGCTAGAATTAGATACCGTGCAGGCTGTCTGCATGTGGTTGTCTTCTGCCGTTGGATGAGTTGTTTTTGTGCGACTGGGAGCCACGACCGTGCAGGCTGGCCGCGTGCGGTTGGCAACTGTGGTCGTATGGGTTTTCTGCGAGCGATTGACTTCCACAGCTGCATGAGTTTCATCCATGTGGTTGGCAACTGTAGCCGCATAAGCTATGCGGCTGACAGATGTGGCCGCATGAGTTTTCTTCATACGGCTGGCGGATGTAGCCGTATGAGCTTTCTTCCTGCGGGTAATACCCTTATGCGGCTCGGATCGCATAGAGTTACTCTTTGCCCCTGCAAGTCCAGCATCATAGTATTTTCTTCTGCCGGACTTGGGGACAGCAGAGTTGTCTACGGTCCGAAGTGGGGCCGCAGGAGAGTCTTTTCCGCCGTCTTGAGCAACAGAGGGCATCCCATCGAGGGCTTGGGGAGGAGCAAATGATTTTGGCCTCCACTCTTTGCGAGCCTTCGTCCCGCAGGTGCGCTTCTGGACGGGGCCAACGCTTCCTTCGGAGAGCATCTCTTCAAACGCCTGTTGGTCGAAGCGGACGACCATCTTTTGTTGCGTGGAGCCAAGTTTGGCTGCATTCGACTGCGTCACCAACTCCTCAGCCGTAGAAAAGTTTGTCCCCAGCAGAGTCGTCATCGTGTTTGCCATTGATTGTAAAAGTACAGAACAGTTTTATGGGAGGACTGAACTTAGACTCACAATACAAACTCGCTTGTACAAAGAAAGCCTAGGGACGAAAGCCTAGGTACAGCAGACTAAGTACAATTGTTTATTTTAGATTCTGGGGGGTGACGATAGAGGCTCGGGAAGGCGACGGCAGCCCTGCCTTACTCCTTGGACGATCGGTATGCTGCCTTGGCTCGGGGAAGATCTGCTTGGCGTTGACGAAGAAATGCCCTTCTTGCTCTCCTCGTGTTGCTCTTCTGGCTTCTCTCTTTCTCTGTGTACTTCCTTTCTGATTATTAAGGGGGGAGCTCTCTGTGTATACGTATCTCTCTCTGATAGTGTATATTGCCAGGGAACGTATATATTGCAAGGGAATGGCACCTTGCTATTTATAGGAATGGGGTATGATCATTAGGGTTGTAATGATTGCTTCCTGGATATGGCGACGGCCTGTGGATTGGTCAATCTAGGCCATTAGTTTTGAGTGTGGTGAATCTGGGCCATTGAGTGTAGATTATACCAAATCCCATCAGCAATTAATGCTGATTGGAATAAATCTTTCTCATAATGATCTTCTGATGTATGCGAATAAATTAGATTTATTCTCCTGCCACGTGTCCCAGATTTTTGGGATTTGACCCAATCTTTGATTGCAATAGATCTGAGAAATTGATCGGCTTAGGACACGTGTCCTAGGAGCCATTGGGGGGATCTGAACCGCATGACGAGTGAGCCGCATATGATTTTGGGCCGCATATGGTTGGGGCCACGTGTCAGAACCGCCTGGGTAGTGGCCCTCTCATGGAGGTGATCATTGCGAGCCGCATAGGGATACATCCGCCTGAGCCGCATGGAAATGGTCCTCTTGAACCGCATGAGAAGTCTTTGCTCGAGCCGCATGAGGCTGTCTCGACCTGAGCCGCATAGAACGGATTCATTCTGAACCGCATGAGAAGTCCTTGCGTAAGCCGCATTAGGCTTTCTTGGCCTGAGCCGCATAGGACGACTTCATTCTGAACCGCATGGGAAGTCTTTGCTCGAGCCGCATACGAACGCCCACATGGCAAGGCCACGTGGCCTTTTTATGGCTCTTGGGGGATTTGTGTCAGAGATCTCTCTCTCTTTCCTAGAAGTCTGTCATTATGACAGAGTCATAATTTCTTCTTTTTGTGTCAGGGCTGTCACTTTTTCAGAGTTGTCAGCCGTCAATCATTTAATGCGAAGGGGCAGAGAAGAGGACTATCCTGCCACGTGTCTTCGGAGCCGCATGGGATGCCGCATGACTCTTTGAGCCGCATGGGCTTTCTGAGCCGCATGGGATTCTTTTGGCCGCATGGGTCATTTTCTTTAATATTTTCCATGCTTCTACAAGGCCCTTCGTCAAGTGGTCTGCAAGGTTCTTTTCTGACTTTATATAGTCTAGAACCATATTTGCCTAATAGGTTTTTTATCGATTTGAAGCGCAACTAAAGGTGCATGTTCATCTTAGCATTCACAGAATTATGCTTTAGTAATTTTGTAACAGATTTATTATCACATTTTATAAAAATTGCAGGAACAGGACTAACAGAAACATGTATATGCATAATAAGATTTCTAAGCCATTCGGCTTCTGTACATGTAGTGTCCAAAGCTATCTTTTCAGAGTCCATTGTACTCCTGGCAAAGATAGTTTGTTTACATAATCTCCAGGACATTGCAGCTCCTCCTAGGATAAAAATATATCCAGTAGTAGATTTCACATCATGTGAATCAGTTATCCAGTTTGCATCTGAGTAACCTGTTTGCCATAAAAAATCAACAACAGGTATTACAGAACACTGGAATTGATTGCAAACTCGCTTGTACAAAGAAGAGCCTAGAAAGAAAGCCTATGAAACAATCTAAGTACAATTGTTTAGTTTTGATTCTGGGGGTGACGGTGGAGGCTCGAAAAAGTGCTATCAACTCTGCCTTACTCCGTGGACTATCTGATGCAGTCTCTAGCTCGTGAAGATATTGCTTTTTTCTTGAAGGTTGCCAGCCTTTTGCAGGGGTGTGGCACCCTGCTATTTATAATAGGATAGATTTTGAGCCGCATAGACGGCTTGCGGCCATGTGGCTGATTAGCACGCGAAGACCCGCTCTTGGGCTGCCATCTGTCGGTTTGTTGGGAATTTATTGCAGCAAATCTGGGTAGTTAAAGAATTGGTCAGATTGCCACGTGTCCCGTTGCGTATAGCATTCTCAGTCTTCGATCATGTGGGGTTGCATGAGACTCAAGCATGCGGCCTGAATCACAATTACTCTCGGCTGCTGGAAATTTTTGGGCCGCATAAGTGTCATACGGCCTAGATGACACTTTTCTGGCCGCATGGAGGCATACGAACCCTGCTTTCGGGCGACGTCCCACGTCTTATCTTTCTTGTCAAAGTGTCAGAACTGTCATGTTTTGCCAGGACTTGTCAGCTTTATCAGTCGAACTGCTCCTCCTTGGTCGTATATTTTCCTTCTACAACTGTTCGTCGATGGGCCGTATATGTCTTTGAACAGTCATGCGGCTTTCCTTCATACGGACTTGTTTGGCCCAATGTACCTATACGGCAATTTGTAATCCGCATAAACTCCATATTTTTCATGTTTCTACAAGACCCCCTTCAAAGTTTTTAAATTACAAATTTAGAATACTTTGAATAAGAAGCATGAAAAATATGTCAAGCCATAGGGAGTCTTCAAGTTGCAGAGAGTGGTTTTCGAACTGCAAAGAAATCTTGAGTCGCAGAGAAATACTGAGCCGCAGGGGGATCATGTGTCGCAGAACAAATCTTGAGTCGCAGGGACGCTTTGAGCCGCAGAGAGTCTGCCAGCTGCCACTGCTGTATTTAATTCTCCTGACTCAGTTGTGGATCTATTTTCGAGATGAAGTCGACGGTTACTGGGGATAAAGTTCCCAAATGTCGACTCTATCTTTAATGATCTCGAAAACCGAAGAGACGCTCGACGGTTACTCGGGATAAAGTCCCCAACGTCGCCCCTATCTTAAATGATCTCGAGAATCGAAGAGTCTCTCTTCAGCAACTCTATAAATAGGAGTCATTCAGAGAAAGTCTTTCCTTTTTTACCTTTATACTTTCTGCTATGGCTCCAAAAGCTTCTAAGTCGGTTGGTGCGGCGGCCAAAGGGGAGAGACTTGCTTCTCCGTCGAGAGCGATAGACACTCCTTCCATTCATTCCGATGTGCAACCTTCTCCCAAGGGTAAGGATGGTGAGCAGATTATGACTGAAATTTCGTGCGCGGGGCTGTCATATACTGCCTCTACTATAAACTTGGTCGTTGTATGCCCTATCTCGTCTGGACCACATGTGTTCTATACGATAGGGCTGCATAGACTGAGTCGCATAACCGCTGCTTATTCGAACTTGAACTGGCTGAGTGCCTCAAGATGAATCTATATAAACTTTTCATGACCGAGCCGCATAGGTGCCGTATGAGCACTTTATGATTGGGTCGCATGAATACTGTAAGATTGGGTCGCATGATCGCCTTGTGACTGATTCGTACGAGTATTGGGCCGCATGAGTTTTTTTATGACTGAGCCGCATGATAATGACTGAGCCGTATAAATGCTGCATGAGTGCTTCATGAAGCCAGCCTCATAACTGTGGACTATATGAGTTCTATTTTGGCTGGGCCGTCTAACTGGCTAGGCCGCATAACAGAGTTCTTTGTTTTCTCGGTGCTGAATCCCCCTTCTTCTCATGTTTTTTGTAGGGGTCTGGCTAGCAAGCTTCTTTAGGACCGGTGTCGGTGATGGAGTGAAAGTACAACATTCTGGCGCCTATATCAGAGAGCTCAAAATGCCTCATGCTTCGGAAGAGTTTTCCCCACGCCTTTTTAGCATACACATCAAACAACTCAGGACTCTTCATGCTTCGGAAGAGTTTTCCCTGATGGTAGGAAGAGCCTTTATACCTCGGAGAGTTGGACGGTGGTCAGGCGTCGTTATGAACGTCGCGCCTTCACGGCTCTCCAAGTAGGCAAAACCACCATCAGGGACCATGTTTTGAAGGTATGGTCCCTCGGGGGAGCGGGGCTAAGGCATCCGCAATATGGAGGGAAGGATAGCATGCTATATTTACCTCCTCCCGGCAGCTCCTTGGAGATTCAACAGCTTTGTTTGCTTTTCAGCAGTAAAATATGACTTCTTTCGAGGGCCACAAAACTGCTTGAAGACGAAGCGATGTCAAACCCAACTATGTATTGCCAGATTTTCCTTTCTTTGCTGTCGATGTAGTCCTATGAATGTAACTGATCTTGAATGACCAGAGTATGCCCACTCTATTCTATTTGTAGTATTTTGTGGTGCTTGTACTAGAGGGCCTAATATAGCATTTATACAGGACATCCCACTGGAGGATTTTTGTGGACCTATTGCCCTTTTGTGCATCTGGAAATACAGCAAATAGATTTAAATAATATTTTGTGGACCTACTACTCTTTAGTATACCAATGGTGCGAGTAATAGATTAGGATAATTTTTTGTGGACTTATCATCATTTTTGTGTACCGGCGATGCGAGTACTGATAATAAGTGGAGAGGAAACCAGCGTATTTATTCAGAGGTAATGAGGATGTGGTAAATACGGGTCAAAATAAAGCCTTCCTACTCAGAGGTAATGAGGACATGTTAGGGGTAGGCATGATAGGGATACACAGAACAACTCAGAGGTACTATCAACGTGGAAGCTCTGTGCATTGGATGATTTGTTTGTGATGGACGGGAAAACAACTCAGAGGTAATATGGACATGGTTGTTTTTTTTCCGTTTGGGGAGTTTTGTGGACCTATTACCCTTTTTGTGCACTGACAATGCGAGTAATAGATTAGGATAAGTTGTATGGACCTATTACCCTTCTTCGTACTGGTGGTACGGGCAATAGATTTTGAGGCAAATTCTTGGCAGTAGAAAAGCTATGACCGGGGGGTTCATAGATACGTCCAAGAGAATTCATTCGGATTAATCAGAGAGTAAGTTCAGAGGTACCTGAGGGTACGTAACTCAATAATATGGGAGATTTGAAGTCAGAGTGCAAGTTCAATGATACCAGCGGGTATATAACTCACAATCCGAGAGATAGTTGGAGGGTGTCGTTTAGACATAGTATTTTTTGAGAAACTTTCCGTTGATGGGCATCATGAGCAAGTCTCAATTTTGTTTTGCGAGGCGGTACGCACCGTTGGAGAATACGGTCTCGATGACGAACGGACCCTCCCACTTAGGCTAAAATTTGCGGGGGTCTTGTGAGTCATGACCATTGGTCTGCGAATGGCCAAGACAAGATCGCCCACTTGGAATATCCTCTGCTTGACTTTCTTGTTGAAAGCCTGAGAGATACGCGCATGGTAGAGCTCTACGCTTTGTTGAGCTTGTAAACGCTTCTCATCTAATGCTTCTAACTCCTGTAGCCGTCGACGGTAGTTATCGTCTGCCGTTAACCGGTAGGTTAGGGCCACTCGAAGTGAGGGGATCTGTGTTTCCAATGGGAGGACTGCCTCGCTCCCGTAGACCAAGGAGAGCGGTGCATTTCCTGTAGCCGCCCGAATCGTCGTCCGATACGCCCATTTGCACTCACCAAGCTTTTCATTCAAGTCGTGTTTGTTTGCAGACACGAACTTTTTGAGGAGCTTGATTATGGTTTTGTTGAATGCTTCAGCTAGACCATTGGCCGAGGGGTTATATGCTGTCGAGTCCATGTTCTGGATCCAATTTTTATCACAAAATCGATAAAAAGCGTAGCTTGCGAACTGCGGACCATTGTCGTGGATAATCCTCTGTGGTAGTCCAAAACGGTAGATGACGTGATCTTTTATGAAGCTAATCACGTTCGATGTCTTGACCTCTGCTAATGGAACAGCTTATGCCCATTTGGAGAAGTAATCGGTGATTGCAAGTATAAATCGATGCCCTCTAGACGACGGCGGGGTGATTGGCCCAATGACGTCCATTCCCCATGCTTCGAATGGCCAAGAGGCCACTGTCGGGTGCAAGAATTCAGATGAAAGATGCATGAAATCTGCATGGATCTGGCAAGCCTTGCACTTCTTTGCATAATCAACTGCATCTGTGACCATTGTGGGCTAGTAATAACCCATCCGGCGAAGGCGATCTTGTAATTTTGGGACAGGTTGGTGAGCCCCACAAGTACCGTCATGAGCTTCACGTAGGACTTCTTTGGCTTCTGTACTTGACAGGCATCTTAGTAGTAGCCCATCATAGTATCGCCGATATAATATTTTTGTCTCCGTATCGTAGAAGAATCTGAGGGAGCGTCTTCTGATTGAGGTAGCTTCCTTCATATTCTCTGACAGAATTCCATAGACCGCAAAGTCGATGAGAGGGCGTCTCCAGTCTTGTATGTCGTTGGTTATCTGGGCGGAGCAACTCATACCCAGTTGAAGATTGTTCCTGGGGCAAATCAATTCATGGCCTATTACGTCGACTAGATGATGAGCATTATTTGGGAGTGCCAAGGAAGTGGCGAGACCGGCCAGGGCATCGGCTTCGATGTTTTGAAGTCTAGGAACATGCTCTATAAAGAACCCCTCCAAGGTTGTAATGATGGCCACTGCTGTCTAATAATAGGGAATCAGGTCCTCATTGCGAACCTCGTATGAACCTCGGATCTGGTTAACAACCAACTGTGAGTCACCATAAGCTTCCAGGTATCTAATTCCCACTTATTTTGCAAGTTGGAGTCCAATGACTAGAGCATTGTATTCGACTATATTGTTCGAACATGGTTCTGTAAGAGAATACGCCCGATTGACTACTAGTCCGGAGGGAGAAATTAATACCACCCCGACTCCAGCGACGATATCACCTTGTGGCCCCATTCTTGAAGCACCATCGAAGAACATCCGCCAAATGGCGTCGTGCAAAGTCATGTTCGAGGCGACGACTTCATCGGGAATTTCTTCGTAAATTCTGGTTGTTTCTGAGCCTGGATGGGCTGCTAGGAAGTCAGCCAGGGCTTGACCCTTGATAGCTTTCTGTGGAACAAAAACCATGTCATAAGGGGATAGTAGTATCGTCCAGGTGGCTAGACGAGAATTGAGTGCGCCTGGCTTGGTCATGAGAACCCTGAGGGGATTGACTCGTGAAATCACATGGATGGTCTGCCCTATCACATAGTGTCGTATTTTCTGAATGGCGAACACTAGGGCAAGGCACTCCTTCTCCACGGCAGTGTGCCTATGTTTAGGTCCTACCATCATCCGACTGATATAGTAAATGGCTTGTTCATGTCCCGTGTCATTATTTTGGGCTAGCAGAGTGCCGAGGGAATGTTTCATCACCCGTACATAGAGCAGAAAGGGCTTTCCGGCGACCGGGGCTACCAGAACTGGCAGATTCATCAGGTACTCCTTAATATCGTCAAAGGCATGCTGACATTCCTTGTTCCAAACAAAGGAGACACCTTTTCTCATGAGTTGAGTGAAGGGTTGGCATCACCCCGAGAGGTTAGATATAAACCTCCTGATATAGGCTAGTCTTCCCTGAAGGCCGCAGAGTTCGCGGAGGTTCTTTGGTGGGTTCATCTCCAGGATTGCTTTTGTTTTGTCGGGATCTATGTGAATGCCCCTGGAAGTAATGACAAAGCCCAAGAACTTTCCACTGGACACCCCCAGAAAAGACTTGGTGGGATTCATCTTCAGGTTGTGTGCCCGCATGAGGTCGAACATTGTTCTTAAGTCATGTAAATGATCATTTTTGGAGCGGCTCTTGACGGCGATGTCGTCTACGTAACACTCCACCGTCTTGTGCAAATGATCTCTAAAGATGACACTCATAGCCCGTTGATATGTTGTACCGGCGTTCTTCAAGCCAAAAGGCATGACCGTATAACAATATACGCCGATCGGCGTTCGAAATGATGTATGCTTCTCGTCATCAGGAGCCATCTTGATTTGATTGTATCCCGAAAAGCCATCCATAAAGGACATGCGCTCAAAGCCGCACGTATTATCGATCATTATATCGGTGATCGGAAGAGGGAATTCATCCTTAGGGCATGTCGCATTCAGATTGTGAAAATCGATGCAAATTCAGATTTTTCTGTTTTTTTTTTATGACTGGCACTACGTTGGCTACCTAGTCTGGGTGCTGCTCTTCACGGATGAAACCGCTAGCTATAAGCTTGTTCACTTCCGCCTCGATGGAATTCATGATATCTGGACGAAATCGTCGCTCCTGTTGCTTGACTGGTTTTGCGTCCGGATAGATGTTGAGCTTATGGAGTGCAATCTCGGGGTTCAGCCCTGGCATGTCTTCATAGCTCCAAACAAAGACGTCGATGTATTCTATGATGAGTTGTAACAACGACTCCCGCTCGTCGTCTGTCAGACTTTTACTGACGAAGATTGGCTTTGGAGAGGATTCATTGCCGAGGTTAACTTGCATAACCTCATCTTCAGTGGGAGGATCACGAAGTTCGAAGCATTTCTCCCATTGTGCATCTAGTTGCTGGACCCACGGCTCCAACTCAAGAGGTTCAAGTAGATCTTCATCTTCTTCTTCGATATCATCGGATGTCATATTGGCAGATAATGTCTGTCTGAATATATCCCCAATACTGCTATCAGAGTCGTAAATGGGTGACTCGGACGAATGGGAGTGCCACTCACATTCTTCGTCAGAACTTTCGGGCGTTGTAGGTGGAGTAACATACCCGAGGCCACGTCTGGATTTATGATACTGATCCTGAGGCTTCCCTACCGGTGCCGACGGCTGTAGAGGCAATCGTCGACCACTGCCATAATTTAGACCCGAGTAGCCTCTATGTCGTACCCCTGCTTTTGCATGAAGTACTTGGCTTGAGGACTATACAAGTAGAGCGGTAGTTTTCCAGCTTCGGGTCTGAAGTCGGACTCTTGTGGCGTAAAAGATTGAGGACCTTCTTTTCGGCCAAAGATGATTGTGTGAACCCATCCTCTTCTGTCTGAGACCGGGAAGTAAGCGTCTTTTATGGGAGTAAGTCGATTTGGGGTATGGACGGTTGTCACCCTGCGTGTGCAGGCTAACATCTAGACAGTCCCGCGTGGCATACGTTAGAATAGGCTTATCATACTCAGAATAGTCTAACGGCAGCCTCTTATTGATAAAATAAGGAATTTTGTCCACCGAGATTACAACATCCATAGAGGGGCTATCCACCTGTGTAACCACATATTTGGCGAGTTCTCCGTCTTCCTTGGCTACCCCATGCGAGCTCAGAGTTTGGGCTGCTATTTTGGGTAACTTGACCACTAAGGGTTCTGCTTGAGGTATTGATCTGCCTGGGAGTGTTGGATCAACACTTGGTTGTTGGCTCGTCTTGGAAAGACGGATGACCATCGGCTCGGCAAGAGATTTTGTGTCTTCTAGTCGCCTTGGAGCAGATTTTGGCAGTCAAATTACCATCAGTGTTACTGAGGGCTTCGCATCTTCCTGTTGCCTTTGATTGGACTTTGGCAGCCGAATCATCATTGGTCCTATAACAGGTTTTGGCTTCTGACTGGATCTCGGGAGACGGATGACCATTGGTTCTGACTGTGCAGGTGTGATAGGAGAATCGAGCACCTCTTTATGTAAGATTGCGACAAGGGGTGCGGCCCTGCCCGGTTTACGGGATTGGAGACGGATTCTCAAGGGTTCCTCTGGCCCTGCAATGGCCTCCGGCTCGTCCGTTATGTGTTTCCTGGATTCGTCATATAGACAAGCCTCTGACGAGTAATAAGATTCAACCCCTTTGAAGGGATCAATGTCGGCGAATTCGATCTTCAAGGAACCGTGTTTACTGACATATTTGAAACACTGGTGAAAGGTGGATGGCACGATCATATAGTCATGTATCCACGGACGTCCCAGGAGGATGTTGTAGGAGGTGTCTGCATCTATGACGTAGCAGGTAACTTCCGTCCTCAGGTCACCAATCTGGCACTTCAACCGGATCTTCCCTAGGGCATAGCTTCTTCCCGAGAACCACTAATGGCAGTGTTGGTTGCTGCTAGCCGGTGCATAGGGATGCCAAAAGTTGGAGCAGGCTTTTTCGGGATGATGCTTATTGACGATCCCGGGTCGATATGCATCCTATCCACCTTGATGTCGCCTATATATCCAGTGTAGTACAAGGGACGATCATGTAAGTTGGTCTTAATCAACATATCCTGCGGAGTAAATACGATGTTGGTCATTGCATCTGTGCTACCGCCGTCCTGTAGATCTGCTGGCGGGTCTTCCCTTGGAGGCTTGACCTGAGCTAAATAGGCATAGCATTCTGGAGTGCTTCGCTTAATGCGACACGAAGATCCTTGGAGAGCCTTAGGAGCTCGTATAGTGACAACTTTGTTGGCGTATTAGAAAATTGTGCTAATATGTCGAAGTTGTAAGGTCTTTCCAGTCCCTGGGGTATATCACTACGGAGTGGCATGTCGAAGCGGATCTCCTTTGTCTTGGACTTATTCGCCAGCGGAGGCTGAGATGGCCTTGGAACATCAGAGGGAGACAACGTTGCTGGCTGAGGATCTTCAGTTGGACTATCCCGTGCGGGCTGGACTTGCGCTGCAGACCGGGTAACCACATCTGCAGCTTCTTCAGCTTCAGCTGAATTGTATGGCAAGCTCTAGACTTCCTGCCCTTCTTCTTGTTGGTAGGAGATGACACCCCTGGGTAACTTCGGGCACCAAGTCTGGGTGCACCCACATGATCTCTCCTCATGATGTGGTGAGGGGTTCCAATCCAGATGTCAGGCTCCGGATGGGTGGAAGATTAGTAACCTCCATCGTAGCCCGGGAAACAGGTACTACCCCATTTGGAGTGCTTGTTGGAGGGAAATCGCCGAATTGAATAGATACCATGTTCGCTGCCACCGTAACCTCTTCAAAGTCTATCGACAGAGCTTTGGAGTCGATAAGATTCTGGATGTACCGCTTCAATTGGAAGCAATCCTGGGTGGCATGATGGACATAGCGGTGGAAGTGACAGTACTTCGGGTCCTCCATTTCTGCTGCTCGGGGCTCGCGCCTTGGTGGCGGGAGCTGGATCCTACCCCTTGCAAGAGCATATCGAAGATAGGTTTGACGTGACTATCTTCGAACGAGTAATTGATCTTAGGCCACTGACCTTCCGCTTGTTTTTGTTCATGCTTCTGAGTCGCATCAGTGACCATGGCCTGCTTGCCCTTGTTGTCCCGGTTGGTGGTGGTGCCACTGTTGTTGTTATTGGAGGTGGGACCAGGATGTCTGCCCTTATCTTCTCCGTCTGGGATGTGTAACCCCAGCTGGCGAGCCTTCTTCAATTTTGCCTCCGCGTTGGTAGCACTTATGATGAAAGTCGTCCAGTCTTTGAACTGATCGTCTCCCATCCAGAGGCTAATTGCAGGGAGCAGCTTCTTTTGGCATATTTCAATTAGGGAGCTCTCGGGATTGCCCTGAGGCAATCTCATCGTGGTTTGGCGGAACCGCTCGATATAGTTCCTCGTCAGTTCCCTCTCTCCCTGAACAACGTCCATGAGAGATAACATCGTGACATCATGCCCCACTTCGTAAAATCTCTCCAGGAACATGTGCTTGAAGCCGTCGAAAGAATGGATACAGTTGTCGGGGAGGTTGCGGTACCAGTCGAACGCGATCCCCTCCAATGCTCCGATGAATAATCGCGTGAGGATGGCGTCACTATGCGACAAGTGGTTGGTGGTGACTTCAATGTAAGTCATTGTACCGACTAGCAGAGGTCTTCCGATCATAAGAATCGATATGGAACGGCTTGTACCACGGTAGAAAAGGCACATCTCTCCACACAACGGGATATGGCTGCCGTATTCTTAGATCCCGAAAGGAGTCTCGGGCATTGAACATCGCTCGGAGCTCCTGGACTTCCCTCCTAGCCTCCTTGGCTTCATCTACAGCTGAAGGAACGGATGGTGCTACGGGATCATCACCCAAAGGAGGGGCGGTCATGTTGGAGTCCGCGTTGACTGCGGGTCCCAAGCTTGTTTGTCCGGACGTCCTCGCTGGTTGAGCTGGCAAGGCGGCTTTGATCTCATCTACCGACTTAACTAAGGACAGGAGCATGGCTTCAAGCACTTCTAGCCGTTGTCGATCGGAAGGCGCTTCATGATCTTCGTCAGTCATAAAGACTCACGTAGGTAGAGGTGGAAGGGATTGTGGCAGAGGTACTCTCGATGTCGTACCCTTGTATAGAGAAATCGTCAGAAAATGTCGGAATATCATCTTCGTCAGACTCGGAAGGGGTGCTACCCCCTGTGCAGGAAGCCACATCGTCTTGGCGAGGGTGGTGGCCCTCAGGGAAATCCGATTCTGTTACAGAGTTCTGGGGGATCTCTACCCCCTGTGTGTGCTCTTAGTACACCGGTTGTTGCATACATTGAGGGGGCTGCTACCTCCAGCTTCATCTAATCTCAAGGAGGCTGAAGATGCACCCCAGGTGCCGGAAGCTTCTTCTTGGATCGAGTGCCTAAATAGACACCCCTTGTGGTGGATGGGAACCCCCCCAGATGAGGGTCTTCTTGCAATACTGGCCGAGATGGTCGGGCTGGAAGAGCCTGTCTTCTTTCCTCCCTTGCCAGGAGGAACTTTTTGAGTTACGTTACAGGAGGCGAAAGGAAACTCTTCGTCCCCTGGAATTTGCACATGTAGGACAGGTGCTGGCTGCTGCAGTCGCTGGAAAACTGACTGCCGATCTTCAGGCGCTGCTGATTTATTACAGCAGCAGTTGATGATGACTTGAGTACAACGACGCCCCGAGAGGGACTCGTTGCATGCTGATGCTGCCGTCTTGCGCTTGTGAGTAATCACGTCATGTAATTCGGTAGGAAGCTGCTCTGCCTTCGCACCAAACTTGCGAACTCGGGGATCCCGAGCGCACGAGTGCTTAGGCATCATGTTTGCTCCCTGATCCGTGGCTAGTAAAAGCACTTGTACTGGATCTTTAGAGGAAGACTTTAAAGACCCACCCTGTCCGTTAGCCCTGGGGGACTGGACGCGGGTGGTTCTGTATAACTTTCCGTCAGGAGCCCATGTAACAATTAACGGGGCCCACTGACAGTCAGCAACTTGGACAGTTGACTGGGCTGGTTGAGCCCGCACTACCCTAGACCTTTTTGACTTAGCGCCCAAAGACGCATAGTAAAATGAGTCCACACTGATACATCCCGCCTCTTTAATGGGCCGCATGGAGTCGGGCCCGCATGAGAGGCGGTCGAACACAAAGCTTCTGACAGGGCCGCATGAGACGTCCTGTCTGTGGGTAGGATTGGTCGTCGCATGGCCCATCTTCTTGCGGCTAGACCTGGTTGCCGCATGGATCATCTTCCTGCGGTGAGAGTTGGCTGCCGCATGAGTCGTCTGTCTGCGGCCAGAATTGGCTGTTACATGGGCAAACTGCCCATCTCCTCTCTGAGGCCTCCTCTTTATCCGCATGGAGTTCCCTTGTGCCCCCAAAAACTCAGCATCGTAGTGTTTTCCTCTGCTGGATTTGGGGACAGTGGGGTCCTCTACGGTCGAAAACTGAGCCACAGGAGAGTTCTGGTCACCGTCTTGGGCTGCAGAAGGAGCTTCTTCGAGAACTTGGTCGGGGACAACAGTTTTGTGCACCGACGCCTTGCGAGTCCTCTTCGGGTTGGCTCGCTTCTGAGACGGGGTGGCGCTCCCTTCAGAGAGCAATTCTTCGAAGGCTTGTTGGTCGAAGCGGACCACAAGCATCTGCTGTGTAGAGCCGAGCTTGGACGCGTCAAATTGCGTCACCAACTTCTCATCGAAAGAGAAGGATGTCCCCAGCAAAGTCGCCATCGTGTTTGCTATAAAAAATCAACAACAGATATTACAGAACACTGGAATTGATTGCAAACTCGCTTGTACAAAGAAGAGCCTAGAAAGAAAGCCTAGGAAATAATCTAAGTACAATTGTTTAGTTTTGATTCTGGGAGGTGACGCTGGAGGCTCGGGAAAGTGCTATCAATTCTGCCTTACTCTGTGGACTATCTGATGCAGTCTCTAGCTCGTGAAGATATTGCTTTTTTATTGAAGGTTGCCAGCCTTTTGTAGGGGTGTAGCACCCTGCTATTTATAATATGATGGATTTTGAGCCGCATAGACGGCTTGCGGCCACGTGGCTGATTAGCACGTGAAGACCCGCTTTTGGGCTGCTATATGTCGGTTTGTTAGGATTTTGTTACAGCAAATCTGGGTAGTTAAGGAATTGGTCAGATTGCCACGTGTCCCGTTGTGTATAACATTCTCAGTCTTCGATCATGTGGGGTTGCATGAGACTCAAGCATGCGGCCTGAATCACAATTACTCTCGGCTGCTGAAAATTTCTGGGCCGCATAAGTGTCATGCGGCCTAGATGACACTCTTCTGGCCGCATGTAGGCGTACGAACCCTGCTTTCGGGCGACGTCCCACATATTATCTTTCTTGTCAAAGTGTCAGAACTGTCATGTTTTGCCAGGACTTGTCAGATTTATCAGTCGAACTGCTCCTCCTTGGTCGCATATTTTCCTTCTACAGCTGTTCGTCGATGGGCCGCATATGTCTTTGAACAGTCATGCGGCTTTCCTTCATGCGGAACTGTTTGGCCCAATGTACTTATGCGACAATTTGTAATCCGCATGAACTCCATATTTTTCATGTTTCTACATAACCTTCTATGATATCAGGGTATCTAGTATAATAAAGTTTATAATCTAGAGTCCTCTTAATATATCTAAATACTATGCCCAATGCAGTCCAATGTGACTGATTTGGGTTACTAGTATATCTACTTAGTCTCCCAATAGCAAATGCAATATCGGGTCTGGTCCTATTTATTATGTACATAAGGGACCCTATCATCTGTGAATATCTATGTTGTTCTATAGGTGATCATTCATTCTTCTTTAAAACAATATTACTGTCATAAGGAGTAAGGACAGGTTTTTTGTCAAAATACTCAAACTTTCTTAGCTTTCTCAATTGAATGTGTAAGGATAGAGTATGGCCCTCTTTGCATTTGGAAACTTGCATTCATAGGATCAGGTTTACTTCACATAGATCTTTCATATTAAACTGGTTAGATAAATAATTCTTAGTGTTATTTACCAATTCTAGTGAAGATCCTAGAATAAGGATATCATCAACATACAAGCATAACATGACACAACTTCTATTTGTATTTTTAGAATACAAACGTTTGTCATATTCGTTTGGCATAAAACCAAATTCTAAAATGACTTTGTCAAATTTGTTGTGCCATTGTTGGGGAGCTTGTTTTAGGCCATAAAAAGAATTTACTAATCTACAAACCTTCTTTTATTGACCTTTAGCAATAAACCCTTCAGGTTGCTCCATATATATTTCTTTCTCTAAATTTTTATTTAGAAATATTGTCTTTACATCCATTTGATGGATCAGCATATCATGAATGGAAGCTAAAGCTAGAATGGTTCTAATTGAAGTGATCCTAGCTACAGGAGAGTAGATATCAAAATATTCTTATCCTTTTTTCTGGGTAAAACCTTTGGCTACTAGTCTAGCCTTGTATTTCTCTATGGTACCATCGGCTCTAAGTTGTTTTTTAAGATCCACTTACAACCTATGGGTTTACTACCTAAAGGTAGGTCTGCTAAAAACCAAGTACTATTCTCCATAATGGAGTTGTACTCATTGTTAATAGCTTCTTTCCAAAAAGGGGCATCGAGAGAGGAAATGGCTTTTTCATAAGTTGAGGGATCACCCTCTATCAAAAATGTGAAGAATCCTTCTCCTAAATTCTTTTCAATCCATTTTCTTTTACTCCTTCTAGGTTCTATATCTTGTTCTGGTTGAGAACTTGATATTAGAACATGGAAACTAGTAGATAGAGTAAGAGAAGGGTTGGAGGAAGATAAAGAAGTTCTATCCTTAAAGAAAAATATATTCTCAAAGTAAACTATATCTCTAGCTTCTATAATTGTATTATTAGAGATTTTATTTACTTCAGAATGAGTTACAAGAAATCTATTGGCATTACTATCTATAGCATATCCTATGAATACCGCATCTACAGTCTTAGGTCCAATCTTCCTCTTTTGGGTTCAGAAATTCCTACCTTAGCTAGACATTCCCAAACTTTGAGGTAATTAATCATAGGAGTTCGGCCTTTCCATAACTCATATGTTGTCTTATCATTAGACTTACTGGGTATCCTATTATGGATATAACAGGCTAACAATAATACCTCTCCCCACAGATTATCAGGAGCACGTGAGCTGAGAAGCATGGCATTTATCATGTTTAACAGAGTGTGATTCTTTCTTTCAGCAACTCCGTTGGACTGTGGTAAATAAGGAGCAGTTACCTCATTAATTATTCCATGTTCTTCACAAAAATTAGTTATTTCATTTGCGGTATACTCTCCACCACGATCTAATCTAAGAATCTTAATCTTTCTATCTAACTGGTTCTCAGCTTCATATTTATAGACCTTGAACCTGTCAAGAACTTCATCTTTAGTTTTAAGAAGGTAGGTGTAACAATACTTTGAATGATCATCTATAAAAGTGACAAAGTATTTTCTACCGCCTCGGGTTAAAATCCTATTGGAATCACAAACGTTATTATGGATAAGTTCTAGAAGTTCAGAATCATTTTGGACAGATTTGAAAGGTAGTCTAGTGTTTTTGGCTTGAACACAAATCTCACATTTGTGTTTATTATCTATAGGAGTCTTAGGAATAAGATCTAAGTTCATCATCCTTTTAAGAGATCCTAAATTCACATGACCTAGTCTGGCATGCCAAACAGTAGAGGATTCAACATTAGCGACAACAAGAGAAGGATTTGAACTTTTATTCATAGTACTCAAAATAAAGAGTCCGTCCTTTATAAATCTTTTTCCCATAAAAAGTTCATTCTTAGAAAAAAAAACTACTTTATTAGCCTCCATTACAATCTTGTATCCTGAGGCTACAAGTAGAGACCCACTAACTAGATTCCTCCTAACCGATGACACATTAAGCACATCATAGAGAGATAGAATTTTCTCCGATGTCATCTTCAGATCTATTCTTCCTCTTCCTACATTCTGTGCCGTTGAGCCATCTCATAGGGTCACACATACTCTACCTGATTCCTGATAGTTTAAAAAATAGGAGCGATCAAATGAAACGTGAACATTAGCTTTAGAATCTAACCACCAATCATCAGAATGGTAAAAAAATATTAACTATAGGTTGATAGCTTACAGACCTAAAGGAGCTAGAAGACCTATTCAGAATCATGTTAGCCTCTGGCTTGTTTGAGCCTTTCCCTTTGTAGAAGGTCTTGATAGCTTCTTTCTTCCTATGGAAGTAGTTGATGGCCGTATGGTTTATTTTACAACACACAAAACAAAATATTCTCTGATCCTGAGTCTGACTAAAGTTTCTAGGTTTCTGAGATTGCTGGTGATGAGGGTTTTGGTGATGTGGCTGAAAACTCTGCTTATTTTTGAAAGAGTTCTTCTTGGATTTGAGATGGTGGTTAGACTTGGGTTTTCCATAGGCTTCTACAAGGTTTACCTTAGCTTTGGAATCAGACCTAGCTTTGGACTTTATCATAAACTCTTCTTCTGTTCTAAGTCTCTTTAGAACTTGAGGATATGTAAGAGTTCCTTGTAGATGGATAAGATCTTTGGCAGTATCAGACTTGGAAGGAGGGAGTTTATCTATCAAGCATCCTATTTTATGCTCAGTAGAGAAGAATGTACCTGTGGCGTAAACATGCCTAAGGTGTTCCTGCAATTCATGGATTTGGTCATTGATAGGTTTATTATCTACCATGACATATATGTTGAATGTGGAGGAATTGAATATTTCAATTCCAGTATCATCACAACCATATTCATCTTCCAAGGCATCCCAGAGTTCTTTAGCGCTTTTGTACTAAAAAAATATGTCATAGAAAGACTCAGACAAAGCACTTAAGATTTTATGGAAACAATGGTAGTCTATTTCCTTAGGGGTCTTAGGTTTGGAGAAAGAGGAGGACTTGGTTACCCCTATGTCAGATACAGTATCGTCCGAATCATTTGTGATGGGTGTGGACCCATCAATAGCAGAAATCAGACCTAAAGTGGTAAGCCAAAACTTCATTTTGAAGTAGGTGCTATTGAACTTTGAAGGTTTGGCAGTGAAGGTCTTTTCTTTTACAGTCATGATTTCTAGAGGTCTGCAGAAATTATATTATTCAATAAGGATAATATTATTATGGGATAATAGTTTGAATGATCTTGATAATTAACCTTTAAAACTTTAGTATTTTCAAGTTTTGATAAGGTTGGGTTAGCTATAGGGGCCGGTTCCCAGCAAGCGGAGGTCTACTAGGGACGCTTAAGAACCGGTCGCTTAGATGATTTACGTCTTGTTGACAGAAAGGCCCTTTCGGCTTGTGCCCAAACAAATCTCTACTTTTAAAACTTTAGGATTAAAGGGATTTGCAAAATCAATAAATATTTTCTTTTCCTAAAATGAAATAATTGAATAGTTCAAGACTAGTGATGTCACAAATGTATTGATTCACTAATGTTTATGAGGATGACCAATTTCTAAAATCACAAGATTATATATTTTGGTCCTATGAAGTAACAAATATTGTTTAACCAATGATAATAAGTATGGCAAATATTTGACAAATATTAAACAATTTCTATAACAAAATCTAACTAAGATTTGTTTAACAAAATGCTATATATATATATATATATATATATATATATATATATATATATATATATATATATATATATATATATATAAGGACAATTATATAAGAGAATTGTCTAGCAATAATTTAATGAATATTTATTAAAAATAGAGAAATTTTGAGTCGCACCCACTTATTTTAACCAAATTCAAGGTGCACCCCACACAATTTCCATAATGCAAGACACCCCCAACTTTTAACGGTTTTCGTCCTTCGTTAACGGTCAACTCCTTTGACCCATTTTTTGGACGAAAATGCCCTCTTCTTCCCCATGACCCCCCCGTTCCAAGACACACCCCTCTGCACGCATGCCCTCGCCGGCTGCCGCCCACCCCCCACCGTACCCCTGCGCCCCCCTCCACCTCCCCTGTCACCCTCGAAATCCGTGTTACGTATTTTCGTATACGTGTACATATTTCGGGTTCGTATTTTTATTAGTCATGGTTAGCTAGTCATGATTTTATTTTTAGCATGTTGCATTGGCATGGTTATTTTGGCATTTCATTGGTTATGGCTTAGCTTGGTTCGGTTTAGCTTGGTTTGGTTTGCTTTTGGGTTCATCATGAACCAAAAGAAAACCCCTACCTACTACCACCATCATCATTTAAAACCCAACCCCCTTTCTCTCTCATCTTTACTCTTCATTTATTTCTTCATCTTCTTCCTCTTAACTTCTCCACCTACCAAGAGAAGCTTAGGCAAGTGCAACTTGCTTCATGGAGAAACTCCATTTTTGTTGTTCTATTGTCTTCCTCGCGAGATTCTAAGATACTTTAGAACTTGGCACTTTTTATTTTTGATAGATATTTGCTTGTAGATCTAAGTTTATATTATTTTCGGTTTTCTTGGGTTTTGATCTATTAAACTTCATTATTTTCATGTTTTGATTGTTCCATGTTGTAGAGAAATCGATTTTACCCAAAATAGACCTTTGAAAAGTTAGATTTTGACTTGTTTTGAGGAAGTTATGGCCAAAAGCATTTTTGGCCATTTTTATGTTCATCTGTCCTGATTTTGGCAGGGACGATGAATAGTGCCGCATGAATAGTACCGCAGCCGCATAAATAGTGCCGCAGTCGCATGAGCATGAATAATACCGCAGCCGCATGAATAGTGCCGCAGCCGCATGAGCATGATTAGTACTACAGCCGCATGAATAGTGCCACGGCCGCATGAGCATGAATAGTACCGCAGCCGCATAAATAGTGCCGCAGCCGCATGAGCATGAATAGTACCGCAGCCGCATGAATAGTACCGCAGCCACATGAGCATGAATAGTACCGCAGCCGCATGGAATGAATAGTGCCGCAGAATGCCGCATAGGGCCTGTTTTTGGCTGTTTTATGTCCTATTTGGCTGAATTGTGGCCAGAATTTCTTCCAACTCCTAACATGAAAGTTGTAGATCTTTTCCTTGGCTTCAAGAATATGTTATTAGTTATTTTATGTAAGTTTTTCTCATTCATGATAATGTAAGAATAGAACACGATAGTGGCCCGCTGTGGCGCACTCTTGACAAGTAAACTGACATGATATATCTCGACATGTTGTTACGACAGCTAGCCTGACATGACAAGTAGGAACGACCTGGACACCGTGGGCTATTGTGTTTGTACAAAGAAATTGGCACTGTCTTGCATCATGTCTAGGATGGGGATCCCTGAGTACCACGGTCAGGGGTACCCACTGTAATCGACTAAGGCTAATAAACTATAATAATTCAGTAGTCATGAAGAGATTTTCCAGCTACAGGCAATCCCGTTATCTGGACGCACTAAGTGGACTTGTAGCCTACCGACGAGTAGGGCACATTTCCAGCACACTGTCACGTGTTGCATCCTTCATAAACGGACATTCGATATGGATAACCGGATGGTCTGCAGGGCTTGTGGCTGTTGGGATAATCTTATTGCATCTTGCTAGTAACTAGACCTGTGATAACCCTAGTTAGTTAAAAGTATCAAGCCGTACTCTTGATTGGCCGTGATTGATTGGATGGAGTTTATTCCAGCTTAGTTTTATCCTGATCCTGTGCAAGATTGTGACATGACATGATTATTGATGCTTGCCTTAACCATAACGATTGGGGGTCCAGTTCTATTCAGGCGAAGGATTATAACCCCGGTCCTTGTTTGGTTTAAGGGTTGTAACCTGGCTCCCGGAACAGTTCTGTGTCCTCTCTTCGTTTATTGTCTTATTTCAACCCCATGCCATGTTCATCATGTTTTACCTTACCTTAATACCATGATTATTTATACTGGCCTTAGCAATAAAGATCAGGGGTCCAGTTCTGTTCAGGCGAAAGGTTACAACCCCGGTCCTTGTTTGGTTTAAGGGTTGTAACCTGGCTCCCGGAGCAGTTCTGTGTCCTCTCTTCGTTTATTGTCTTCACTGTACCAATAGTATTTGAGACGGGTTTCTATTCAGGTGAAGGGCTGCAACCCCGGTCCTTGTTTGGTTTAATGGTTGTGACCTGGCTACTTGAATGGTTTCTTCGTACTCAGTTTACTGTTGTTATCTCTATTATTATCAGTTCTTATTTATTATTTATCTTTAATATTCTATTATGATATGCTGGTTTTAGTTCCTAAGTGAAGCCTCCTTTGTGGCACTTGCTCTTTCTGGGGTCTGATCCAGCTGGTTTTGTGTGGCCAGATATCGGAGCAGCACCAGAGGATCCACCTGTCTTCCAGCCAGATGGTGACCACCAGGCGTAACCCTGGCAACGAGTGGGTTTCTTTTTGTCCTCCCACTTTATTGTAAAAATTATTCTTTTGAGGCGTTTTGCCGACGAGCACGTGTTAGCTCGTATTGCACCTTTATTTATTGTCTGCCTACGGGCTGTAACATGATTGACAGATCCTAGGGTTGATCATGTATGACTGAACTCTTGCTAGTCTTGACATTTTGTACGACTAGCTTCATGATCATCCAATATGTAATATATGGGACGCCTTGCTATTATATATTTGGTGCTCTGACATCTTGTAACTATTATTGCTTGCTTGAGATTGAGACAATAGGCTTGTTCATGACCATAGGAGACTGTTGGCTTGTAGTTAAACCCTCATGTATCTAGACAGCTGTGACCGTATAGCGAGGTGGGTTGCACTTCAATATGCGTAGCTGGCTATGTACGCCCCCGTTCTCCAGTATTCTGGTTCTGGGGCATTACATCCCCCTCCCCCCCGCGCGCTCCCGCCGGCGGCTACCGTCGTTGTTGTTGTTGCTGCTGCTGCTGAGCGGGAGCGGGAGAGGGGGGCGGAGCGAGGCGGGGGCACGGGGGCGAGGCGGGGGCACGGGGGCGGAGGGGACGCGGGGCAGAGCAGGAGCGGAAGAGCTGGTGCGGGGCTGGAGCGCTGGGGCGGCGGGAAGCGGTGGTGGTGTTGGTGAAGGTGGTGGTGGTGGTGATGGTGATGGTGAAGGTGAAGGTGGTGGTAGTGGTGGTGGTGATAGTGAAGGTAGTGGTAATGATGGTGGTGGTGGTGGTCATGGACGCGGCAGCGACTGGGCGGGGGTACGACAACGACGGGGCGGGGGCGGGGGCGCGGCAGTGGCGGGACGGGTTTGGGTTTGTGAGTGAGAAGACGAGGGTATTTTTATCAAAAATTATCGGTCAAAGTGTTTGACCGTCAGTTATGGCGGTTTTCGTCAAAAGTGTGGGATTCGTACATTATGGTAAAGTAGTGGGGTGCACCTTGAATTTGGATAAAGCAAGTAGGGTGCGACTCAAAATTTCTCTTAAAAATAATATTTGACAATAATTTAATGAATATTTCTCTTCAACAATTTTTGCTAAACAAAGTTTGCTAAATTTTCTGTCAAACGAAAATATGGGATGGACCTCAATATATAAGTTGTTCTCCAACGGATGAGAATAATGGCGAATTTAACCGGCCTATTAAACACTAAACGATACAAACGTTACAACACATGAAAACATGTGATTCATTGAATCTGGACAGAAATTCATGTATCCAAACGTTACAGAATTTAATGAGTTATAACGGTCAGAAACTTAAAGAGGAGCAAAAAGATTTTTTAGGGTCTTAGTCCGAACCCGAAGAGAAAATTGAATCAACATTCGGCGCCCGCAGATGTGGGCACGTACCCACACCCGTTACACGTGCCGAACCGAGCCGGGCCGGGCGGCGGCAACGGCGCACGCGCGTGTGGCTCATAGGGCACCCACACAAGACTTCAATGAAGCAAAGGAGAGCAAGTGTATATATGCACTAGTCATGGGAACTCCCAACCGATGTGGGACTATTAATGAACTTTGAGCTTTTGCACTTTGCACAACTACAACACTTGCCATATTCATGAGCACAGATGCATGCTTTGGCTTCTTCTTCTAAAATTTTTTTCAATTCTTCAAAAAAAATTCAGAGTATGTGCAACACCAAAATTTAGGGTTTCTTCATCCGAGATTCTTTGTACTATCATAAAAAAAATCATGTATTTTCTTCGGCTTCTTCGAATATTTTCTACTACCCAAGAATTTAATTTGGGTTTTGTTTTGTGTTCTTCAAAGAGATTTTTTTCCTTAACTGATCTGAGTTTCTTATAACTGATCCGAGTTTCCTTACTGCTGATCAAACACCTTGAAAATTTTAATTCAACTTTTTCTGTTTCTATTATGTAAACAAAATCATATTCAATCTTACTTAGAATTATTCTTTATTGTTGTTTCATTTGGTCGTTTTTCTTGTTCTTGTTGCTTTTTACAATCCAAAGTTTTTTCCCTAATGTACATTATTTTGTGTTTGTTTTAAAGATGGTACCGGGTGTTGTAGTTAACTTGCGAAATATTGAAGGTAAAAAATTGCAAGATATCGAGGATAATGATCTATATATTGGGAAGAAGTTTAATACATTAGATGAATTATACGAGGCATATAAAAGTTATGGAGAACGATTGGGATTTGCAGTTAGAAAATTAACTCAACGAAAGAATGGAGATGGGATTGTCAGAAGTATGTCATATTGTTGTACTCGAGAAGGGGAACCTACTAATGCGAGTCAAGACTCAACCAAACCCAAAATGACCCACCAGATGGGGTGCAAAGCTAAAGTAACTGCACGGCTATATATTGATGACAAATGGGAGATTACTACGCTTGTTCTTGACCACAATCATGATGTTAGCCCAAGCAAATCTCGGTTCTACCGTTGCAATCGAAAAGTAAGTACACATGTTAAACATCGACTTGATCTTAATGACCAATCAGGAATTAGGATGCACAAGAATTACATGTATGTGGTAAACGAGGCTGGTGGATATGATAATATCATATGTGGTGAAAAAGATTGTAGAAATATAATAAAAGAAATAAGGCGACTATGACTTGGAGAGGGAGATGCAGTGGCTATTATGAGATTTTTTTGAAGAAGGTAAGAGAGAACACAAGGTTTTATTTTGTTGTGGACTTAGATAACGAGGATCGTATAAAAAATGTATTTTAGGCTGATGGTTGGAGTGGAGAAGCATATAAGGAGTTTGGTGAGGTTGATAGTTTTGATACCACGGGTCTCAAAGAGCCTCTTATATTCTAGATCTGGGAACCTAAAAGTGGTGAAAGCAGGGTTCGGTACCGGATGGGTTGTAACTGCTAGATCTGTCCCTTGTTAACAAGTGAAGGAAGGCGAGCGATGAGTCTCAATGAACGGATAGAAGCTACTCTAGTAGCATTAATTCATGCTATAAAGAAAAATCTGTTAAGAAAGATAGGTTCGTATTTGACTAACAAGTATGACATGCCATTTGCTTCTTTTGTCGGGATGAATCACCATGGTCAATCAATATTACTTGGGTGTGGGTTGCTCTCAAACAAAAATACAGAAACATTTATATGGTTATTAAAAAGGTGGCTTAAATGCATGTCTGGTTGTGCTCCACAAGCAATTATAACTGATCAAGATAAAGCCATGCAAAATGCAATTAAGATTGCTTTTCCTGAAGCTAGACATAGGTGGTGTTTGTGGCACATGATGAAAAAGGTGCCCGACAAGTTTGGCAAGTACACTGAAAATGATAAAATTATTAATGCTTTGAAAGAGGTGGTATACGATACACAAAGTTCAACCGAATTTGAAGAATGTTGGAAGAAGATGGTGGCTAAGTATAGCTTGGAGGAAAACAAATAGTTGAGTGATTGGTATGAAGAGAGACAACGATGGATGTCGTGCTTTATGAAAAACACTTTTGGGCAGGAATGTCGACGACTCAGCACAGTGAAAGCAGGAATGCTTTCTTTGATGGATTCGTCCACTCAAAACAACGTTAAAATAATTTGTTGAGCAGTATGAACAAAAACTAAGGAAAGAGTAGAAAAAGAGCTAAAAGAAGATGCTGAGTCATTTTCAAAGTCAATTACTACTGTTACTAAGTATCCTTTTGAGAAAAAAATTCAAAGAGTTTACACCCTCTCTAAATATAGAGAGTTCCAAGCTGAAATTACTGGGAAGATGTATTGTGATTGGATCGATATCGATGAGGGGTCCGAGTTTTCTAAGTATGTTATTCGAGAGGAATTTTGGCTACAGGATTTTTGCAAAAAATTGTCATTTGTTGTATTGTTTCGAAAAATAGAAACTGATGAAGAGAAAGTTGATGGAGACAATGTTGATGGAGACAAAGCTGATGAAAGCAAATATGATGACAACAAAGTAGAATAAAGTGAAGCAAATAAAAAGAAGGTTGATTTTTATGTTCACTGCAGCTGCCAAAGGTTCGAGTTTAGAGGAATATTTTGTAGGCATGCAATCATGGTTCTAATGCGTAATGGGATTCGGCATATTCCATATAAGTATATCTTAAGGAGGCGGAGAAAAAATATAAGGGGATAATAGGGTGAGTTTTAGTTGTTGGGAAAACAATGAGGCATGCATCCATTACAATCAAATGTGTTTGTAATTTAGTGAGGTTACGCATTTGGCCTCGACAAATGATGAGCAATGTAAAGTAGTTAACGACTGGTTGGACGACAAGGTCAAGGAGCTCAGAGCTAAGTTAAAAGAACTTGGAAATGTTAAAGTCGGAAAAGGAGGTTCAAGAAATTGAACAATTTGAAACACATGAAGAGGTTCAAAAGGCTGAACCAGCACCAACGGTACGTGATCCATCTGAGAAGAAACGTAAAGGACGGCCCAGATCTACTAGAATTCAAGCCACGAGGAAACGTGCATATACAAAAAAGAAGCCTTCGATTGAAAATGGCCAAATGAGATTTTTTTTATCATGTATTTTAAATTCTTACATACTATATGTTCTTTATATTAATATTGTACATTTAAACGTTATAGGATATTATCAACACCGATACACCCAATTCTATATTGAATAATATGGCTATGACTCAAAAGAGTGTTGCAACAACCCGAACACCACCACAGGATAATGCACATCAACAAAAAGTGTATATCAGTGCTCCAACTGGTACATATATGAGTGCCCCTTCTTATATTAGAGCCCCTCCTGGCACATATAATGTGAGTATCTTACCTACTAAATTTTCATGTTCTTTATAACCTAATTTCTCTATTTCACTCTAAATGTTGTAATTATGTTGTTTGTAAAGGCAAATACAGTTAACCCATATGGATTATTGAGTACGCCGCATGTTTCTCTCTTAGAACAACTATTGGTAAGATTATATATATATATGTACATATATACATATATACATATATATACATATATATATACATATATATATACATATATATATATATATATATATATATATATATATATATATATATAATATATATATATATATATATATATATATATATATATATAGAGAGAGAGAGAGAGAGAGAGAGAGAGAGAGAGAAAGTTATGTTGGCCTTAATTTTACTTTGTTGGAACTTTAGATGTTTATACTAATATGTGTTATTTTTTTCATTGTGATAGAACTCTCGTATTCAACCGTGGGAGCTCAATATGGAATGAAGATAATGCTTTGCAAGCTTGTTTAACGAGGAACTTGAATGATGAAAATACATGATTGATGACTCTCAATTTTTGAACTTTTCTTGTGGATGTTGCAATCCAATGGATACTGCAATTAAATTTAAAATATCATTTATAATTAAGATATTTCTTTGTCGCTTAAAGTGTAGTACTCTGTTATTTAACTATCCAATGGATGCTGCAAAACTGGGAAATCAAATCCATTTTTCTGTCATTCACTTGACCGTGGAGATTTCATGTTAACATTTCATTTTTAGTATCCTGGGTATCCTGGTTTAAAAGCTGCAGTTTCTATATGTTTTTGGGTCCTTCCTATTTGTTGATGCATCAATTTTGAGTATCAGTTTTTTTAGTATCATTTTTTGATGTTCAGTTTTATGAGTCTTCATTTTGAAAGGCTGCTGGATGAGGAAGTTTTATGAGTCTTCATTTTTGATGTTCAGTATAACTCTTTTGATGTTGTTGGGACATTTCTTCCTATATGTTGCTTGTATCGGTTATGTGTTTTTCATAATAAGTTTTTGCTATGGGCTATGATGAGGAAGCAACACTAGCCTAATTTTGCTTTATTAATAGGCATTTGATCATGAACTGATAATGAATTTGGCCTGTACACAAATGGGTGACTGGAATGTGAATGGTTTGTGTATCACTTGGCTTTCAGATCAAAAGTTTCCAACTATGTATCTGAATCATTTTGGGTCTAGAATTTTGGTTGATACTTTGAGGTTTGGAAGTTTAGAATTTTTTTACAATCAAAAGTTGCCATCTATGTATCTGAATCATTTTTTTGCTGGTGCAATTTTGACTGAATCAGTTTTTTGTTGGTCTAGTTTTGACTGAAAAGTGTATTTGAGTTGTGTTCAGGTTTTGAGTTCAGTTTGATGACAAATTATAATATTTGGGAAAAAAATTGTGCAAAATTTGATGACAAATTATAATATTTGGCAAAAAAAATAGTATATCCAAACATGTTTTAGCAATTCATGAATGCTGCAAGTGCATTGCAACTTGGGACTGTGCAAGTGACACTTGCACACTTTTGAGCACCTCCCGCGATCCAAACAGGCCCAGAGTAACTTTCCTCAGTTGGAATACATTTCAAATGTGGCAATGAGCGGGAGTTGTACATATGGGATAAAGACTTTTACACACATGGGTTTGAGTATTATTGCAGTTTATGACTGGTTAGACAGTAGATTTCCACTTGTGATGATGTTAAGTTGGTCTAAATGTAATTGTCAGAACATGTTTGTAAAATGGCAGAAGTTTGCATGTCAAATTCTAGTTGGTGGAAATTCTATATGAGGTTCTTCAGTTAGTTTTAGATTATGGGTGCCATATTAACTATTTGCTAATGAAGATTCAAGCTTGTATTGTGGATGCTTCGGATTAATTTTTCATTAGCATCCATTGAAGGTGAAACACATTCAAATAGATCATCACTTTGTTCGAGATAACCCGTCTCTAAAGATCGCTTTGATGTATGTCTCTTTTGATGCAGCGACATAATTATATTTACAAAGGATATCTTTGGCATGGAGGGGGAGTGTAGGGATGGATGAGAAGAAAACTATTCTGAAATTGACAATAGGATATTAAAGTATCCAATTACATTTGCAACTCGTATAAAAGTTCCGATAATACAAACAACTCTCTAATACAAATTTATTCAAATTAATTCGGTTACATTTGCAATAGTTCATATATCATAAAAAAATATTATTCTTCATCCCAAAAACCAAACCATGATCCACCTTGCTTTCGTTGGATTCCTTTCTGCTTGTGATAGTTCATATATCATAAAGTCCAATTCCAAGAACCTAAACAATGATCCACCATGCTGCAAGTTCTGCCAATTCGGTGCCTCGTTCGTTCGAAGCCTCTCTGCTTGCATCTTTACTCCCATGTACCTAATATAGATGGACAGTACCATTAGAGCCATTCGAACGTGCAATCCTTAAACTCAATCATAGTAACAGAAAAATTAGTCACATTGCTGGTAAATTGCACAAAATTATGGATAGTTAGTAGAATAACTTTAGCACAGTTCATTTACTACCCAAGAATTTTGACTTTGCTACATAGCATGGCAAAATAAAAATAAAAATAAAAATTGAGAATCGATATTTTAAATGCATTACTGAATATTATATTGTTTACATAATAGAAGCAGAAAAAGTTGAATTAAAATTTTTGAGGTGTTTGATCAGCAGTAAGGAAACTCGGATCAGTTGCAAGGAAAAAAATCTCTTTGAAGAACACAAAACAAAACCTAAATTAAATTCTTGGGTAGTAGAAAATATTCGAAGAAGCCGAAGAAAAAACATGATTTGTTTTTTTATAGTAAAAAATCTCGGATGAAGAAATCTAAATTTTGGCATTGCATATACTCTGTAAAATTTCTGAAGAATTGAAAAAAAAATCAGAAGAAGAAGCCAAAGCATGCATCTGTGCTCATGAATATGGCAAGAAGAAAGGGTTGCACACCTCACCGACCGGAAACACGACACTTTTCTCTAGGCCCTCTCCGACCCTCTTCTCGGTCCTCCAACCCTCACCTATCCGGTCCAGAGAGAATGGAGGCAGTGGAATTGAGGGTTTAAAATTTTCTCTTTTCCATCTCAGTCGTTGGATATATCCAATGGTTAAAATGTAACTGAGATGCAATACCAAATGTCAGCACCGAAAATTGGAATATTTCCTTCCTCTCTCTACCATGTAGATGCCAAGTCAGCAGCTGCTAGTACTGGGTGAGCATTAATCTTGTTATGTAGCATTTTCGACCAAAAAAATAGTATAACTAATGTACATTTTCATAGAAGTTACGATTAACTTTATTGAACCCTAATTCATCAAATCCAACTTAGAGTGATACAAAAATTAGACAGCACACTCACAAGTGTCATTGTCACGAGACAAAGAATTTACTCTAATCAACAATAAGCACATGATACGGATACAATAATTCCTTCTTCCAGGAGACTGAAGTTCTTGAATACGAGGACAAAATAATTAGAAATAAATAAATCAAGTGTTCATCACATGCTCAACCCTTGTTCCTGGGAAGTGAGGCTCTTCAAAATTATGACTGAAATCTAACCAAAGAAAAAAAAGATATAACTAGAGGCTTTTCATTGCATAAATTCTTAGGGGCCGTTTTGGATATCCCTCTTAGTCTTTTTATACTTAACCTTGGGCTATACAAGCTTAATCAATGACGAACCTTCACCCATGTCCATCTTCGAGTCAACTCGCAAACAACATAGGAGGCTAGCACGTGGAATTCCATGTGAATCGGTAAGGATCACATTGTAAGGCTAAACACACATGGGCGACCTATAGTGTAGTAGGGGGAGAAACCTTTGGTAAAATACCCACTAGTATCCATAATCCAGCGAATAAAGTACATTACATGGTCTGTTTTAGGAAAGAAATTTTTTGGGTTAGTAAAATAAAATTGGGGCCTGTAATACCCCGTCCCACTCAGTTCAACCGGAGGAATCGAAACACAACGATGTTTGGACTTAGCAATGCAACGGTTTGTTCGAAGTCCCGCTCGGTCGAGGTAACTCCTCGCTCATCTGGGTGGCTTCGATGATCTTGCATCAGCTTGGCCTTCACACTAATAAAAAGAAAGTTTTCAATACATTGAATAGGCTTGATAATAAAATAGATGAATCCACATAGCTAAAGGAATAATCCCATTGAGTCGAGTATGTGTGCAGAACATAGAAAAAGTATCATAATGTTGCTTAGATGTTCTCCACTATGGTTTTCAAAGCTGGCACTTGGTCTTTTGACACCACATATTGAGTTAGGCAAAGTTATGCCACGGGCTATCGACTTGATGTCATAACAGGGACGTCCCAACGATCCCAATGCTTTACATAACAAATACGTCCTATGGTCTCACTATCGGTCTTATGGAAGATGATACGGTTATTGTCACATCCCGATTCGACAAACCATTCGTCCTCGCATCGATTATGCCGAATGATCGTCCTCGCTAGGGCGTGATGTCGCACGAATCTGGAGTTGCACTCGTTCAAGACAAAAACATTATATTTGGTCATTTATTTGAAACATCAAATTGAAACTTCATAAATTGTAGAGTAATTGAACACATAGTTTAGGAAGTTGGAAATATACTTTTCATTGATAGCTTACAACTAACTGTAATTCATATTACATTGGATATGCCATTGTAGCTACATTAATTTAAACAAAAGAAAATACTCGACAAGCTGCCTGAACTAATACTTGTCGTTCCATATATTTACACCCTTTTATACATTGAAAGCCTTCGATAAAATGGCTTCAAAATACTTCAAAATAGGTAGAGCTTCAAAATGCCTCTTCGAACTTCAGCTTTGGCTTAGCACCGTGCACCCCCAGAGTTCTCGTCACCTGTAGGGTTGGGGGATTAGTACACTTGGGAATGCACTAGTGAGCGGGACAAACCCACTTGTTTAAACTGACTCTGATTATTAAGGTAGGCATGCATTGGAGTTTTCTTTCTATTTAGAACTAAATAAATTCAGTTCATATTGATAGCCTTCTCTGAAACAGTAAAAGCATACAGCAAAACATAGCAATTTATCTCAATTCTTACCATGGTCATGCTCATCCCTGCATGAAACAGAGATTATAATTATCACCTGCATAAAATAATAGGTGAGCATGCTACTATCCTACATGTGGTCATTGGTGTTACACACCACTTGGGACTATTCAAATTGGCATGCGATGCTACCCTTTTAGCCTAGGTTGCAAGCCTTACTGAAGGTCCCGCATGCCTCATGCCAAAGCACGATAACCATTCCCCTAGGTCGATTCGGTTTCGATGTCTCGGATACCATTTTGAGGAAAATGTACTTGTGCACAAGTTGTCTATGACCATGCCAATGTGTGAACAGTTAATATATGAAACATATTGTATAGCGTGGATAGTATTGAACAATATTGTCATTTTTCCCAACTCATGCAACAATTTTTTTTCCCCAAAGCCGTACTTTTAATTTGGCATCCCGTAGGCACCAATTTCTCTGAGGCACCATATGTCGCAACCAATATTTCGTTTAATTACAGATCATGAAATAGTCGCTTTTTTTCTAGAACCTTAACTTTTCGGTTTTTGATGTAAAACTTATTTTTATAGTAAATTACTGTAAATCGATACAGTTATCCGAGTCTTGATCTTAGTGATTTGGAATACATTTAACTTGGCATCGTCGATTTAAATAAGTTCGAGGTAAACAGAATTTCATTTACGGGAAGGAGCAGAAAGAAGGGGCCGAACCACCCACCAAGTATTTGATCGTACCGAGAGTCGAAGCACTTTACAACATTCAAGCTTCAGTTACGCAAGCTCCTACAATGACACCAACATTTTGTCAGAATCCCTTCTTTAATCCTTCGTTTCGAAATTTTCAGAATAAATGCAGAAATCGACGCGAAAATACATTCATCAAAACCAAGCAGCGAAAACTAAAGAAAACCATACAGTAGTCTGGTCCCGTCGAAGGATCTCTTATATAAAGCTCACTTGCCGAGATGCAGCCTACTGCATCTAGGACTTATTCCAACGAAAGTCGTTCCATTAGTTGGATCGATTCTCGTAACATTCGTCCAAATCAATTTATTTGATGCCACAAAGTGTTATCGTAAGCCAAGCTCCGATCGAGTCAGACTAGCCATCTAAGTTTCTGATCGAGTCTGACTCGCCGCAAGCATATTACATAGTCCGTCGCCTATCGGGATGGGGCACTACATAACATACCACTAAGAAAAAGTTTTGTTCCGAAACTTAAGAATAAGGGTCTGACCTTAATTTAAGCAAACAATGAAGGGTACTTCTCCTTCATCTCTGCCTCCATCTTCCATGTCGATTCCTCAACTGAACGGTTTCGCCAAAGCACGCGAACCAAGGATATCGATCGATTTCATAAGACCTTTTTCTTATGGTCCAAAATTTGAATAGGCTCCTCCGAGTAAGACAAGTCTGCCCGTAGCTCCAACTGATCGAAGCTAACCACGTGACTTGGATCATGCACGTATTTTTGAAGTTGTTAAACATGGAAAATATTATGCACTTCAGCCAAGTAGGAGGTAGTACGATCCGATAAGCAAAGTTGCAACTCGCTCGAGGATCTCGAAAGGGCCTACAAATCTCAGGCTTAGTTTGCCTTTAACACCGAACCGCATCATGCCACGCATGGGCGTTACTTTCAGAAACACATGGTCTCCGACCAGAAATTCTAGCAGTCATCAACGAAGATTTGCGTAGCTCTTTTATCGACTTTGTGCGATGCGAAGTCTGTCTCGAATCAAGCGGACCTTTTCGACGGCCTGTTTTACTAGTTTCGGTCCGAGCACCTGCCGCTCTCTGACTTCGTCCCAGCATATTGGAGAACGAAAATTTCTCCGTAGAGTGCTTCATACTGAGCTATTTGAATGCTAGACTGATAACTGTTGTTATACGCAAACTCCGCAAGCGGCAAATACGTATCTCAACTAGTCTTTAGATCGATCGCACACAGACGCAACAAATCCTCTAAGATATTCACCCTCTCTGTCTGACCGTTTGTCTGGGGGTGGTATGCAGTACTAAAATTCAGTTTGGTCTCCATCGTAGCTTGCAAGCTCGTCCAAAATGTGATAGGAATCGCCTATCTCTGTTCGAAACTATTGTGGCCGGTACCCCATGCAGTCGAACAAGCTCGTCGATATAGATTTCTGCTAACCGATCGACGCTCCATGCTACTTTGGTTGCGATGAAGTAAGCTGACTTGGTCAATCTATCAACAATGACCCAAATTGCATCATTCCCTCGCGACGTCTTCGAAAATCCCACAATGAAATCCATTGAGATATTGTCCCACTTCTACTCGAGAATGGCGAGATTCTGTACCTCTTCGCCTGGTCTTTGGTGTTCTGCCTTTACTTGCTGACACACCATACATTAGATACGAAAGTAGCCACATCTTTATTCATGCCGTATTCAAAAGTTTGTGCGCGAGTCCTTGTACATCTTGGTGCTCGCAGGATATACGAGTACTTCGCATAATGCGCCTCCGTCAGAATTTCTTTTCTGAGTTAGACAGTTTCAGGAATGCAGAGCCTTCCTTTTAGTCGCATCGTCCTATCTTCGTCTTCCGCAAAGTCGGTCGCCCTTTCTGTTGAAATCATCTCGCGCATCTTCTTCAGGAATAAATCTCCTTCTGTGTGGTCTTTATTTTGCCAAGCAGGCTCGACCCAAGCTTCAACTGAGCCAGGTGCAGATATCGATACTCAATTTTGAGTTTGATACCCATCGCTTCCAAGTCACGTCGTATTTCATTATTTATGGCTAGGGATCCTATAAACATGGGCGGATCCAGAAATTATAAGTGGGTGGGCTACCAAAAATTTGGGGGGGCTAGAAATAGACTAATCCATATAAAAAAATCAAAAAAAAATATATGGTGAAAAAAAGTAAAATAAAAAAATTGGAGTGGGCTCCAGCCAACCCCATGCAACACCTAGATCCGCCCCTGCCTATAAACATTCTACTCAACGCATCTGCTATGATGTTTTTCTTGCCCGGCGTATACTCGATTGTTAGCTCGTAATCTTTTATTAGTTCGAGTTAACACCGCTACCGCAAGTTAAGTTCTCGTTGGATGAATAAGTATGTGAGACTCTTGTGATCCGTGAAGATTCTACAAGCCACACCATAGAGGTAGTGTCGCCAGAGTTTCAACGCGAACACAATCGCCGCCAATTCAAGACCATACATCGGATAGTTATTCTCGTGCTGCTTCAACTGCCTCGAAGCATAGGAGATAACTTTGTCATGCTGCATGTGCATGCACCCTAGGCCAGTTCCCGATACGTCACTGAATATCTGAAATCCTTCTGGACCATCTGAAAGTACAAAGATTTGAGCTGAGACGAGCCATTGCTTCAACTCTTGAAAGCTGGATTCACAGTCGTCACTCCATTCGAATACGACTCCCTTCTGGGTGAGGCGAGTCAGAGGTGACGCTATTTTTGAAAAGTTTCATATGAATCTTCGGTAGTAGTCCGCTAAGCCAAGGAAACTCCGAATATCGCTAGTCGATGTAGGTCATTTCCAATCTACCACTGCTTCAATTTTCTTTGGGTCCACCGAGACACCTTCAGCGGAGATAACGTGCTTGAGAAACGTCACGCTACTCATCCAAAATTCACATTTACTCTGCTTCGCGTATAATTTATTTTTACGCAACGTATACAGCACCGTCTTCAAGTGCTCTGTGTGCTCTTCCCGATTCTTCGAGTAGACAATGATATCGTCAATGAACACAACCACAAATTTATCGATTAAGGGTCGGAAGACTCAATTCATCAAATCCATGAAAGCGGCTGGGGCGTTTGTAAAACCCCTAAATTTCTACTATATTTTAGTACTGATTTTTTTTTCTTTTATTTATACGTCGCAAAGTCGTATTGTACGTCGCACGGGAATTTACGTTTTCGTATTTACCTCGTCGAGTGCGAATATGGGCGAGGTTCATATTTTTTGATTTATCAATCGGTGAAGGTTTCAAAATAATATGTATAATAAATATTTTTTTGAGAAGTATCTATCGTGATTGGCAAAATTATTATTTTTAATTATTTATAAAATACTATCTTATTTTAATAGTGGTAAATTAGAAAACTAGAATATGCTACTCGTGTAAAGTACATGAAAAATTATTTCATGTATGTTTTCAAATTTTATTTTATTATTTATAATAAATTATTTAGCCATAAGGTGTTTTAAATATTTAAATATTTATATTTATTTTCGAAATTAATTATTATTAAAATATTAGTGTTCATAAAAAAATATTTTTAAATTTTGTTTGATTGATATTTAGATAAATTATTATGATTTAAAAATATGGATGTATTTTATGGATTCTATTTTAATATAAAGATTTACCTAGATTTAAATTGATTTGGAATTTGATTGAAATTGCTTTAAAACTATTTAAATTAATATGGTATTATCTATTTGGGTTTTAAATAAATCCTAATCTTTATCCAATTGGGAATTCCTATATCCTATAAATAGGCAGGTACTCCTCCATAAATTTTTCGATCCACCAATTGTGCATCGTGTCGGTGCCACCCGTCTACTACATCCCTACCATACAAATATAATAGTTCTGTCACGTCCGACAATCCCGAACGTCCACCCAGCCATGTCGGACACCCCCGACACGACACATCCAACCCGACAATCTAATCCTATTCCTAGCCTAACTCTAGCTCAGCCTCGCCTCCGCCAACACCCTTGACCACCAAGCACCACCAACCCCGCCACCATCGAGATCCCAAAATTCCCCCGGCCAGGCCGTACAGCGCCAGCACCTCCTCCCCCTGGCCGTTCGCCATCTCTACCTTGTCGCTACCTGTAACCGATCGAATTCAAACTTCATCACTGCCCATATCCCATACGCCACCACTACTGCAGTCTCCCAACGCCGCCCCGTGCTGCCTTCGTCCAGAATCTCGCCGTCAACCCGTCGCAGCCATAGCACCAAACCCCTCACCTCAGACCACCGGCCCTCCGCTGCCACCGCTACCACCGGTGTAGTGTAATGCCTGTGGTTCGTATTACGTATTTCTGGAATACGTGTACGTATTTATTCTTGTATTGCATGATTTCTTTGCTTAATTTCCTCCCTGGGCTTGGTTTATTCCTGGTTTGGGTTGGCTTGGTTCGGTTTGGGATTACTCTTGGTTCATCATGAACCAAGGGGTGAACCCCCTACCTACCACCACCACTCATATTTATTACCTATTCTTCTTCTCTCTCTTCATTATCTCTTTTTTTCTTCCATTTACTCCCTTCACCTACCAAAGAGAGAGAGAGAGGTCTAGGCAAGTGCAACTTGCTTCCACAAGAGAGCCCCCATTATTGCCATTAGCTTCTCCTCATGTTTCTAAGACACATTAGAACTTGTCATTTTCCATTTTGAGGCTTTAATTTTTGTAGATCTAGAAATTAGTTATTTTCGGATTTTGGTGGTTTTGATCTATCAAACTTCTTTGTTTTCAAGTTTTGATGGTTCCATATTGTAGAGAATTTTATTCTACCTTATTTGACCTTTGAAAAGTTGGATTTGGACTTATTTTGACCAAGTTATGGACTTTTGAAGCTTTGGGTTCAAGCTATGGAGTTCTTGCTGATTTGGAGAAGACAGTGAGCAGTGTGTGCGAGCTTTTTAGCTTGCGCCACTGAGCTACGCGCGCTCTTTAGCGCAACGCAGTCTGACTCATACGCTACCTTTTGGAGGCGTATGTCTTGCATACGCTGCCTTGGCAAGGAGTCGTATGGACCTCATACGTTGCCTTGGCAAGGAGTCGTATGGACCTCATACGCTGCCTTGATGAGGAGTCGTATGGACCTCATACGCTGCCTTGGAGAGGAGTCGTATAGAGTACATACGCTGCCTTTTGGAAGCGTATGTCTTGCATACGCTGACTTGAGCGTAGCCTGACTTGAGCGTAGCCTGACCTGAGCGTAGCCTGACTTGAGCGTAGCCTGACGTGAGCGTAGCCTGACTTAAGCGTAGCCTGACTTGAGCGTAGCCTGACCTGAGCGTAGCCTGACGTGAGCGTAGCCTGACTTGAGCGTAGCCTGACTTGAGCGCAGTCTGACTCAGGCACAACCTGATGTTTAGGCGCAACTGGACCTGACCCTACTTACCCTGGATCTTCTATAGTCCTGTATATTGATATTTTATTAGAATTTACTTGATATGTTTGGAATTGATAATTGTGCATGACCTGATAGTGGCCCGTCGTGGCGCACTCCTGACAAGTACACTTGGCATGATAACCTGACATGATTATCTCGAATAGCTGTTGCGACGGCTACCTGACATGACATGACCTGTATAATTAATTTGGACACCGTGGGCGATTGTGTTTGTATAAATAAACCAGTCCTGTCTTGCATCATGTCTAGGACAGGGACTCCTGAGTACCACGGTCAGGAGTACCTACTAAAATGGACTAAGGCTAATAACTAGATTAATACATTAGTCATGACGAGATTTCCCAGCTACAGGCAATCCCGTTACCTGGGCACGCCTTGGGATCTGTAGCCTGCCGTCGAGTAGGGCACATTTCCAGCACACTGTCATGTGTTGCACCCTTCAAGCTACCTAAGGGTACATTCGTTTCCTGGACGATGTACCCACCAGAATTCAACTCTAATCTTTTAACCCGGATAACCTGGATGGTCTGCAGGGCTTGTGGCTGTGGAATAATCTTACTGCATCTTGTAGTAATTAGGCTTGTGACAACCCTAGTTAGTTAAAGTATCAAGCCGTAATTCTTGCTTGGCCGTGAAGTGATTGGACGGAGTCTAACCAGTCTAGTCTTGCCCTGATCCTGTTCCAGATTATTGAATGACCAGAATGCTTGTATTTATTTTACCGATAAATGGTGAGAATTCTAAGTTCTGTTCAGACGAAGGGTTACAACCCCGGTCCTTGTTTGGTTTACGGGTTGTAACCTGGTTATCTGAATGGTTCCATGGTTATCTCGTCGTAT
>JANAVB010018800.1:1527981-1594906 GCA_029216955.1 Iris pallida | reverse complement strand
ATTTGTATTTACGACTCACTTTTAAATTTGTATATACATCTCAATTTTATTAGACTTATACTTTTGTCACTAAAAAAATTTTTCGTGAAAAAACCAATATTTTCATAACAAAATAAATATATTTTGACAAAAATGGGACGTAACCCTGATAAAATTAAAAGTGAGATGTAAGTACAAATTCATACGAATAAATGGGATGAAAGTCAAAATTCCAGAAATAAATTTGTAGAATATCAAATTTTAATTTGGAGTCTAACTTTTTAGATTCTAAATTGAATTGATTCAGAATATGTATAGAAATTATTTTGTAGAATAGTAAATTATAATTTGGAGTCCAACTTTTTAAATTCTAAATTTTATAACTGCGTAGAAAGCAATTTAACTTTCTAATTTTAAAATTTATATATGAGATTCTAAATTGTACATCTGCGTTGCATTTTTTTTAATAATGAATACTACGTTGCATTTTTATAAATGGAAGACAATAATACGTTACTAAATGGAAATAATACATTCTTGTGGTTCAATCTACTTATCTTCCACCACCAGTCAGGATCTTATATCTCTTTTCGGTAATTATAAGGGTCACTCGAGTTCGACCCTTAGAATATATATAATTAAAGGTTAATTAGTGTTTAGATTTTGGATTTTATGCAGTTTAGAGTTTAAGCCATAATATGTTCAGCATGTGGTGGATGTTCTTGTACTCATATTCAGATTATAATAGGAAAAAAAAGTTCACTGAACATCAAAAGGAAGAGACAGTTGGGACGTTTCTTCACAACAAATATTTTTCAGGAATTTATTGAACATCAAAGTTTATTACTTGTTTATTTATTTATTTATTTATTTACTTAATTAATTTTTTGTGATACCAGACGTAACGTATGGAACTTTGTGCATGTGTTACAAGCTATTTGGGTCCACTGTTCCTAATTTTTACACCCACACCCACACCTTCCCCGTGTTTCGATCCTAAGTCCATCTGCCTAGTTAAGGAGGTTATACTTCTTCTCGCTGACAACAAGAGCCAATTGAGTTCGGCCAAAGTTGATTGATATTGTTCTCAGAACATAAAGTTTGTCAAATTGTAATTTGAGACTCAAACCATCCATCGAAATGACATAAATATTTGGTTTAAAAAAATTTGGCAATCAAGAAATACGTGCTTCATAAAGACGTAAATTGTACAAAAACGTCATTCCATTGGGCGTTTTTTGTAAGTATTTTTTTAGAGAACAAAAATTCACCACTATATTCTAATTTGGAAACTTGCTTTCGTCACTGAAAGTCCAGTTTTGTCACTAAAAATATTTTTTAAGTTAAGGCCAAATCGCATATAAAAGTTAAAATGTTGAATTAAGGGAGAAAGTTAAGCTAGAGTTAAGCTGTTAAAATGTTGAATTAAGCTAGAGAGTTAATATTCTAATTTTTGTTTAGGTGTTTTATATAATTTTGGCATCAATTTTAAGCATATTCTTAAGGCTAAGTCAACTGTAAAAGTAGTCAAAACTATGTTTTGTATGTATCGACTTTGACTCCCCTTGCAACATATTTGAAATAAATTTGCATCTACAAGTTCCCACTCACGCGGTTGGATGAGGCGAAGTCAATTGACAATTCTAGACCAAAACCCTAATATCCACTATTATATAAGACCATAATATTGTAGAACCCTAGAGAGGAGTGAATAGGGTAATAAAATGATTACCAAGAGACTAAGCAATTTATATAATAATAAAAGAGAGAGAAAAGAGAATTAAACACTCGATGTATCATGATATCCTCCCAAGGGGCACTCCAGTCCCGGAACTCTCTCCGGCTTTAATCCACTATTTGAGTAAATAGTTACACACGATTTTGGATCCGAAGAACTCATCAACTTCAACACGAGTTTGGATCCGAAGAGCTCGTCAACTTCTTACACACGAGTTTTCCTCCGAAGGCTTGTCAACTTCAACACACGAGTTTTCCTCCGAAGGCTCGTCAACTTTAATAGAAAAGAAAGAAGGCTTTTGATCTTCTCCAACACTTTGAAGATCGAAGAATACAACTCTTGAATACTCTATCACTTTTGGTATGATGACAAATTAATGCTTTTGGGTAGAGTAGTAATGGTGAGGCTCTTGTTTGTTGAAAAATTTTAAGGCTCAAGTAGATGTCTTTAAAGAGAGGACACAACCACCTTAAATAGAGAACCAAGAGAGCAAGTCATTTAATGCTCTAAACTCTTGGCTGACGGAATACCATCGGTATGCGGCGACATTCCGTCGGTATACCGTTCTGAACAGTAACGATAATAAATATAGCCGTTGGAGCATTTAATGCTAAGATCTGTCCATTCAAAAACCAAATATAAAGTATACGGAATACAGGCGGTACAGACCGGTATGCCGTCGGTATGTCGGTTTTCTTTACAGAACTAATTCTGAGTAAGAAAACGGTATACTGTCGGAACGAGCCGGTGTGCCGTCGGTATGCCGATTTTTGGCACAAAACTATTTATAAGTAGAAAAATAGTATACCGTCGGTACCAGGTGATATATCATCGGTATGCCGCTTTTCGTCACAGAGAGATTTCTGAGTAAGAATACAGTATACCGTCAGTACGAATCGATATACCGCCGGTATGCCAATTTTCGTCACAGAACAAATTCTGAACAAGAGAATCGGTATACCTTCGGTATGCAGCGGTAAACCGTCGGTATGCCGATTATCTTCACAGAATATTTTTCTATGTAGAGAACGGTATACCGTCGGTGCCAGTCAGTATACCGTCGGTGTTCCGTTTTCTAAGAGAGTGATTTATGAATGAACTTTTAGGAAGGTCTTTTGGTTTGTCATCCACCTTAAGTGTTTACATGAAATCCCCTAGACCTTGTACAGACTCTAGGAACTTGAAATCGTTTGAAAGCAGGTTTTGAGTATGTAGTGCTTCTCTTCAGTCTTGCTTTAAGTACTTCATACGTTCTCCCATTAGGCTTTACGAATGGCTTTGATAAGCAGATCTTTTTGTAGCAGCCTTTGGGAAGCTTGATGGTATATCTGTTTGCTGAGAAGATAGAGAAAACTAAAACATGAAGGACAGTTATTTATCAAAATCAATGTGCCAACAATCTTCTCCATTTTGATAATTGACAAAAAGAAAGGTAACATCGTGTTTTCAAAGAGTATCTCCCCCGTAGGTAGAGTACTCCCCCAACACGTTTTCTCCCCTTTGTCACTTAATCAAAAATGGAGGATAAATATATGTAAATATATAAACATTTATGAGGACAAGGGATAAATAAAAGCATGCATATATTTGATGAAAGATTTTAGTACATGCTTGTAGAGAAGATAACTACTAAAATAGGTATCCTTATTGGGAGTACCTAAAACAAACATAAAGCTCACTTCCCGGGAGTAAACCATCTAACAAGCAACCATAAGGTCCTTGAAGGACCGCACAAGACACATAAAAATAGACAAACAACTAAACAAGGAAGATACTGGTCCCCGAAGGACCTCACAGGACACTTAGACATGGAAACCACTGCCTACTAGACCATCACCAAAAGAGACCGAAAGTTACTATTGGCCGGATCATCACCATCATCCCCCGGGTTCCCTTGAAAAGCTCTAAAAGGATCAATGCCGTCGGGATACATGAATCCGTAGGCATTGGGATCAGAGAAACGAGTGCCTTGAAAGTTTCGATCATAAAGATCGACACCAAGAAAAGCATTGCGGTCCTTAAGAGTCCACCGAATGAAGTAGCACTGGTCATGAAAGCGATTCTGAATAAGGTTTCCAAGGCCTCGGGTGTTGGTCCGTATCTGCTCCTCTGCATGAGCCATGCGCATGTCAAAGTGCTGCTGTGTCAGAGGCATAAATTGGAGAGAAGCAGAGGGTGCTTCAGCAGGATGAGAACTAGAGGAAGGAATGGAACGAGAGGGTCGCCTGGATGCAGTACGGAAGATAGCCAGGAAGGAAGGAGCCCATCCGTGTGCAAAGACTGAGATCCACACCTTTGGCTTCAAGGATGAGCATGATAAACATGCCGTAATTGAGGGCTTGCCTCCCCGCAGAGTGAATGGTGATAAGCATTCAATCAAAGTCTTTGCAAAAAACTAGTCATCTGTGAATAGATGGTAGTACATGCAGACTAGGGCATCATTGGTGATGCATCGTAGTTTGCCGGACTTGGGAGACAGGGTGTGGCGACGATGCGATGCAGCTCTATAAATGGTTCCAGTTGGTTGAAAAAGTCGAAATGGCAAGGGTCCAATCCCTTGCAGATAATGCCACAAAATTTTTCAAAAGAGACTTCGACATAGGAAACAGACCTGCAAAAGTAGGCAGATCATCTCCTCGATTCGGAATAAAAAAATGTCGGCAAGATCGTAGGCGGTGAGACGGATGTGGCGGTCGTTGACTAGAGTCTCAATCGCGTTTGTTGGCGAGGTCAGGCACAAGATTGTATTAGAAGAGGCGAACAGCAGCAGGTAGACCGGAACTTGACGCTTAGAAGATTGGATAGTCCCGCAGTCTGGAACATAGAAAGCTGGCCGGAGAAGTTATTCCAGTTGATCAGCTTGCCCTTGAACACAGGGTGTTGTTCAAAGTACTGAAACCAAGCGTCGGCGGCAACACTTGATTTGAAGATCATGCGGTCGTAGGCGCCATTTGGAAGAGGCACCGACATAAAGGGTTTGAGGAGCAGTAGAGCGTGGACGTTTGGCATGGGCCATAGGGAGATGCAAGAAGTGGAGAATTGGTAGAAATAAGATTGGTGAGGAGAGGAGGAGGATAGAGATATAAGAGGAAGGAACCATATGGAAGAGGAAGGGGTTGAGAAGAGGTGGTTTTTGAAATAGGTGATGGGATAGAAAGTAATAAATGAGGAAGAGATGTGATTGGATTTGAAAAGGTGAAAAGATGGAAAGAAATAAATGATAGAGGAGTTGATTTGATAGAGGAGAAGAGTAATTAAGGAGAATTAAAGAGAGAAATTTGAAAAGATGTAGGATGGAAAGGGAATAGATTTTGTGAGGCCCAAGGCAGCCGAAAATTAATGTTGCCGCCGCAGACGAAACGTCGACGAAATTCGTACCATTCCGTCGGTATGCCGTTTTACCGCATAAAAGAACTCTTATATGAGCGAAAGTCGGTATGCCAACGGTATTCCATAAAGTGCCGTCGGTGTTCCGTCGGATGAGGATACTAAGACTCAAGATCTAGGATGCCCAATTCTTGGCAAGAAAGATGAAATGATCCTCGGGTAACGGCTTGGTGAATATATCTGCAAGTTGATAAGTAGTGTCAATGAACTCAATATGAACGTTTCCCTTTTGTTGATGGTCACGAAAAAATGATGTCTAATCTCAATATGCTTCATGCGTGAGTGACAAATTGGAGTTTTTGTGATATTAATAGAACTAGTATTGTCATATTTGATGGAGGTACTGCTAGAAGTAGTGCCATAGTCTATAAGTGTTTGTGTCATCCAAAGAATTTGTGCGCAACAACATCCAGCCGCAATGTATTCGACTTCAGTGGTGGAAAGAACAACAAAGTTTTGTTTCTTACTAAACCAAGACACCGACAATTTTTCAAGGAATTGACATGTCCCGCTAGTGCTTTTTCGGTCAATCTTGCATCCGGCGAAATCGGCATCCGAGTAGCCAATAAGCTCAAAGGATGAAGATTTCGGATATCAAAGTCCCATGTTAATGGTGCCTTGTAGATATCGAAAAATGCGTTTAACGACACATAAGTGAGATTTTTTGGGATTCGCTTGATATCGTGCACGAAGAAAAATACTGAACATAATATCTAGATGACCGGCAGTTAAATAAAGTAGGCTACCGATCATACCTCGATACTTACGAATGTCGACCGATATACCATTTTCTCATTATCAAGTTTTGTCATTATAGCCATAGGAGTCCTCATTGATTTGGATGAGTCCATTTTGAAGCGTTTGAGAAGATCCTTTGTATATTTGGCTTGATTGATGAAGTGCCTTTGGGACCTTGCTTGATTTCTCATCCAAGGAAGAAGGAGAGTTCTCCCATCATACTCATTTCAAATTCATCCTGCATTACTTTCGCAAATTCTACATAAAGTACATTATTTGTGGAACCAAAAATAATGCCATCAACATAAATTTGAACTAACAAAAGAGTGCCATTAAGAGATTTAATAAAAAGTGTAGTGTCAACTTTTCCCTTAGAAAAGTTGTGAGAAATAGGAAAGGAGCTGAGACGCTCATACCAAGCACGAGGAGCTTGTTTGAGGCCATAAAGGACTTTATGTAATTTAAAGACATGATTAGGAAATAGAAAGTTTTCAAAACATGGAGGTTGCTTGACAAAAACTTCTTCTTTAATAACACCATTCAAGAAGGCACTTTTGACATCCATTTAAAAAAGTTTGAATTCGTTAAAACAAGCAAAAGCACAAAGCATTCGAATGGATTCAAGACGAGCAACCGGAGCATAGGTTTCATCATAGTCAATGCCTTCCTCTTGATTATAGCCTTGAGCAACCAATCGGGCTTTGTTACGAGGACCAAACCATCTTCATTGAGTTTATTTCGAAACACCCACTTAGTCCCAATAATTGGATGGTTATGGGGTTTTGGAACAAGTTCCCAAACCTTGTTTCACTCAAATTGATTTAGCTTTTCTTACATTGCTAGCTTCCAAAATTCGTCATTAAACGCATTATTGATTTTTTAGGTTCTATTTGGGAAATAAAAGCCACATTCGCACAAAGATCTCGAGTAGAGGATCTTGTGCTAACCCGTGAGGAAGGGTCACCAATGATAAGGTCATTTGGATGATGGGGGACAAATCTTCATTCTTAGGAAGATCCTCGGGAGGAGGTTTGATTGGTGGAGAACGTTCGGGTGGAGTAGTCTCAACTTCATTGTTAGATGAGGAAGTGCTAATATCTCCAAGAGAAGAGTTCTCCAAATCAAAAGAGATATCATCAACATCATTAGAGGAGGAGGATGTAGAAGTGTTAAGTTCATCAAATGAGACATTTATTGACTCTTCGACAATAAGACTTCTTTTGTTAATGTAAAACCCCCTAATTTTGTAATTATTAATGGAAAATTTTAGCTAAAAAAACAATGTATATAATAATTATAAGAATGTGAGTATTAAATAAATATATAGTAATAATATAGAAATAATAATAATAAGTAAATAATAAGATAGAAATGAATTAAAAAAATTGATTAAAAAGAAATTTAAATTTAGAAAAGAAAAATAATTAGAAAAGAAAAGAAAAAGAATTAGAAAAGGAAAAGAAAAAGAAAAGGAAACGAAAATAAAAAGGGAAAGAACCAAATGGGTGGCACTGTAGCCTGCTGCTACAGTGCACATCACCACCCGAGCCAGGGGGAAATTTTTTTCCCGCGACGGTATATATAAGCAAATCCGAGATTTGGGGGATTCAATCCACACCAAATCTTGACCCAAAAAATTTAAGAAAAATCTCATGTAATCACGTTATGATTCTCTACCACATGAATCAAAAATCGAACTTAAAATCCTGTCCAAATCTACCAAAAATTAATCCAAAGATAAATCGGATATACATAGAAACCAAGTATATATATATATATATATATATTATATATATATATATATATATATATATATATATATATATATTACATATATATATATATATATATATATTATATTATATATATATATATATATATATATATATTTGAACGGGAAGTTTCTTCTGGAAGAAATCTTCGTTTAAAACCACAAATATCTTCGACCCAGAGCATCCTCGAGGACCCCGACATCCCCTCGCCCATCCTCGACCACCTGCCCACGACGTACGACCTCCGGAGCCCCGCCACGGTCGTAAAAACTGAGTAGAAGTAGGGCATACTCTGTTTCGAGCACCTTCAGGTACCCATGTTCGCAAACACCTCTCTCTTTCTACGTTTGATCGTTTTAGGTTTTGCCAACTTTTGTGCGAAGCCCACATGACCCTCTTCGAGATCCCCCAGGTGGATTTCAAAACGACCCATCGACTTGCTCAAGCAATTGAGACGAAGTTGAAGAAAAACATGTTTTCTAAACTGTTAAAAACTGTTTTAAAACGATAAATTGGAAGCCAATTTGTGATCTGTACATTAGGGTTTCGTAGAAGCTAATTGAAAATAGTCAAACACAATATAACCAAGTTTGCAACGCACCTGTTAAATAAAATTTTTGATTATTATGCACAATTATTTTCAGCATTGAAATTGACAGAAAAACTGCCTTAAAAGTATAGGAATTTCATAAAATTTTCCGATACAGCGTGCGCCCCGACAAATCGGGCGATGTGGTCGCACACTATACGCATCGAAAGGCGCGTATGGATATTGCCGACGTGTGGGAACTGACAGGATCTCGATTTTGTTGCGTGTGTACGACGAAATCAGTATGTATCCGTCAAGATAACCCCGTATCAACCTTTTGTAAACTTGGCCAAAACTTTGTGCACGTTCGTCAGATCTACACGAAACTTGCGCCAGCAGGACCGAATCAAAAATTTGGTCCTGTATGCCAAGTTTGGTCCGATTCTGAGAAGGTTGATCAGAAGATTAATTTGGCGGGCCCGTAACCCGATCTAACGGACGATTTTGTGCATGGCTCATCGGAATCCAAAATTGGACATACCGTTGGGTTCGTCTCCTCAAACCGAATCCGTAGACATGTTGTTTGACGACTTTAGAGACCATAGACATTGGCACGTGTTTCAGTGCTAAACGGGTCCAACGGCGGACATCGTTTTGACCCAAAATTATGATTTTGCCCCTGTTCCAGAATTGGGCTTTTGGACAGGCATTTCCTAGAGTTATATTTTACACTAGGAACGTTTTTGATGTTTGTTTCAGCATCCGGAGTCGTTCGTGGATTTTGAGGTTTTCTGCTGACGTGACTAATTGCTTGGAGTTGCTATTCTTGCACCGCCAGGCAAGATACCTTGCCATCTTACTCTGTGATTTACTTATTCTTAGTTTTAGTTATTTATATTCAGTATTACTTATTTTTGTTATATTATACCACTGTGCGTCCAAGTCACACTTGGATGCAAGCGACTCTATCGGTCGTTTTCTTGCTTTGTTTTATTCTCTTGTATTGACTTTGTCTAGTAACTACCCCTTTGATTATGAGGTATTGGTATATCTCATACGGCCTTGACACCTACTTTACCACGTAATATGAGTCACATATAGGGCATGTACTCGCGTAGTCGGTCGGCCACCGATACGTATGAGGCGTGCGACGGTTAGGAGTAACTGCCAACAGAATTGCATGCTAGTGGACTTGGCAGTTACTAGAGGTTCATATGAGTCATGGATGTGACTCCACTAGACATGGGATGGAAAGAACAGTCCTTGATGTATGGGCCATATATACATTGCTATTGTACCTGAAGCTCCGCTGGAGACGCAGGTTCACCTTACTATTACTGATTCCCTCTGACGTTCATGGAGCGTTATGGACGTTTTCTTACTGATTCCCTCTAGCGTTTATCGAGCATTATGGACGGAGACGACTGGTTCCCGAAGGAAGGGACGATGCCACAGCTATAAGCCCGAGCGCCCATATGTGAAGGATTGTTCTTTATTGCATATCCACTATAGTACGGTTAGGCACCCTATTGCATGCATCCCTTTATTTTCTATTATATATTACATTTTATATGGTATGGTATTTTCTTGTATCTTGTTACGTCCCTCTGAGGACCTATTTATCTCTACAGGATTAGACGATTGCCCACAGGAGTACGGAGCGGCATTGGATCCATCTTTTGTGGGCGACGAGGCATTTCCCTCTGACATTTAGCTCTATTCTTATCTTCGAGGTTATTGAGACTATGTAGTGGACATCTTATGTTTCTTCCCTTTTCTTTCTATTTTGCGGAGTTTGGACTCCGATCTTTTGAGACTATTTTTATAGATATTTGTAGTAGGATATGTCCACCCGGCTATCTCTTTGATACATTATTTATTTGGACTCTTATATCTTCTGTGTTGAGCTGTGATGAGATTAGATTATTATATTCTGGCATGTGATTATTTTATATATACAGCTTATGTACGTATACGAGAATTCCATACATTGGAGTATTCTTCGTATATGTGCAGCTGGCATGTCTACGTACTTAGTCCTAAGTATTTTGGGACTGGGGCGTTACATATTTTTGTGGTGGCCCATGCATGTCAGAAAATATTGTTGGGTTACATGACTGTGCCCAACAAGCCTGCATATAGGAATAGGAATAGTATCTCATCCAAAATTACTACCTCCTTTGACTTCCAAATCTCTTCAAATTCCTTGATTACTTGAATTGCCCCATATCTAACCTTTCCTAATACCATCCTATTTTCTTCGTGCCAACAGCATGCATCTAAGAAGCGGACGCACTTCTGCCTTGGCCCTCACATTTGGTGAAGAGACTACCCCAGAGGGACAGAATCCTCCAATGACTCCGGTGACACCATATCAACCAGGACAGTCACAGCCTACTACGACACCGACGACGGTGCACCCAGAGATCGCAGCACCTCCAGTCAGCCATACTGAGCAGACCACTACCGTGCCACTGGGAGGGAATGTCCACTACCTCCACCACCACTATTCACTCAGCAATTCCCACCACAGTCGGGCCCTCAAATGCCTCCACTACCGACTGATGGGAGCCCTACTACCCAGTTCATATACGCCATGATGCAGGCTCAGTGGCACCAGACTGAGCTGATGAGGCAAAGCATGATGATAGCACTGACTAGGCCCCCACCTCCACCTTCGATACCGCCTCCAACACCGGCTCTGCATCCTTATGATGGCTCTATCAAGAACTTCACAGACATGAACCCCAAGGCCTTCAGAGGAACGAAAAAGACCCTAGAGGTATCACAATGGCTTATTAGTACAGAGAAGATACTGAAGGCTTCCTAGTTGCCAGCTCGAGATTGGATGACAGCAGTAGATCTACTGTTGGAGGATAATGCCCACCAATGGTGGAAGGCGAAAGGCAGAAGAAAGGCGACTAGGCACTGGGATCACTTGGAAGGAGTTCTATGATCTATTCTATGATAGATTCTTCTCCATTCATGTTCGAGACGGTCTCTATGACCAGTTACTTCATCTGAAGCAAGGAAATATGTTGGTTGATGAGTACGACTCAGAGTTCAATCGCTTGAGTAGATTTGGTGCGGGATCGATCTCGACAGAGTTAGAGAAGGCGAGGAGATTTCATCAGGGCTTGCACTAGAGCTCAAGTCTTATACGACTATACAGTCTCGAGTCTTCCATTCAGCAGTCTTGGAAGAAGCTCGTGCTCAGGAGATTCTTTGCAAGGAGCAGTTGTAACGCCCCAATCCCAAAATACGTAGAATTAGGAACGTAGACATGCCAGCCGTATAATAAATATACGTAAGCTGTAAAATACAGTAGAACCATAACTAATCTCATCCACACAAAATAAATGAATAAAAGATATCATATAATGATAATAAATTATCTTGATACAATATCTTGCACGGAGACAAATCCACTACCAACAAGTAAAGAAAAAATACATGAGAAGAGAAATGATTTTTGGCGGGCGAAGCAAAGACGATCCAAGTACAAACATCCTCGAAGAAATGGAGATGGTCACGGCTAGAGCTAGAACACCTGCGAAAGACAAGAGCACACACCTGGAAAGATAACCAGATCCTCAGAGGGACGTAACAAGACACAAAATATCATGCCATATAAACTGAATAAATATTGCTCAAATAAATAAGTCAATTGAATTATAACATGGTCCAATACACACCTATTGAACTAGCTTACCATCCTCCCAACCAAACAAGGACATGAGATGGTAAACTAATTCACGGTGACGTATCTTTCCATGCTATGAATCCAATATGGTATCCGGACCCCAACAAGGTTTAATACCTTCTCATCAAAGTAGTAAGTCACACCTACAACCAAACAAGGACAAGATGTGATCGAATTAATCTGCGACAAGTTATTATTCCGAGCCACGGTCAGATACAAGTACCCAAACCAAAAATACTCGTACCTAACGGATAAAGGTGCCTAACCGTTCTAAATAAAAATGTAGTTAAGAACAATCCTTCCTACGCATGGGCCCTGGCTAAATAGGATTGGCATAGTCCCCCCTTGGGGTACCAGAGGCCCAATCAGGAAGAGCATAACGTTCCGCAGAACGTCAGTAGGCCGTCAGTAATCATAGATAATCTGACCGCGTCTCCGGCGGAGCTCACGGGTTACAAAAGGGAAAGTGCATCGAAGTTCCATACGCTAAGGAATTGTCCTCCCCGTCCAATGCCTACTCTGTTGCATCCACAACAGTAAACCTCTATAACCGCTAAGTCAAACTAAGCATGCAACCTCTATTAGCGGTTATTCCTATCGCTACGACTTATACGTACCGGTGGCCAGCCAGTCATGCATGTCCGTGTTCTACATGCAAGACACAACTTTGTAGTACAACGTGTCAGGGCCAATGAATGCAGCACACAACGGTGGTCTCTTAAATCTAGGTTTAGTGTGTAAGAAAAATAATACATAACAGGAAATATAAATGAACAGTAAGTTCTAACAGGTTATGCCATGTATCACAGTTTAGTTTGTATAAAAAATAATGAATAATGCATGAAATATGAGCTAAAATAAATAAACAGCAAATGGCAAGGTGTCTTGCCTGGTAGTACGTCTGGTGTACTACAATGATCAAGGTGGCACGAACTGTGACTTCGGTGCAACTATTATGCAGGGTGACCTCTGATGGTGGCACGGACAGTTCCATCGGGTCCAGGATGGTCAAATTGGTTATGGTCGATAGGTGGAAGGACAGAATTGGCAGAAGGAAAGGAATAATGGGCGTAGTTACGGACGGAAGGATAGTCGAAGAAAATTTAGATAAATAATATATATGATTTAGAAAAACTATTTATAATATTCGAAAACTAGTTTCAGTCTAAATTATTGAAAGAAAGAAAAATACTTAAAGTCAATAGGAAATCATTTTTGTCTAAAAACTCTAAGTTCGTCGAAAATAGAATTGGTAGAAAGCTATATTTTTAATAGTAAAAATACTTTTAGATAAATATACGATATTATTATAACTTATCAAATATCATAGGAATCACATATTTTAGGGTAACCTACTTTTATCCAAATACTTTTTAGCATACAAAAATAAGTATTAATATTATAACAACATATCTAATCTTCGAAATCTAGTTTTTAAAATAATATAGGGCAAGCCTAGTACCATATATTTAACATACTATGAAAATACTAATAAATTTATTTACAAATAACAATAATACTTATAAAAAATAACGACTAGAATATTGTCAATAATACTAATATTAATAAGTTATAATACTAATATACAGTTGTCGTAAAGTACACATACTTACATAAGGACAGTTAGTCCAAAAATACATCTCAATAAAATATATTTAAATATTTAAATTACAGATGTTCACTATAAAATACTAATATATAATAATAATAATAATAAATTCGTAAAAACAGTGGCTGTCTTTTCCTTCTCGTTTCACGAGAAAGGAAGTCTAATAAATATAATAATAATAATAATAATAGTAATTATAATACAAATATCTCAGCTGTAAAGAAGGAAGAAAGAGAGTTGAGAGAGTATTCGGGAGAGAGAGACTGAGAGGGAGAGAGAGGCTGAGAGGGAGAGAGAGAGGAGGGGTCGGCGCAAGGGGGCAGCGGCCACGGCGACTGCGCGGCGTGCGGTGGAGACGCGTGCGACGGAGGGCAAGAAACTTCGCCGGGGAGCTACAGCGGGGCGGAGGTGGCCGGATCCAGACGGATCTGACAGCGGAGATGGTGGGTGACGGCGGCTGGAGGCGGCGCGGGAGTCGCCGTCGCTCTCCGCGGTGGGGCGGCGCGCGCTCGGCGCTGGCGCGGCGTCTCGCGGAGGAGAGGAAGGTCGGTCGGGGCTCACCGCTCTGGCGGTGGCCAGTGGTGGTATGTGGGTCTGGCCGTGGAGGAAGGGGAAGTCGGGGACGGCCCCAGGCGGACACAGGCCCGGCGGTCGACTAGTAAGTAGTTAGTTTTGATAGGGTTTGTCTTGTATTTGGTTGGAGTTTGGTGGTAGGGTGATGGTGTTGGTGGAGGTGGCGTTCTGGTGTTGGAGATCAGGGGGCTCGTTGGTCGTGGCGTGTCACCCTCACTTTTCCCAGTTAGGGATAAAATGGTAATTTTCTATTTTATAATATTTTTGGGAATTTTATTTCATGAATATTATTATTTAATTATTATAGGAGTCGGGTTCGAATTTCATCGCATTCCGAGTTATTCGGGACCCCGGTGAATTTCGACTTGAGCTGTAATTAGCATGTTAGCTAACCATGGCCCACCACACTAAACTTTAGGGTTTAAGAGTTTGGACTAGTCCCCCATGAGTAAATTAGTTTAATTATGATTTTTAATTATTTTTAGCAACTTCCTAAACCTAATTTGGAATTTATTTAATATTAGGCTTAGGGAGGGGCAAACTTGTAATTTACAAGTGCCCCTCACACCCTCACCATGCCATGTTTGGCCGGCCCCTATAGGCACCCTCCCTCCACCACTTTTACTTCATCACCAATTAAAACTCACTCTCTTCAATTCTTTCTTCCAACTTCTCCTTCTTCCTCTTCAACCTACAATTAGGTAAGCTTAAATCTCTCCATTTAATCTTCTTTTTCATTTAGTTCATTCACATTAATTAGAGATATGACCATTCTCTTCCATTTGCCCACAAATTTGTAGATTTTCCCTAGAAAAATAGGTTAAGGATTTATTAGGATTTAATCATTTTGAGAATGATATATATATATATATATATATATATATATATATATATATATATATATATATATATATATATATATATAATATATATATATGAGTGTATTTATATATATATATATGAGTGTATTTATATATAGATGAGTGTATATGGATGGATGGGTGTGTGTATATATTTGGAGGGATGGATAGATATCTAGATAGATTAATATAGATATCTAGTTATATATATTATATATATATATATATATATATATATATATAGAGAAAAAAATATATAGATATATATATATATATATATATATATATATATAATATATATATATATATATATATATATATAGATATATATATAGAGATATATATATATATATATATATAGAGATATATATATATAGATATATATATATGAAGTGTATATATATAGGGAAGTAGAAGAGAGAGAAGAAGAAGAAGATGAAACGCAGCAGCAGCAGCAGCTTGCTGCAGCAGTAGCAGCAGCTACCTGCTGCCAGGAATTAGCCCCCCCTTTGGCTTTAAGGCCTATAAACCCCCCCTTCACCTAAGTATATATGTATATATATAGATATATTATGTATTATATATGGTTGGAATCGTAGAGAAGAGTAGAAAAAGATTATGGAATGAGAAGTTAGAAAAGAATTAGAGGTTAGAAGAAAAGATTGGAAGAAGTTAGAAGAAAAGGGAAAATGCTAGAATAGAAAAAGGGAAAAACCGAGTTAGAGGGCGAAACGGAGCTCGGAGTATCCGATTGAGTTGAAACTTGGCGTGGGGCATGAATACGTGATTTAGATTTTGCGGGTAGGCTTCCGGGTGGAATTCGGGGTTGTAGGGCGCCCGTATCGCGCCGTATCGGTACGTATCTTGAAATATTCAAGATTTTGACAACGGGCCGTATCATGGACCGAATGTCCACGTTACCTAGGTATTTTGGTAGATATTATATGTATAGGCTAGTATTATACTACCCTAGGGAGATCGGGTCAAAATATCAAGCGTAGGTAGGCTAACTTGATAGTTGTCGAAGCTAGAATTTTACCCTTTTTAAGGGTAAAATAGGATATTGGTCTACGGCCAAGATATGAGTTTCGAAGTCCAAGATGGACTTGGATATGGGTTGTAGAGGTTGGTAATGGGTAGAAATAGTCGCCTAGACCTAGTCTTGGCCCCGGTTGACCATGGTTGACTTTTTGGACCAAAAGTCAACTATGGGTCAACGCTTTACCCAAATTAGTCCCAATTTCCATTAGACTTGTGTAGTTGACCAAAAGTCAACTATTAGTCACCATTGACCTAGGGTTGACCATGGTTGACCTAGAGTTGACCAGAGTTGACCAGTTGACCAAAAGTCAACTGTAGGCCAACTCTTGATCCCGTTTGACTTTCTTCGACTTGTTTTGACCCGTGATGACTGGTATGACCTAGGATTGACTTGGTTAGGCTTAGATTGACTTGATATAACTTGATTTGACCTAGATTGACTTGACAGGACTTAGTGTGACTCAGTGAGACCTAGTTTGACCTAGATTGCATATCATTCATTGTAAATCATTCCTAAACTTGTTTAAACCTAAATTAACTTACAGTATCTCATATTTAGGTCTTCTAATACCGCTCTGAGCATTGATATACCATACAACTCAGGACAACTAGGCGAGTACATTCACTGATAGTTTTCATTGTCTTGATATCTGCTATATCCGATTCAGTCGTAGTGTCTTACTTGATTCTTGGTCACGATCGCTCACGGACTAGTACACATTGGATCATGACATGAGATGTTGTTCCTGGATTTCTGGGTATATGGGTACACTCCCTGTCTTGTTCCCTGTACTTGTATAGACACCGATTTCTAAGAGGATTTGCTACCCTCTTACGAAATTACGTGCCATGACGTGTCATGTCCAGATCCATTGTACTATTCAGGGATGGGGAATTATTAGGGCTATGTGATCCAAGCCACCCTGTCACTATTCATGTGCTCGTGCCACTCTTCCCTCACGAAGGGTGTAGCGAGATCCCATGCCTTGTGCTCGTTATCCAGGTTGGCCGGCATGTCTCTCCGTTGAGGTCACCGCGGATTGCCGGGCCAAGTGGATAGCCTGTCCTGTCACTTATCCCAAGCCGATCACATATCGCTCTAATAATTCAAATCATATTTTATATTTACTTGTCTTATCGTATATCCTGTTCTGTTCTACATTCAGTATTTTCTCACCATGCCATGATATACAGTTACTCATATGCTCTACTTGCCTTTACATTGTACCTTGATTGGAGACTAAGTTCTGCTCGGGAGAATAGTTACAACCCCGGTCCTTGTTTGGTTTAAGGGTTGTAACTCGACTTCCGAACGGTTCCCAAGTCTTCGTATATCTTTGTCTTGTAGTTCATTATACTGTCTCTTATAGAATTTGTCAATTCACATGGAACTGCTGTTAGTGTTTGTACTTGCTCATTTTCCTGACAGGATACCGTTATGATATATTACAGATGATTCCGAGGCAGATTGCTCGACCTATTATGGGCTCGAGTCAGATAGAGTAGCCTTAGATCGTGGCCTTATAGTAGAGCCACTAGATTTTGTACTTCCAGAGTAGTGTAGGTTAGCTAGGTTTGACTGGACTGCGATCCAGCTAGCTTATCAGACTGTAGTTTCTATATTCTATTTTGATACTCTGGGATGTTGTATATATCTGGACTTGTATTAGACTGTGGACTTATTTTACTCTTTATCTATCATATGTCTTTCCTCTGAGCTATCTACCTTAGTTTTATTCTGTGATTGAGACTGTATTGATATGTCACCTCCATTCGGAGAGTATATACTGTACAGGTATATTTTAACTGTTAGTCGTAGGTATTTATAGACGTTATATACAGTGTTCTACCGCCGATACTGCGGCGTAGGCTGGACGTACCCACGTGCTCGTGCCCCTCATAAGGGTGCGGGTCGTGACACGTTTTTGTGGTGGCCCACGCAGGTCCAGTGTCGCAATTAGTGCGATCTCGTAATGGTGCTCGACTTAGAGTACTAATTACGAGCCTGCGATTAGGACGTAGGACCTAGGACATGATAGGAGTTTCTCAATCACACCTAGAAAATTTCTGATCTTTTGATTGTCATGATTATTCACCTTATATTAAATTAACTGTCCTTCTTTGATAATCTACTCATGTGCCATATTGATCTCTTGTTTTAATTCGTCTCCAGGATGACAAAGACACATCCGCAGGCCTCTGGATCGAGTAGCTTGCCTGAGAGATCTGATCAGGCTGAGGAGGAGGTTCATGAGACTGCCCCCAGTGATTCTACTATTCCAGAGACCCAAGGCAGTTGCGCAGGGAGGTCTACCACCTCCACCCCAGAGGGTTACGGCCGTTCTTCCAGAGATACTGCCGCCACCACCACCAGGTACCGACGGATACGCAACATATGTTCCTTCTCCTTCAGCAGATGATGGAGACACAGCGGGCCCAGACAGAGGCATCGTCAGCGCCAGTCGGAGGCGTCACACCGACAGATCGAGATGCTGAGGCAGAGTATGGAGAACTCGTATTAGCTTGCCCTAGCAGCAGTAGAGAGAGTGGCACCGGGTACGGTGTAGGGCCCTACTGGCCAGCAGCCAGTACCAGCAGCAGTCCAGGCCGGGGACAGTGTTAGACTTCAGGAAGATAAGATCCAGGGACTTCACAGGCACGGAGGGCATCCTTTACGCAGACGACTGGCTAGAGGATGTAGAACGGAGCATGGAGCTGGCAGAGCTTCCTAGAGCGCTTTGGGTTTCGGCCGCAGCCAGCCGATTCTTCGACATTGCGCTGACATGGTACCGCACGGACCCTCGTACGTCGGTGAGAGGGTTGACTTGGGAGAACTTTCGGAGGCTCTTCAAGGAGAAGTTCTTCCCGGACGTGGCTCTTACAGCATTGGAGGGCCAGTTCGTGGGTCTAGTTCAGGGGAACTCGTCGGTGGACGAGTATACAGCCGAGTTCTTCCGCCTTAGCAGGTTTGCTCCCGGTATGATCCAGGATGAGGGACAGAAGGCTCGTAAGTTCCGCAGGGGACTTGTTCATGCAGTGCGCACCCGCACCTCGGGTCGCCGTGATGCGACGTTCGATCAGATATTGATGGACGCTACAGATCGCAGAGGAGGACTTCGGCCTCAAGCCGAAGAGGAGCGGAGATACTATGGGGGCGAGTTCCAGTGCGGGACCGGCCAAGCGCCCCCTCTTTCAGCAGCAGCAGCAGAGGCCGTTTCAGCAGCAGCCTCTGTTGCAGATCCAGCAGGCACCGGCGCGTGCCCAGCAGCACCAGGGACAGGGCTAGAGACCGACTATACCAGTGCGGCTTCTGTAGGAAGCCGGGGCACACCAGGGAGGCTTGCAGGAAGAGGTTGGGTGTCTGTCTCTACTGTGGGGCGCCTCGATCACCAGCTGAAGGATTGTCGCGTTCGCTGGAGTCAGAGGAGGCCAGGACAGAGCACAGCCGGCTAGAGGACCAGCGGTTCAGCAGAGGGGTCCTTCCACTCCAGACCCAGCAGCAGCGTTTTGTCCAGCACCAGAGGGGAGCACCCGCGGGCAGGGTGTTCGCTTTGGCAGCAGAGGAGGAGGCAGAGCCCGTGGGAGATGTTGTTGCAGGTCATGTTCTCCTAGATTCTTTCCCTGCTTTCGCCCTATTTGATTCTGGGGCGACCCATAGTTTTGTGTCTGTTTCTTTTGCTCTGAGACACAATATCATTGCTGAATATATGGGTAGGACTTGCAAGATTATGACCGGGGGAGGTATTATCCTGGTTAATAATATTTGCAAGGGGCGGAGAGTCACTCTGAGAGGCCGAGGACTTGAGTGCGTGTCTGCTTGTAATGCACCTACCGAGGTACTGATATGGTACTCGGTATGGATTGGTTGAGCATGCACCATGCTAGCATTGATTGTAGAGGAGGCAGAGTTCTTTTTAGGATGCCGGGTGAGCCAGAGATCGAGTTTGCTCGAGGAGCAGCGGAGCCGGAGGCTGGATTCTGTGGAGCTTTGTTGGCGGGGCAGGATTTGCCACATCCGTTGATTGCTGAGTTCTCGGATGTCTTTCCCGAGGAGTTGCTGGGGATGCCGCCAGACAGGGACATTGAGTTCTCCATAGACTTGGTGCCGGGCGCCGAGCCCATCTCGCAGCATGTCTATAGGGTGAACAACAGCGAGTTGATAGAGCTGAAGAAGCAAGTCGACGAGCTGCAGGACAAGGGGTTCATCAGATCCAGTTCTTCGTCCTGGGGAGCGCCAGTCCTGTTCGTGCCGAAGAAGGACGGTACGTCCCGTATGTGCATTGATTACCGGGCGCTCAACAACCTCACTATCAAGAATAGGTACCCTTTGCCGAGGATCGACGACTTGTTCGATCAGCTGAGTAGGGGCAAAGGTCTTTTCGAAGATAGATTTGAGGTCCGGATATCACCAGCTGAAGGTGAGGCAGGATGACATTCCCAAGACGACATTTCGAACTCGGTACGGCCAGTACGAGTTTACAGTGATGCCATTTGGGTTGACCAATGCTCCCGTAGTGTTCATGAACTTGATGAACAAGGTATTCCATCAGTACCTTGACAAGTTCGTGGTGGTCTTCATAGACGATATCTTGATCTATTCGAAGACGCAGGAGGAGCATGAGGAGCACTTGAGAGTTGTGTTAGAGACTCTGAGGAGGGAGCAACTCTACGGGAAGCTTTCGAAGTGTGAGTTCTTCTTAGACCATGTGGAGTTCCTAGGTCATGTTGTGACCGAGCACAGGATTTCAGTAGACCAGAGGAAGATTTCGGCAGTAGAGTCTTGGTCTACGCCCAGTTCAGTTGCCGAGGTTCGGAGCTTTCTGGGTTTGGCTGGCTATTACCGGAAGTTCGTCCAGGACTTCTCGAGGATTGCAGAGCCGATGACTAGACTCACCAGAAGGACGTGGAGTTCGTCTGGACTGATGAGTGTCAGGCTGGCATTCGATGAGCTGAAGAGGAGGTTGACTTCAGCTCCGATCCTGACTTTGCCATCTGGGTCAGGAGGGTTCTCGATCTTCAGCGATGCTTCCGGGAAGGGTTTAGGGTATGTTCTTCAGCAGCACGGGAAGGTGATTGCCTATGCATCCAGGCAGTTGCGTCCTCATGAGAAGAACTATCCTACTCATGATCTGGAGTTGGCCGCGGTGATATTTGCTTTGAAGTTATGGAAGCATTACCTGTACGGAGAGCGAGTTGAGATCTTCACAGATCACAAGAGCTTGAAGTACGTGTTCACTCAGAAGGAGTTGAACATGCGGCAGAGGCGGTGGCTAGAGCTGATGAAGGACTTCGATATATCCTTGCAGTACCATCCGGGGAAGGCCAACGTAGTTGCAGATGCCTTGAGCAGGTATCCAGTTGCTATGTTCTTGACGACAGATCGTCACTTGTTGGCCGACCTGGATAGTTTGGGTATCGAGGTCATCATTCCGGGCATGGAGATCCAGATATGGGGTTTGCAGATTCAGTCTGAGCTGATGGATAGAGTCAGGTCAGGCAGAATGATGATGATGCCCTGAGGAGCATCAGGGAGCAGGTGAGGATGGCCTTGCTTGACAATTTCTCTGTAGCCGAAGACGGGTCGTTGCGGCACGGTACTAGGCTGTGCGTTCCGCGTGGAGAGCTTCGGGAGGAGGTTCTTCAGGAGGCGCATCGCTCTCAGTATTCTATGCATCCTGGAGCCAACAAGATGTATAGGGACCTGAGAGAGCACGTATGGTGGTATGGCATGAAGCGCGAGGTAGCTCAGTTTGTATCTCGTTGTCTTGTGTGTCAGCAGGTGAAGGCCGAGAGGCAGAGACCAGGTGGATTGCTACAGCCGCTACCCATTCCCGAGTGGAAGTGGGAGCACATCACCATGGACTTTGTATCTGGACTTCCACGGTCGCCAGGAGGGAAGGACGCAGTTTGGGTCATAGTTGATAGATTGACCAATCGGCCCACTTTTTGCCTTTCAAAGTGGGTTTGTCTACGGAGAGGCTGGCTGAGCTGTATGTTCGTCAGATCGTGAGATTGCACGGAGTTCCGGTGAGCATAGTTTCAGATCGGGATAGCCGATTCACTTCCCACTTCTGGAGGAGTTTGCAGGCTAGCTTGGGCACCTCGCTCAAGTTTAGTACTGCTTATCATCCTCAGACAGACGGGCAGTCGGAGAGGACCATCCAGACCTTGGAGGATATGCTTCGCACATGTGTGCTAGATCTCGGGGGTTCTTGGGAGGACCATCTTCACCTGGTAGAGTTTGCTTACAACAACAGCTATCCGGGCCAGTATAGAGATGTCACCATTTGAGGCTCTATATGGACGAAGATGTCGTACTCCCTTGTCTTGGGACGATGTTGGCGAGCGGGCACTTCTTGGGCCGGAGATGGTTGTGGATGCGGCCGAGAAGGTCAGATTGATTAGAGACAGACTCCGGGTGGCTCAGGATAGGCAGCGGCATTGGGCCGATAGTCACCGGAGACCGTTAGAGTTCGAGGTTAGTTTCAGTTCTTGTCGTGTTTGTTGTGATTGTTTGTTAGTTGTGTGTTGAGTTTTTGTCTTGTGTCTAGGTTGGTGACATGGTATTTCTGAGGATATCCCCGACACGTGGCACTATTCGCTTTGGCGGCGGTGGGAAGCTCAGTCCGTGCTACATCGGACCTTTCACCATCTTAGAGAGGATCGGTGCAGTAGCCTACCGATTGGACTTGCCTACCAGGTTCGAGGGAGTGCAAAACGTGTTTCATGTATCTCAGCTGAGGCGGTACGTGGCAGATCCTAGCCATGTATTGGACCATTCAGCGATACAGGTGGGACCTACTCTCAGCTATCCAGAACAGCCGGTAGAGATTCTGGATCGCAGGGAGAAGGTGCTCCGGAACCAGGTCATACCCTTGGTTCGGGTTGCATGGAGACATCACTCTCCAGGTGAGTCTACCTGGGAGAGGGAGGACTGACATGCGGGAGCGTTTCCCTTATCTTTTCGTGCCCTGAGGTATAAATTTATTTCCTTTAATTCTGTTTGTGATTTCCTGTGCTTGTTGTCTTCAATTTCGAGGACGAAATTTTTTAAGGTGGATAGACTTGTCACCCTCACTTTTCCCAGTTAGGGGTAAAATGGTAATTTTCCATTTTATAATATTTTGGGAATTTTATTTCATGAATATTATTATTTAATTATTATAGGAGTCGGGTTCGAATTTCATCGCATTCCGAGTTAATTCGGGACCCCAGTGAATTTCGACTTGAGCTGTAATTAGCATGTTAGCTAACCACTGGCCCACCACACTAAACTTTAGGGTTTAAGAGTTTGGACTAGTCCCCCACGAGTAAATTAGTTTAATTATAATTTTTAATTATTTTTAGCAACTTCCTAAACCTAATTTGGAATTTATTTAATATTAGGCTTAGGGAGGGGCAAACTTGTAATTTACAAGTGCCCCTCACACCCTCACCATGCCATGTTTGGCCGGCCCCTATAGGCACCCTCCCTCCACCACTTTTACTTCATCACCAAGTAAAACTCACTCTCTTCAATTCTTTCTTCCAACTTCTCCTTCTACCTCTTCAACCTACAAATTAGGTAAGCTTAAATCTCTCCATTTAATCTTCTTTTTCATTTAGTTCATTCACATTAATTAGAGATATGACCATTCTCTTCCATTTGCCCACCAAATTTGTAGATTTCCCTAGAAAAATAGGTTAAGGATTTATTAGGATTTAATCATTTTGGAGAATGATATATATATATATATATATATATATATATATAATAATAATCATATCTCTATATATATATATATATATATAGAATATATGCAATGACTTAGCTAGTGGTTAAGAGAGATGCATGCGGCCAAGTGGTCGGAGTTTCGAATCCCAGTGTGGAGGCGATTCACAGAAAACAATTACTATTTCCAAAAATATATCATATATATATATATTATATATATATATATAATATATATTATATATATATATATATATTAGTATAATATATATATATATATAATATATATATATATATATGGTTATATGAGTAATTATTTATATATAGATATGAGTGTATTAATATATATGCGATGTGTGTATATGGATGTGTGTGTGTTATATATATATATTTGGAGAGATGGATAATATATCTAGATAGATTATATATAGTATTAGTTATATATATATATATAAATATATTATCTATTATATTATATATATATATATATAGATATATATCTATATATATATATCTATATATATATATATATATATATATATATATGAAGTGTATATATATAGGGAAGTAGAAGAGGAGATGAAGAAGAAGATGAAACGCAACAGCAGCAGCAGCTTGCTGCAGCAGTAGCAGCAGCTACCTGCTGCCAGGAATTAGCCCCCCCCCTTTGGCTTTAAGGCCTATAAACCCCCCCCCCCCTTCACCTAAGTATATATGTATATATATAGATATATATATATGTATTATATATGGTTGGAATCGTAGAGAAGAGTAGAAAAAGATTATGGAATGAGAAGTTAGAAAAGAATTAGAGGTTAGAAGAAAAGATTGGAAGAAGTTAGAAGAAAAGGGAAAATGCTAGAATAGAAAAAGGGAAAAACCGAGTTAGAGGGCGAAACGGAGCTCGGAGTATCCGATTGAGTTGAAACTTGGCGTGGGGCCTGAATACGTGATTTAGATTTTGCGGGTAGGCTTCCGGGTGGAATTCGGGGTTGTAGGGCGCCCGTATCGCGCCGTATCGGTGCGTATCTTGAAATATTCAAGATTTTGACAACGGGCCGTATCATGGACCGAATGTCCACGTTACCTAGGTATTTTGATAGATATTATATGTATAGGCTAGTATCATACTACCCTAGGGAGATCGGGTCAAAATATCAAGCGTAGGTAGGCTAACTTGATAGTTGTCGAAGCTAGAATTTTACCCTTTTTAAGGGTAAAATAGGATATTGGCCTACGGCCAAGATATGAGTTTCGAAGTCCAAGATGGACTTGGATATGGGTTGTAGAGGTTGGTAATGGGTAGAATTAGTCGCCTAGACCTAGTCTTGGCCCCGGTTGACCACGGTTGACTTTTTGGACCAAAAGTCAACTATGGGTCAACGCTTTACCCAAAATAGTCCCAATTTCCATTAGACTTGTGTAGTTGACCAAAAGTCAACTATTAGTCACCATTGACCTAGGGTTGACCATGGTTGATCTAGAGTTGACCAAGTTGACCAGAGTTGACCAGAGTTGACCAGTTGACCAAAAGTCAACTGTAGGCCAACTCTTGATCCCGTTTGACTTTCTTCGACTTGTTTTGACCCGTGATGACTGGTATGACCTAGGATTGACTTGGTTAGGCTTAGATTGACTTGATATAACTTGATTTGACCTAGATTGACTTGACAGGACTTAGTGTGACTCAGTGAGACCTAGTTTGACCTAGATTGCATATCATTCATTGTAAATCATTCCTAAACTTGTTTAAACCTAAATTAACTTACAGTATCTCATATTTAGGTCTTCTGATACCGCTCTGAGCATTGATATACCATACAGCTCAGGACAGCTGGCGAGTACATTCACTGATAGTTTTCATTGTCTTGATATCTGCTATATCCGATTCAGTCGTAGTGTCTTACTTGATTCTTGGTCACGATAGCTCACGGACTAGTACACATTGGATCATGACATGAGATGTTGTTCCTGGATTTCTGGGTATATGGGTACACTCCCTGTCTTGTTCCCTGTACTTGTATAGACACCGATTTCTAAGAGGATTTGCTACCCTCTTACGAAATTACGTGCCATGACGTGTCATGTCCAGATCCATTGTACTATTCGGGATGGGGAATTATTAGGGGCTATGTGATCCAAGCCACCCTGTCACTATTCATATGCTCGCGCCACTCTTCCCTCACGAAGGGTGTAGCGAGATCCCTTGCCTTGTGCTCGTTATCCAGGTTGGCCGGCATATCTCTCCGTTGAGGTCACCGCGGATTGCCGGGCCAAGTGGATAGCCTGTCCTGTCACTTATCCCAAGCCGATCACATATCGCTCTAATAATTCAAATCATATTTTATATTTACTTGTCTTATCGTATATCCTGTTCTGTTCTACATTCAGTATTTTCTCACCATGCCATGATATACAGTTACTCACTATGCTCTACTTGCCTTTACATTGTACCTTGATTGGAGACTAAGTTCTGCTCGGGAGAAGAGTTACAACCCCGGTCCTTGTTTGGTTTAAGGGTTGTAACTCGACTTCCGAACGGTTCCCAAGTCTTCGTATATCTTTGTCTTGTAGTTCATTATACTGTCTCTTATAGAATTTATCAATTCACATGGAACTGCTGTTAGTGTTTGTACTTGCTCATTTTCCTGACAGGATATCGTTATGATATATTACAGATGATTCCGAGGCGGACTGCTCGACCTATTATGGGCTCGAGTCAGATGGAGTAGCCTTAGATCGTAGCCTTATAGTAGAGCCACTAGATTTTGTACTTCCAGAGTAGTGTAGGTTAGCTAGGTTTGACTGGACTGCGATCCAGCTAGCTTATCAGACTGTAGTTTCTATATTCTATTTTGATACTCTGGGATGTTGTATATATCTGGACTTGTATTAGACTGTGGACTTATTTTACTCTTCATCTATCATATGTCTTTCCTCTGAGCTATCTACCTTAGTTTTATTCTGTGATTGAGACTGTATTGATATGTCACCTCCATTCGGAGAGTATATACTGTACAGGTACATTTTAACTGTTAGTCGTAGGTATTTACAGACGTTATATACAGCGTTCTACCGCCGATACTGCGGCGTAGGCTGGACGTATCCACGTGCTCGTGCCCCTCATAAGGGTGCGGGTCGTGACATGGCGGTGATGGGATGCCGGAGATGGTAGTGGGATGTGACAGGGTGGCGCGGTGGAGGTGATGTTGTAGGCTATAGTCGTCATGTTAGGGAAGGATGTCGGTGGTTGTTGGAAACGCTAGAGGTGGCGTTGGTGTGACGGGATTTGGCCGGGGGTCTGGCCGGGATCGGGTGGTCGACAACAGGGTGGAAGACGGGAAGGGCGGCTGTGGTCGGGACAAACTTTAGGTTTAAGGTTTTGGTGGTTAATGTCGGGTGTGTCCGACACAAAAATTATGGGATTTGGATTGTATGCTATGTCGGAGTTGTCGACACGAAAGAATAAGTGTAATAGTAAAAGAATGGAATAAGAGAGTCACCCGGGGTTGGATCCGTGGCCGTCACGGCTGACAGGGAGAAGTGTTGGACACAGACACGATGCACGTACACTTTGTGAAAATTTTTGTAGAAGAATTTGTGGAGAAAAAGATAATGTGGAGACTCCCCTATATATAGGGTTGAGGAGAATCCTAATTGGATAAGGATTTGGACCCAATTTAATTATTTAAATCAAATTTTGGTTCAATCTATATTTAGATTGTAGATAATAACAATAATGACTAAATCCTTATTGAAAAATTCAAATAAATTTATTTTAAAAATTCTTATTCGATTTATTCAGAATAACTAGTTTAAAAATTAACTTTTTATAATTCAAAAATGTGCTATAATATTAATTTCGAAAATTGTACTATTATTTAAAATTAAACTAATAGATAATTACGAAATATGTATGCACAATTAATATTTACATAATTATGCTTTTCTCGTATACAATAAAAATATTATTTATTATTAATAACTTGTTAAAAATGAAAGGCTTTTTATAAATAAAATAATGAACTTAGAAATTCTAGTACAATAGCTAAAATAATTATTATATATATTATTTTGAGACTATAAAAATAGAATAATATTTTTCTAAAATATGTACGCTTGCACATATTCGCACTCCTCGAGCAATTACGAAAAATAAAATTTCGCGCGCGACGTACAATGCAACTAAGCGACGTACAAATACAAAATAAAAAAATCAGTACCAAATTTATATAAAAAAATTAGTAGAAATTTAGGGGTTTTACAGCAGCAGCAGACATTGAGACACCATACACCAGCAGTTGCACCGGCTAGAGCTACTCAGGATGGACCTATCAGAAGGCCCACAGGACAGCATGTAAAACTCCTAAATTTCTAATCTTTTTTAAATAAATTTTGTACTGATTTTTTATTTATTTTTATTTATGCGTCGCGTAGTTGCATTGTACGTCGTGCGCGAAATTTCGTTTTTCGAAATTGCTCGACGAGTGCGAATATGTGCGAGCATACATATTTTTAGAAAAATATTTTTCTATTTTATAGTTTCAAAATAATATATGTAATAATTATTTTAGCTATCATACCAATATTTCCAAGTCCGTTATTTTATTTATTTTATTATAAAAAGTTTTTCGTAAAAACAATTATTAATAATAAATAATATTCTTCGTGCATACATATATATTTCATAAATATTTTATTAAGTTTATTTTTAAATAATAATGTATTTTCGAAATTATTATTATAGTATTTTTGGAAAATATATTTTGAAATTATTGTGGCAATTTAAATCTTGATTTGATTTATGGATATATTTAAATAGTTAAATTAATATCTATAATTGAAATATGATTTATCTTATTTGATTTTAAACTAAAAGACGGTATTTAATTAGATTTAAATTGGATTTTGATTTGAATTTGGATTTGATTGATTTTAAATTTATTAGTTACGAATTATCTATTTTTGGGTTTAAACTACTCTTAATCCTTATCCAACTGGGAATTTCCACATCCTATAAATAGGCAGGTACTCCTCCATAAATTTCTCACATCCACAAAAATTTCTTCCACCACAAACGTGCGTGCATCGTGTTCGTGTCCATCCTTTTTCTTACACTATTTCCTTATTATTACAGTTACATTCATCCCTCTGTGTCCGACACACCGGACACCTTCTTGTGTCGTGTCACGTAGGACACGTAAACCCTAACCCTAATCCTAACTCTTTCGACCATCTCCACCATGGTCAGCCAACGCCTGACCACTGCCGCTATCGGACCACGACTTCGATCGCCACAACCTGCCGGTGGCCACCATACATCCTCACTGCCGCCACCACCATCTTCACCACGATAGGATCCCTTGACCACCACAACCTCGGCATGCCCGCCTCACCAAAACTCTACCGCAGCACGTGCGCCCGATCGCCCATTGCTCCTCCTCGTCTCCTCCTTCCTTCCAGTCAAACCCTGGCCAACTCCGGCCTCGACACACCGGCCAACCCACCACCAGAAAACCCCCCCAAAAAAATATCGCACCACCACCATCACCAGCATCACCCCGCCACCGGACCGACCATCTCCTCCAGAGCCATCAACGGATCAACACCAGCACCAAACCAAAAATAAACCAAAACCCTAACCTGACTTCGACACCTCACCGCCGGCATCAAGCCCAGATCTTCTCTGGCCACCAGACCTAGCTCACCTTCTTCGGACCGTCCTCGGCCGTGACCTCCGCGCGTGTCAATCGTGACTCTCGCGCGCGTCCGTCTCCTCCGGGCGGTACCGCCGTCAGCTGGGTGGCCAGGAGATCAGCCTCTGGCCTCCAAGTCCGCCGACCATCACCGCGACTCCGTACCGGCTGACCGGAGCGTCTTCCCCACCTTGGCCTTCCCTCCGCCGGAGCAGCGCCCCTCCGCGTGACCACCCCGCGTCCGGCGACGCCGACAGCCGTCGCACCAGCGCCGAGCACGCGCCGCAGCCGGAAACCCTCCGCCGCATCCGGAAACCCTCCGCCGCGTCGGATTCCCCCCTCTCTCTCTCTCGACCTCTCCTCACTCTTCCCCTCTCTCTCGATTGCTTTCTCTCTCACCCTCTCATTCTCTCTCTGTCTCTAAAGGAAGGAGAAGGAAAAGTAGATATTTAAGTAATTTTATTATTATTTTATTATTGTTATGTGTTAATACTGCCATTAGTAAACCCATGAGTTGAGATGATGATGATGATGATTATTATTATTATTATTATTATTATTATTATTATTTTCTTTCTCTTTGTTTTGTACAGTTGTAGTATTTTCTGTTATTAATATAAAAGGGTAAATATTTTTATGTAGGTGGATTTGTATATTAGTAGTTATAGACATATATATAAGCTAAACACAGATTTTAATTACTATTATTAAATTGTATTTGTTATTAATTATCATATCAATTTCATTGGTTCCAATAAAACCAATATTGATATATTGAAATATTTCTAATTATATTGTCATATTATTTTGTGGTTTCTTATTTATATATATATATATATATATATATATATATATATATATATATATATATATATAATTTCAAAATTAGGGGTTTTTAGTCTAAAGTAATTTCTAACATATTTACCTAAAATACTTTGACCCATAAAATTGTAGTTTCAAAATTTTAAAATAATGTTTTTTGTATTTCTCAAACGTTTTAAGTAATATAGTATTCTATCTCAATACCATAATTTTATAACTTGGAGTTTTTGCCTAAAACTAATTTTATATATTTTTCATTATTCATTTAAAAGTTATTTTTCTAGTAACCATATATTCAAGGATTATAAATAGTTTTCTAAAAATCGTATATATCTTCATTTTTATCTATTTCCTTCTTTCCATAACCAATCCTATTATTCCTATTCTTTCGCCAATTCAAGCCTACCTTATGACGAACCTAACTAATTTGACCCTTCTGGACCCAATGGAACTGTCCGTGCCACCAACAGAGGCCCCCTTTTGTAGTTGTTACACCAAAATTTTAAATCGTGCCACTTTGATTATCGCAGCACACCAGACGTCCTACCAGGCAAGAAATCTTGCCATTTGCTGTTTATTTATTTTAGCTCATATTTATGCATTATTCATTATTTTCTTTATGCAAAATAAACTGTGATACATGGCATAACCTGTTAGAACTTACCGTTCAGTTTTATTTTCTGCTATGTATTATTTTTCTTACACATTAAACCTAGATTTTAGAGACCACCTTGTGTGTTGCATTCATAGGCCTTGACACATTTATTCCACGTTATTGTGTGTCACATATAGGACTCGGATATGCGTGATTTGCTAGCCACCAGTACGTGTAAGCCGTGCGTTAGGAAATAACTGCTAATAGAATTGCATGCTAGAAGACTTAGCAGTTATGAGTTGGCATTGGGCGAGAAGAATATGATTAGAAGTTGACAACCACCCTATCTATCGTAGACTCGCTCGCTACTGAGGAACGATAGGTAGACTATATGCTATAGACTCGCTCGATACTGAGGAATAGTATATGGTGTTGTGACTCGCTACTGAGGTACTGTACTGTATTGGTATTTTCTTGACTTGACCTGGTAGTCCTGCGACCAAGAATTGTTCTTAAAACTGCATTCACTTAGAACGGTTAGGCTACCTTATCCGTTAGGTAAGAGTACTTTTGGTTTGGGTACTTGTATCTGACCGTGACTTAGAACAATAACTTGTCGCGGATTAGTTCGCCACACCTTGTCCTTGTTTATTTGTAGGTGTGGCTTACTACTTTGATGAGAAGGTGTTGAAACTTGTCGGGGTCCGGATACCATATTGGGTCTTGGCATGGAACGATATGTCATCGTGAATTAGTTTACCATCTCCTGTCCTTGTTTGGTTGGGAGGATAGTAAGCTAGTTCAATAGGTGTCTATTGGACCATGTTATAATTCAATTGACTTATTTATTTGAGCAATATTTATTCAGTTTATATGGCATGATATTATGTGTCTTGTTACGTCCCTCTGAGGACCTGGTTGTCTTGCCAGGTGTGTGCTCTTGTCTTTCGCAGATTCTCTAGCTCTAGCTGTGACCATCTCCATTTCTTCGAGGATGATTGTGCTTGGATCGTCTTCGCTTCTCTCGCCAAAAATTATTTCTTTTCTCATGTATTTTTCCTTTAATTGTTGGTAGTAGATTTGTCTCCGCCCAACATATTGTATCAAGACAATTCATTATCTTTATATGATATCTTTTATTCATTTATTTTTGTGTGGATGAGATTAGTTATGGTTCTACTGCATTTTACAGCTTATGTATCCATACGAGGCCTATGTACTTCGTATGAATATAGCTGGCATGTCTACGTTCCTAGTCCTAAGTATTTTGGGACTAGGGCATTACATGTTTTTGTGGTGGCCCATACAGGTCAAGATAAATTGTTTGGTTACTTTACCGTACCAAGCAAGCCTGCGAATAGGATTAGAAGTCTAGGATCTCATCCACATACTTGACCTCCTGCCTCGATTCCATATTCGAACTACAGTTCAACTCATCGATTGCATCTTGCTTGATTTCTCCTATCATTATTCTTATCTTCCCTTCGTGTTTGCTAGAGATTGACCCTACTAGTTAGATGTCCCAAACACCCTTAGCTTAATTCTTTAAGTTGGGTAGAATACCCCACGACCTGACACACCCTTGACCATTAAGGGAATACAAATAGTATTATCTAGAATATAGAGACTAGAGAAATTTAACCCATTTGGTCAACCAAGCCTTGGTCAATAAAACCGTAGAATGATGGTATAGGAATAAACAAGACTTAGATCCTTATGACTCTTAGACTATTCATATTTATTTTTATTCATCTACCATCGTGCCTATATTTTTACTATCTAAATTAATGATGCTAATGTAGCCTAGTTTTTGCAAGCTAAATTCTTTATCAAGCTTGTTCATGACATATGTTATTGGATGCATCCACTAATGTATTGTTTACTCAGAACCGGTGCATGATGGTCTGATCAACCTAGTGCACTTTGGTTCACTTTTATCTATCGTTCTACGTGGATGGGGACATAGCTAAACTTGCCCTCTAGAATCCCATCCACGATTGCCTTGACAATTCCTTTGAAATTATTCGATCGTCTTTGAGCCACGTATTCGTATTCGATAAATAACGTCTTTGAACTCCTTGTTGCTTTCGCCTTCACCTATTTTACAAGAACGAAGGCGTTGTACTAGAACTTCCTCTAGCCTTCCTATCCATTATAGCCATTATCACTCAATGTTGTTATATCTTCATCCTAAACTACTCGTCCTTTTTTCGACCCTATCATGACCATCTAATCGCTTAATTTAAGAGTGAATCTAATTCGTTCTCTTAATCGTGCCCTCGACCTACTCACAAGCCATAACTTTAATTTGTTTTCACTTGTTACCATAATATTCTTTATTGCCTGTTATCTTATTTTAACTTTAACCCTTACTCATTTTACTTCTTGCGCTAGCCCATGATTATCCTCGCCATTATTGAAATCACGATTTCCTAATGCATCTTTTGGTTGAACGTTGTGAATTGATTTTTCCTCGTCGCTACCCCTTTGCGCCTTCTCACCCCTTACTTATTCTTAATTTCGAGGACAAATTTTTTTTAAGTTGGGTAGGATGTAAAACCCCTAAATTTCTACTATTTTTATAAATTTTATACTAATTTTTTTATTTATTTTTATTTATACGTCGCGTAGTTGCATTGTACGTCGTGCGCAAAATTTTGTTTTTCGAAATTGCTCGACGAGTGCAAATATGTGCGAGCGTACATATTTTGTGAAAAACATTTTTCTATTTTATGGTTTCAAAATAATATATGTAATAGTTATTTTAGCTATCATACCAACATTTCCAAGTCCGTTATTTTATTTATTTTATTATAAAAATCTTTCGTCAAAATAGTTATTAATAATAAATAATATTCTTCGTGCATACATATATATTTCATAAATATTTTATTAAGTTTATATTTAAATAATAATGTATTTTCGAAATTATTATTATAGTATTTTTTGAAAACATATTTTGAAATTATTGTGGCAATTTAAATCTTGATTTGATTTATGGATATGTTTAAATAGTTAATTAATATCTACAATTGAAATATGATTTATCTTATTTGATTTTAAACTAAAAGACGATATTTAATTAGATTTAAATTGGATTTTGATTTGAATTTGGATTTGATTGATTTTAAATTTATTAGTTGCGAATTATCTATTTTTGGGTTTAAACTACTCTTAATCCTTATCCAACTGGGAATTCCCACATCCTATAAATTGGCAGGTACTCCTCCATAAATTCCTCACATCCACAAAAATTTCTTCCACCACAAACGTGCGTGCATCGTGTTCGTGTCCATCATTTTTCTTACACTATTTCCTTATTATTACAGTTACATTCATCCCTCTGTGTCCGACACACAGGACACCTTCTTGTGTCGTGTCTCGCAGGACACGTAAACCCTAAAACTAATCCTAACTCTTCCGACCATCTCCTCCATGGTCAGCCAACGCCTGACCACTGCCGCTATCGGACCACGACTTCGATCGCCACCACCTGCCGGTGGCCACCATACATCCTCACTGCCGCCACCACCATCTTCACCACGATAGGATCCCTTGACAACCACAACCTCGGCATGCCCGCCTCACCAAATCTCCACCACAGTACGTGCGTCAGATCGCCCATTGCTCCTCCTCGCCTCTTCCTTCCTTCCAGTCAAACCCTGGCCAACTCCGGCCTCGACACACCGGCCAACCCACCACTAGAAAATCCCCCCCAAAAAAATATCGTACCACCACCATCACCTGCATCACCCCGCCACCGGACCGACCAACTCCTCCAGAGCCATCAACGGATCAACACCAGCACCAAACCAAAAATAAACCGAAATCCTAACCTGACTTCGACACCTCACCGCCGGCGTCAAGCCCAGATCTTCTCCGGCCACCAGACCTAGCTCACCTTCTCCGGACCATCCTCGGTCGTGACCTCCGCGCGTGTCCGCCGTGACTCTCGCGCGCGTCCGTATCCTCCGCGCGGTGCCGCCGCCCCGGGTGCCGCCGTCAGCTGGGTGGCCAGGAGATCAGCCACTGGCCTCCAAGTCCGGCGACCATCACAGCGACTCCGCACCGGCTGACCGGAGTGTCTTCCCCACCTTGGCCTTCCCTCCGCCGGAGCAGCGCCCCTCCGCGTGACCGCTCCGCGTCCGGCGACGCCGACAGCCGCCGCGCCAGCGCCGAGCGCGCGCCGCAGCCGAAAACCCTCCCCCGTGCCGGATTCCCCCCTCTCTCTCGACCTCTCCTCACTCTTCCCCTCTCTTTCGATTGCTTTCTCTCTCACCCTCTCATTCTCTCTCTGTCTCTAAAGGAAGGAGAAGGAAAAGTAGATATTTAAGTAATTTTATTATTATTTTATTATTGTTATGTGTTATTACTGCCATTAGTAAACCCATGAGTTGAGATGCTGATTATTATTATTATTATTATTATTATTATTATTATTATTATTATTATTATTATTATTATTATTATTATTATTTTCTTTATCTTTGTTTTGTACAGTTGTAGTATGTTCTATTATTAATATAAAAGGGTAAATGTTTTTATGTAGGTGGATTTGTATATTAGTAGTTATAGACATATATAAGCTAAACACAGATTTTAATTACTATTGTTAAATGGTATTTGTTATTAATTATCATTATCAATTTCATTGGTTCCAACAAAACCAATATTGATATATTGAAAATATTATTTTGTGGTTTTTTATTTATGTCATTGGGATATATATATATATATATATATATATATATATATATATATATATATATATATATATATATATATATATATATATATATAATTACAAAATTAGGGGTTTTTAGTCTAAAGTAATTTCCAACATATTTACCTAAAATACTTTGACCCATAAAATTGTAGTTTCAAAATTTTAAAATAATTTTTTTTTGTATTTCTCAAACGTTTTAAGTAATATAGTGTTCTATCTCAAAACCATATTTTTATAACTTGGAGTTTTTGCCTAAAAATAATTTTATATATTTTTCATTATTCACTTAAAAGTTATTTTTCTAGTAACCATATATTCAAGGATTATAAATAGTTTTCTAAAAATCGTATATATCTTTATTATTACCTATTTCCTTCTTTCCATAACCAATCCCATTATTCTTATTCTTTCGCCAATTCAAGCCTACCTTATGACGAACCTAACTAATTTGACCCTTCTGGACCCAATAGAACTGTCCGTGCCACCAACAGAGGCCCCCTTGAATAGTTGTTACACCAAAATTGCAGATCGTGCCACCTTGATTATCGCAGCACACCAGACGTCCTACCAGGCAAGACACCTTGCCATTTGCTGTTTATTTATTTTAGCTCATATTTCATGCATTATTTATTATTTTCTTTATGCAAAATAAACTGTGATATATGGCATAACCTGTTAGAAGTTACCGTTCAGTTTTATTTCCTGCTATGTATTATTTTTTTTACACATTAAACCTAGATTTAAGAGACCACCTTATGTGTTGCATTCATAGGCCTTGACACATTTATTCCACGTTGTTGTGTGTCACATATAGGACTCGGACATGCGTGATTGGCTGGCCACCAGTACGTATAAGCCGTGCGTTAGAAAATAACTGCTAATAGAATTGCATGCTAGAAGACTTAGCAGTTATGAGTTGGCATTGGGCGGGGAGAACATGATTGGAAGTTGACTACCACCCTATCTATCGTAGACTCGCTCGCTACTGAGGAACGATAGGTAGACTATATGCTATAGACTCGCTCGATACTGAGGAATAGTATATGGTGTTGTGACTCGCTACTGAGGTACTGTACTGTATTTGTATTTTTTTAACTTAACCCGGTAGTCCTGCGGCCATGAATTATTCTTAAAACTGCATTCACTTAGAACGGTTAGGCTACCTTATCCGTTAGGTATGAGTACTTTTAGTTTGGGTACTTGTATGTGACCGTGACTTAGAATAATAACTTGTCGTGAATTAGTTCGCCACACCTTGTCCTTGTTTGGTTGTAGGTATGGATTACTACTTCGTTGAGAAGGTGTTGAACCTTGTCGGGGTTCGGATACCATATTGGGTCATGGCATGGAAAGATACGTCATCGTGAATTAGTTTACCCTCTCATGTCCTTGTTTGGTTGGGGGGATGGTAAGCTAGTTCAATAGGTGTGTATTAGACAATGTTATAATTCAATTGACTTATTTATTTTAGCAATATTTATTCAGTTTATATGGCATGATATTATGTGCCTTGTTACGTCCTTCTGAGGACCTGGTTGTCTCGCCAGGTGTGTGCTCTTGTCTTTCGTAGATGCTCCAGCTCTAGCTGTGACCATCTCTATTTCTTCGAGGATGATTGTGCTTGGATCGTCTTCGCTTCGCTCGTCAAAAATCATTTCTTTTCTCATGTATTTTTCCTTTACTTGTTGGTAGTGGATTTGTCTCCGCCCAATATATTGTATCAAGATAATTCATTATCTTTATATGATATCTTTTATTCATTTATTTTTGTGTGGACGAGATTAGTTATGGTTCTACTACATTTTACAGCTTATGTATCCATACGAGGCCTATGTAATTCGTATGAATATAGCTGGCATGTATACGTTCCTAGTCCTACGTATTTTAGGACTGGGGCGTTACACAGCATCAACAGAGGCCCATGTCACACCCCGACCCGGGAAATCGCTCGTCCTCGCTAGATTTCACCCGAATTATCGTCCTCGCTGGGTCGTGATATCGCATGAGCCTGGAGTTGCGCTCGTGCAAGGCAAGATAACAGGTTCATATAGTATTTATCTAAAATTGATAACATAAGCAGCGGAAGGAAATAAAGTATAACATAAGAATCTCTTTTATTGATAACAAACTGAAGATTACAAAGGCTCTGAATAGCCCAACATATATGCCAATTGGCTACAACGCTCATGATCTCTCTAGCTCACAAAGGATTACATTGTCCCATACATTATGCCTCTTTATAGCCAACAAGTAGTCTTCGGCCGAACATCTCCATGTCGCAAGTTCGAACGCTTATGCGGTAGCTCCTCTTGAAATGCTAAGGACTCCATGCCTCGGCACGTCCAAGCCAAACTCTGCCCTGAGCCGATCTTAACCTGAACCTGCACACAAACTAGTGGAGGATTAGTACTTTCGTCCTCGCTTCGCACTGATCAAGACCCGCTCGCACCCAAACCAAACATAAAGTATATTTAGTGAAACATGCATCTTAATTTGTGATCTTTCTATTTAGCCTTAGGATCAGTTTCATGGCAATACTTAAACATAGCACCTTATCATAAGTGTGTCCAATACCGTGTCCCTGCGGCAGATACAGTTAGACATAATATGAATATAAACATAGTGATCGTGCTCATCTCCGTCCCATTTGCCTAACCTGTAAAGGTTAAAACTTTACATAAGAAATCATACATTTCGTACAACCAACCAATCATAAACTCAAACAATACATAAGGGTCGCAGGCCCTGCGCCTGCACCCAACTCTAATCTCAGTCCACCGGCCCTATCTATATGAAGGTTACGGTGTTTTGTACCGTAATAGACTTGGCATCTCTTATGTGTAAGCCTATGATCACTTCGATACGGGTTGCGAGCCAAATATCCGAAGGATCCCAAACTTACTGATATCATAGCTTATCACAACATTGGTCTACCGCAAACCGTCCGAATGATGTGTACCATAAATACCATACATAATTCTCTCCTAGGCCGAACGGTCCCGGTGCCCCGATCGTAACCGTCCGAGGGAAGCCGCACCCGTTCACGGGCCATCCGAGTCTATTGACCATGCAATACGCGCCATAGCATACAAGTCATATCATTCCAACCAAATCTTACGATCCATAAACATATTCATGCTCCATAAACATATTCATGTTCCGTAAACATAATATGTTCTCTCTATCTCAAGTTTCGACGGCATTATGCCCCAACACGTCCGTATTGATGCACGATGCCCAATGGCTTAGACTTCTCGTATTTTTATTCCACGCGTTCCTTTCATAAGTTATTCACATAGCCTAGTTCCATAGTTACTTATTTTTTTTGTAGCTTAAGTGCACGAGGGCACGCTTAACGCTGTAATCAATATTCTAGACCTAGTGTTCAATGTTTTCGGAGCCGTGCACGTGATGCACTTCTCGATATTATCTTTCAATGTTCTATCATCATGCCCTACCGCGACCCATACACTTGATGCACGTCGCTTCAATTGTTCAAGTTCAATGTTCTACCTTAGTGTTCAACGCATATTAAGACACTTAATCGTCGAGCCACGCTCGCTAACTCAATAGCAACTTTACGCATACGATGATATGTTTTATTAGACATGAAGGAGTAGGAAGAGAGAGTCAAGAACCCGTCCACCTTAAGCCGATATGCCTTGTCGTTTCGTCGAGCTGAAGTGGCTCGATTCTATAACTTGGTTGCATAGCTAACTCTCAGACTTAGCCATTCCTTTGAACTACTAGGTTGATTTTGCCTACCGAGCCCATGCCACAATCCGTTGAAAGGCCACGATTTGGTTTTGTGGATACTTTACTGAATAAGGCAAAATGCCGACCTCTTATCGTCCAGCGTAAAAGCATAGCCTGCACACCAGATCAACTAAAATCAGCACTTGCTTCAAACAGGACTTATCCTTTGCATCGATTCGATTCATAGATTCCAATCGACTCAAAGCTTATCTTTGGCCAACGTAACTCTTGCATCGATTCGTATCGATACTTCATCGGGTCAATGCAACTCTTCGAGTCAACGACTCATCATAATGTACCGTACGGAGTGGGGCATTACATAATATACCACTCAAAACAAGGTTCGTCCTCGAACAAAAACCAACACTTAAATCCAAATGTCTCGCTAGATTATTTCACGATCTCGTGCTACTATCGTTGGAATCATACAACTTAGTTTGGATCAAACACATATTTTAGGTGTCCCACCAATATATGCATTTCAGCCAATCTCAGTTGTAGGATATCGGGACAACTAACAAGCTTAACTTAAATCTCAAGCACCAATCAGTCCGTACTCGACTTAGTCAGACCTTAACACATATTCCTAGAGTCCTGCTCGCAAATATCTTCGCATATAACTTGATCCAAACCATAACTTCGATCTCATAAGTTTTTCGACGACCATCTAACGCAAGCATTGTATTAAGCCGTTGCGCATCTGATCGCAACAATTCTCTGCAATGCCTATTTGCACAACTGTTTCCTATCTTTCGCACCACTCTAGTGTTCCTAGTCGTTCATAACACTTGGCCTTAACGACATGGACTAAGTCCAACATGTCTTAATTTCCTTTGCCTACCATTTGTACTAAATCTCGCACACAACTATCCAGATATGATTCACCTTCTCTCGCTCTACCCATGCATTGTGCCTGGGGCTACCCCCGCTAGGTAACTTATCCAGACATCATGCTCGCGCTCTCCCGACCCAAGAGGTTAACTTGAGTCTACGATGCTCAAAGGCAACAATCTTTCTGACCCAAGGTCTCTTAAGATACACCCATCTTCTATTCTCGACCGAGTACGAATCCTTTACTCAATTTCGAATCAATCCCGACTAGTTCGTTCCATAACATAAATCGTGCGCCCAACACACATAGCCTAACCGTTACTCAAATCGATCTACGATACAACTCTTAGGGTCGTTCTACTATCCGTCGCTCTCGTGCATTGTAGAATTCTTACAATTGCCTTACCGTATCACTAAGCTAAGTACTGAAGAACAGGTGGCAACTCTAGAGGGGGGTGAATAGAGTTTATATAGAAAATAACCAATTAAAAATTAACTCTTTCACGAATAATAAATAATCAGAGTAAAATGCGGAAAGTAAATGAAGAGCAAGAAAGCATACGCAAACACAGCGATTTTTAACCTGGTTTCCCTCGTGGAGGACTAGTCCAGGCCTGAGAACTCTAGCTCAGGATTAAATCCACTATTTGTGAAATAGTAGTTTACAACCCGTGCCTTTACTTCAGAAGAGCACGTCAACTTCTTACAGAGGATCGCAGTGGCGATTTGCTTGGAATTGTCCAAGCGACTTCTTCAACTCTTGCACAAGAATCCTAACAGAGAGATGCTGAGCACTCGAGACTTAGGAGGCTTGTGGCTAGTAGATGGGAAGGGTATGGCTTATTTGAGCTATAAGAGAGAAGAGAAGAGAAGATTGGATGATTTGAAATGAGAGAATTCATGCCCTATTTATAGTATTTTTATAGGCAGAATTCGGCCAGAATTCGGGTAGGAAAATTCAAATATTTGGCCGTTGGACAACTAGCAACCAGCTAACCCTAAAATTAGGGTTCCTGATTTCTAGGGGACAGCATTCGGCCCGAACTCTGTGTGGAGGCAGAGTTCGGCCCAAACTCTGTCTCCAGAGCACAGAGTGGTTCTAAGGGGACCATTGGGCAATTTCTGGTTTGGTGGAGCTTGGGATTATTGGGTAGGCTATAGTCTAAGTTTCAAGAGCTCAGCATGACTCAGATTACATTAGTCTAGACTCAAAGAAAGTGTAAAATACAGACTCGAATTCAACTGAGAAGCGGAGGCTGAGCTGTCGTCTGTCTTGAGCTTAATGCAGACGTCGTGTGTCGTATTGAATTATTACAGATATTATTTAGTCAATGTTGTCAATATTTGGTTGACTGTGACTTTGTGTCAACAATCTCCCCCATATTGATAATTGGCAAAATAATATATGTATATTCAACATTCATACCTGGACACAGTTGATTATAGCAACATAGCTCCCCCATAATCGATGCCGAGCTAGAAATAATAGCTCCCCCGTAAATAATGCATTGAACCTGTTGGCCTGATAAATAATATCTCCAAAAAGCACAAACAAGCACAGATATATGAAAGAAACAAATATATCCAGAATATACATAGTTCTCCCCCTTTTGGCATTTAGCAATATAGACTGCAGATGAATGAATATCATAGAAACTGCAGTATAGACAATTAATAGTGATGCAACCACACCAAGCAGAGAAGAAACAGTATATGAATAATCAAAATGAGTCACTAGCATAAAATATAAAACTATGATAAGCATAAAATGTCATCACACAGAACCAAAAGTCAAACACACAACCAGAGTTTTAGAACATCCAAGTACATAAATCCAAAAACAAACTAAATAACTAGAAATCAAAATGCATCAACTAAGATCATCATCAGCAGCAGCAGCAGATAGTAGCCAATCTCCATCACGGAGCACGAGAAGGCCTAGCAGAGTCTGAATGATCAGTGAATGAACGGCTGGGGTCCACAATAGCAGCATCCGGATCCAGGTAACGCATGACCCAGGGGTCGTCAATGCGATAACCAGCGCGACCAGGATCCCGCTCCATGGGAATGGGCATAGTGGGGTGACGAGACATAGAATACCGGATATCGTGCAACGAGTTGCTGAGGGCACTCATCTGCAGGGTAGTCCGATAGTCCATCTGAGTCCAGCGATCGTCCTCCAATGCGAAACGATCTCTCAGCATGGTCTGGATGGAGTCAAGAGTAGCAGGAGGAGGTGGCGCATCCTGTCCAAGTGGAGGGGCGTCGGGCTCCTCATCATCAGAATGCTCAGAAGGCTCAAGAGAAGCAACGACTGCCTGAAGACGTCGTGCCTTGGAAAGGAATGCAGGAGCAGGCAAGAAAGGACAAGCAAGAAGAGGTATATGGAATGCACGAAATACCATAGGAAGATATAAAGCGTAAACCAAGGCTCGTGGTTTCTTCCTACAGTTAATCATCCAGTCCATCATGGTTCGTGGAAGATTGAAAGAAACACCAAAGTGGAGATGATATAAAGCTGAGATCTCAAAATATGTAACTTCATCGGTAGAACCTGCCTTGGATAAAATGGAATTGAAAACAATCCGATGATGGTCATAGAAGTAAGGATTTAGATATTTAGCCATAAGCTTGCGAGGACGAGTGTACGGAGTACATAAATCGTCCTTGAAGCTCTCAAGGGAAATCCCGTCGGAAAAACGGAACGACCGAGCATCAACAAGCTTTTCCCAAGAATTGGGCTCTTGAAGATCAAGTTATTCGGCTAAGTCAAAATAATCAAAGGAGATATCGATACCCGCAACACGTGAATAGATGTGAGTATCATCAAAAGTCAAGTTGCAGTAGAACATCTGTATGGCTACTGCGATAAATGATCGAAGTAGAAGTAACAAGTTCGTCAAGATATAGGTCATGAAAGAGTGTATCATAATGAGAGAAAAGTGAGAAGTCAATAGGGTGTCCCGCAAACACCGGACGTGTCCGAAAATTACTAAACCATGCATTGGACGCGTCTAGTGATATAAACAGTCGGTCATCGTAGGTGTTTGGATCACGTGGACGAGAAGGGTTGAACAAAGGATGAGGTGGTTGATTTTGTTCAAAGGGTTGCTTAACGGGAGGAGGAGCATTCGATGAGGAAGCACCCTCGAGCCGAATTCTCTTCCCACGGTTAAACAAGCGAGGAGCCATTTGAGAACAAATAGAGAACTAGAAAAAGAGAGGGGGAAGGAGTTATACCTCAAATCAACAATGAACAGTGAAAGAGAATGAGGAAATAGCCCTTCTCCTTGATTTTGATGAGCAATGGAGCACTTTGGAGAGAAAACTAGGGTTAGGGTTTGTGAAAAAATGTTTGGAGAGGTGAAGGTGGTGGTAAGAATGAAGGAGAGAGATGAAAACCCGAAAATAAAGAGAGGGTTTTCTTTGGTCGGAGGGAATCTGGACCGTACGATCTAAAATGATCAAACGGCTGAGGCTGTCCCCGACGCTGGAACAATGGGACTGAACTCGGCCCGAACTCTGTTAGGGGCAGAGTTCGGCCCTAATTCTGGATCAGTATTCCAGAACAGAAAAATGGGCTAGAAGATAGAAAAAATGGTTAAGTGTTGAAAAAGAGTTAGAAATGAGGATAAAAGCTTGATGTAATCAATCAAATAGATAGAGAGGTATACTAATATCAGAATGAACTTAGAAAATATCAAGTAGGCAATAATAAATCAAAACGAACCATATAATAAACAAGGAAATATATTATAATTCAATAGTTTGAATTTGCCATGGGTTAGCTGCAGGGGCCGGATCCCAGCTAGCGGTAGTCCTGAGGACTAGTGCACCGTGTCGCTTAGGCTTTTACGCCTTGTTGTCAGAAGGGCCCTTTCGGCTTGTACCCATAGCAAGTTCATCGTAAGAGAATCATACTATACTCGATATTTACGCAGGTGAGTTTCAATTTATGACCGCTTCATCTAAAATTCCAAGTTCACGACAAAGGAAATTGAAGCGCTCTTCGGATAATGGCTTAGTAAGGAAGTCTGCTAGCTGATGATCAGTGTCAATAAACTCTAAGTTAATCGTGCCATTTTGCTGATGATCACGCAAAAAGTGGTGTCTAATTTCAATGTGTTTTGTGCGTGAGTGACAGATAGGGTTCTTAGTCAAGTTAATAGCACTAGTATTGTCACAGAATATAGGAATGTGCATGAAAGATAAATTATAGTCTTCAAGGGTTTGCTTCATCCACAGAATTTGTGCACAACAACGCCCAGCTGTGATGTATTCAGCTTCTGTTGTGGATAGTACGACAGAATTCTGTTTCTTGCTAAACCAAGAGACTAAAGCCTTTCCTAATAAATGACACGTGCCGCTTGTACTTTTACGGTCGACCTTGCATCCAGCGAAATCAGCATCAGAGTAACCAATGAGGTCAAATGATGTTGACTTGGGATACCAAAGGCCCACTGTAACCGTACCCTTAAGGTATCGAAAGATACGCTTAACAGCGGTCAAGTGTGATTCCTTAGGATTTGCTTGATATCTAGCACATAGGCAAACACTAAACATGATATCGGGGCGACTAACAGTTAAATAAAGTAAGCTGCCTATCATACCTCGATACTTACGTTGATCAACGGGTTTGCCGCTCTCATCTGGTTCAAATTTGGTTGAAGTAGCCATTGGAGTGCTGATTGGTTTGACGTTGTCAAGATCGAACTTTTTCAGCATGTCCTTTGTATACTTCGACTGACAGATGAAAGTTCCATTAGCCATTTGTTTCACTTGCAGACCAAGAAAGTAGTTGAGTTCTCCCATCATGCTCATCTCAAATTCTGTCTGCATACACTTGGCAAATTCTTGACAGAGGGTTTCATCAGTAGAACCAAAAATGATATCATCAACATAAATTTGAATTAACAGAATAGTGTCTTTACAAGATTTTATAAAAAGTGTAGTGTCAATTTTCCCTTTTGAAAAACCTTTCTCAAGCAAGAAACTGCTTAGCCTTTCATACCAAGCTCTGGGGGCTTGTTTAAGGCCATATAGCGCTTTCTTTAGCTTGAACACGTGGTCGGGAAATTTGTGATTTTCAAAGCCAGGGGGTTATTTTACATAAACTTCCTCCTTAATAAAAGCATTCAAGAAAGCACTTTTCACATCCATTTGAAATAATTTGAAATTTGATAATTTGCAAATGCACAAAGCATCCGAATGGATTCTAGTCTAGCAACCGGAGCATACGCCTCATCGTAGTCGATACCTTCCTCTTGGTTGTATCCTTGAGCTACTAGACGAGCTTTGTTGCGTGTGACTGAACCATCTTCATTCACTTTGTTTCTAAACACCCATTTAGTACCAATTATCGAGTGATTAGCCGGTCTAGGAACTAGTTCCCACACTTGGCTCCTCTCGAATTGGTTGAGTTCTTCTTGCATAGCAGAAATCCAAAATTCATCATTAAAAGCTTCAGAAATGTTTTTTGGCTCAACTTGTGAAATAAAGGCAGTGCTAGCAATAGAGTCTCTTAGTGATGATCTGGTAGTTACTCCACGTGAAACTTCACCTATCACTAAATTTTCTGGATGAGAAGGCTTGAAAGAGAATTTCTTTGGCAAGCCCTCCAGAGAATTTGTTTCGGTAGAAGTATTCATTGGAGTAGAAGTTGATGGCTCAACGTCATCATCAAGAGTACTTGCTGCACTGTTATCTTCATCAAAAGTCACATTTGTTGACTCTTCCACAATTAGTAAGCGTTTATTAAAGACTCTATATCCCTTACTCTTGGCGGCATAACCAAGGAAAATACCATCGTCAGCTTTGGCATCAAATTTGCCTAAGTTGTCCTTGGTGTTAAGGATAAAACATCTACATCCAAAAACTTTAAAATAAGAAACATTGGGGGTTCTTCCAAACCAAAGCTCATAGGGTGTTTTCTTCGTAATGGGACGAATAAGCACCCTATTCAAAATGTGGCATGCTGTACTGACAGCTTCTGCCCAGAAATATTTCGGAAGTGAAAATTTATTCAACATGACTCTAGCCATATCGCCGAGAGTCCTATTATTCCGCTCCACAACACCATTTTGTTGAGGAGTTCTTGGACAAGAAAATTCATGATCAAAACCATTAGAATCATGAAATTTTTCAAAATCAGAATTTTCGAATTCGCCTCCATGGTCACTTCGGATTCGAGTGATCATGTAGCCTTTTTCGTTTTGAACTTTCTTGACAAAAATCTTAAAAACTGAAATAGCATCACTTTTGTTTGTGAGAAAGAAAACCCAAGTAAATCTCGAAAAATCATCAACAATAACAAATACATAAAGTTTACCACCAAGACTAGCTACTCTACTAGGACCAAATAAATCTATATGGAGTAGTTGCAGGGGTCTAGAAATACTTACAGAGTTGATGGAATGAAATGAGGATTTGGTTGCCTTGTTCAATTCACATTCGGCACATACCGTGTCCTTTTTGAATGTGATGTCGGGCAATCCTCTCACTAGCTTCTTGGTTGATAACCTGGATATGGTATCCATATTGGCATGACCAAGACGCTGGTGCCAAAGTAATCGTTCATCTTTGTGGGCATATAAACATCTACCTGCATTGTTAGTATCTATAGAAAGATAGAAAATATAAATGTTATCCTCTCTTTTCCCTTCAAAAACAATGTCTCCCGTTGACCTATCATAAATGAGGCAATTGTTTTGTCCAAAGTTAATATCATATCCATGATATGACTAATGCTGAGCAGGTTATGCTTTAACTCGGTCACTAGGCAGACATCCTTTATTACAGGAGAGGGAGGATGACCAATAATACCATTACCTATTATGTGCCCTTTTAAATTGTTACCGAAGGATACGTATCCTTCTCTCTTCATCGATAGTGATACGAAAAGATTTGCGTCTCCTGTCATATGTCGCGAGCATCCACTATCGAGAATCCACTTACTTTCAGTTGAGGAGGGAAGGTCCACCTACATCAAGAGTAGATGTGACCTTTGGTACCCAAGTTCTTGAGGGTCCAGAAAAGTTAGTTTTCGAAAACCATGCATATATCTTTTTGTCTACCAGTCTTCTAACTCTACATTGTGGTGAAATATGTCCATGTGATCCACAGTAAGTACATATAGCATTTTTATTTACACTAGGAGCATGAGAGTAATATCTAGAGGCAGCATGATGTGGATGATGTGTAGAGTTTGTATGGTGATCATGGTGATGTTGTCTATGTGGCATGGCATGGTGATATTGTCTATGTGGCATGGTATGCTGATATTGTCTATGTGGCATAGTATGCTGATATTGTCTATGTGGCATAGTATGCTGATATTGTCTATATGGCATAGTATGGTGATATGGCATGATATGATGATTTTGTCTATATGGCATGGCATGATGATCTTGTCTATATGGCATAGCATGGTGATGATTTCTATATGTAGAGTGATGTTGGTTGTGTCTTTGTGCAACATGATGAGTATGAGAAGTGTTCTTATGTGCACGTAGTTTTTGTGTTTTATGAAAGTTGGTGTATATAAAAGCATGGTTACGTGCTGCATGAGGACGATGTGGTTGACTAGCTTGAGTGGTGTTGTGCCCATGTGATTGGGTTTGAGGTTGAGCAACCTGTTTTCCCAATTTGGTTTCTAATCTCTTAGAAATAGCTTGCAGTTCATCAACCTTAATATTTAAGCCATATATCTTAGTCATTGAAACCTTGTGTCTACTCTTTTCTTCAGCAAGCAACGTGTTGAGTGTAGTGATTTCTTGAGTTTGTTGCTCAATACGTGCTTCAGCATCATGTAAGCTTATTCTAAGCTTGGATACTTCATCAGTGATATCAGTGGGTGACGTGTCTCTAATGTTATCAAGTAATAGAGAAATTCTTTGTATTTCATCTTCAAGACTTTTGATTTTGTACTTGGCATGTTTGTATTTACCGATGACCTTTTTGTGATCATCGAGTAAATCAGTGAAGGCATCGCCAAGTTCATCAAAAGAGAAGTCGTCTAGAGTTTCGTTAGATACCTTGTTGGAAGTTGCCATTAGGCACATATTTGCTTTATCTTGAGGAGAGTCCTTTTCTTCCTCGGAGTCACTCGCTTCACTTTCATGCCAAATGCTTGTGTTGGCATATTTCTTTGATGAGGTCCTCTTGTATGGTTTCTCATAGCGGTTGCTTTTCTTCAAGAATGGACAGTCTTTTCGAACGTGTCCAGTCTTCTTGCAACCGTAGCAGGTTGGCTCTTCTTCATCGTCTTCTTGTGGTTCCTTCTTTCTTCTATTGAAGCGAAGAAATTTCTTGAAGTTGCGAACCATGAGGGCTTGGTCTTCGTCATCAGAGTTGTCGTCTTCTGTCTCATCGTGCTCAGCCCTTCGTCGATGAGCTTTGAGAGCGATCTCCTTAGTCTTCGGAGCAGGCTCTTCGAAGTCCTTGAGGTCAAGCTCGTGAGTCATGAGCTTGCCCATCAAGGTTTCCATTGACATGGTTGTAAGATCGTTCCCTTCTATGATGGCTGTCACCTTAGGGTTCCAAATTTTTGGTAGCCCCCTAAGCAACTTGCGAATCTTCTCATGATTTGAATATTGCTTTCCAAGTGAAGACAGAGGGTTGATGATGTCGAGGAATCTTGTGAACATCTGTGTGATTGTCTCATTTGGCTTCATCTTGAATGCCTCGTATTCTTGCGTAAGACGACTGATTTTTGATTCCTTGACTTGGGTGGTTCCTTCATGCGTCACTTCTAGAAGCTTCCATACTTCATGAGATGTGGTACATGTGGATACCCTGTTAAACTCATTCCTGTCTATAGCACAGAATAAAGCATTAATAGCTCTCGCGTCTATACTTGCCTGTTTCTTCTCTTCGTCAGAATATTTGTCATGGGATTTCTCAATGAGATCACCGTTGACAACTATCCTGGCGGGCTTTTTGTAACCGTCAGTGACGACTGTCCACAGGTCGAAGTCTAGAGACTTGAGATAAAAACTCATCCTTGTTTTCCAATACGTGTAGTTAGTTCCATCAAATAGGGGAGGCCTATGAGTGGACTGTCCTTCACCGTGATTGGAAATCAAGGATTGTGTGGTTGCCATGGATCAGCTCTAGGATGTAAATCCTTGTAAAGAGAACAGAGCTCTTATACCAATTGAAGAACAGGTGGCAACTCTAGAGGGGGGTGAATAGAGTTTGTATAGAAAATAACCAATTAAAAATTAACTCTTTCACGAATAATAAATAATCAGAGTAAAATGCGGAAAGTAAATGAAGAGCAAGAAAGCATACGCAAACACAGCAATTTTTAACCTGGTTTCTCTCGTGGAGGACTAGTCCAGGCCTGAGAACTCTAGCTCAGGATTAAATCTACTATTTGTGAAATAGTAGTTTACAACCCGTGCCTTTACTTCAGAAGAGCACGTCAACTTCTTACAGAGGATCGCAGTGGCGATTTGCTTGGAATTGTCCAAGCGACTTCTTCAACTCTTACACAAGAATCCTAACTGAGAGATGCTGAGCACTCGAGACTTAGGAGGCTTGTGGCTAGTAGATGGGAAGGGTATGGCTTATTTGAGCTATAAGAGAGAAGAGAAGAGAAGATTGGATGATTTGAAATGAGAGAATTCATGCCCTATTTATAGTGTTTTTATAGGCAGAATTCGGCCAGAATTCGGGTAGAAAAATTCAAATATTTGGCCGTTGGACAACTAGCAACCAGCTAACCCTAAAATTAGGGTTTCTGATTTCTAGGGGACAGTGTTCGGCCCGAACTCTGTGTGGAGGCAGAGTTCGGCCCGAACTCTGTCTCTAGAGCACAAAGTGGTTCTAAGGGGACCATTGGGCAATTTCTGGTTTGGTGGAGCTTGGGATTATTGGGTAGGCTATAGTCTTAGTTTCAAGAGCTCAGCATGACTCAGATTACATTAGTCTAGACTCAAAGAAAGTGTAAAATACAGACTCGAATTCAACTGAGAAGCGGAGGCTGAGCTGTCGTCTGTCTTGAGCTTAATGCAGACGTCGTGTGTCGTATTGAATTATTACAGATATTATTTAGTCAATGTTGTCAATATTTGGTTGACTGTGACTTTGTGTCAACAAGTACGTCCCTCGACATATATTCGATCATTGACCAACCAAGTCTATTTACGGACTCATTCGATCGATCATAACATTTTTAACCATATCGACCTAGTCGAAGGCTACTCGCTAACTTACGAAATACAATACTCACTCGCTTAGACTTATCCTCAACATGCACTACATCATCCTCCTCCTCGATAAAATTTCTTACGTGACTTCTTTAGGGTCATCCTATGGGACTTCAACATTCATTTGATTTGGCGGTCAACTCTTCTAGGGTCATCTGTCCCGAAACTACGCTCGATAATTGAAGATCATCAACGAGGGACAGTTACAACGAACCATGCTATATCCTATCGCAGAGCGAAATCAATTCCCGACAATTCCTTTACCCAATCCGACATACCAATCCATAATTTATCTACCCCCGCACAACTGATGCGCCGTTAACTACTTGAATCACTTATGCACATTGCATGTCGTTACTACTCGAATCACTAATGTATTACCGTCGACTACCTTTGCTAGTCGCACGACATCTACTCGCCTCAAATTCGAGTTTACCTATTCGTGATCATAGTCCGACACATTCCATACTCATCAAAACCATCCTCGAATAACTTTCGCATCAAACCACAAGTCAAATCCGATTTTGCCATGCCTTGTAAGTTTGATCATCCCCGCTGTATGAATCACCATACCAGCGCTCACGCGGAATGATCGTCCTAATTTGACGTGACGCGTGTGCGATACTTGAGTTGCACTCGCATAAGACAAGAATGTCGACATTGTGGTTATCCTCGAAACAATCAAGACACTTTCATTTTCATCCAAGTAATATCCATCCATTCTCAACTTCTTCGAAGCATTCCTATCATTGTCATCCAAATCGACATCAACTTAACTTGTATTTTATTCATCCAACAACAATGCTCAACATAATTTTCGTTCATTCGATCAGAGTATCTCCGAGTTATTGCATATCATCTTTGATACGCCTCAATACCATCGTCGATATGCATAACTTGAACATCTTTCTTTCTCATAAGCTCCAATTCGTTGTAATTACTGTTATCATCCGAACTCGAATACGAATCAAGTCTTGCACACATCAAGATTTATTCTATTATAACTAACTACCATAATCGCGATACAATTTCCAATTCACATATCCATTCTCATATCCCTAACTCGCACTTCCCGATCGTGCTACCGACTCATCGTGCTAACTCAAATTCGTTCGCATGATTTCCTCGTACCTACTCAGCTCATTTCGAATAAGTTTTCGTACTAACTCAATATAAATTCAACCGGGCCAACTATTTCCTCAACGCAAATTGTAACCGAGTTGACTATTCTTCAACACAATATTCCCTCGCTATGCTCAGCCTATCGTTCGATTTACACTTAACGACTCTTCGTCCGACATATCTTCCGTAGATATGACTTCGTGCATAATCGTTCAACTCAATTCATCGAGGCATACTTGCATCGACTTCTATCGAGTCACTCCCATTCGAGTCTCGTTACTACTCCGTCCGTTGAGGGCAAATATATTATAACAACACGATCATCTTGATGCAATCTATCGCAAGTCACCAAGCGGCTTAACATAACTATCGCTAAGTGGTATTGCATATACCACTCAGAAATCGAGCCTATCTTTCTCAATACAATGCTTCGCTATACTGATCGCATAATTGGTATTGCCTATACCACTCGAAATCGAGTCATTACTTAACATCACACTCCGCATAGGTCCGACATCTATTTTAACTTAACTATCCCGTCGCATTCTTTTCGATCCCAGCTCTAGCATTTGCTTACTCGAGTTGGCACAACAACTGAACCAACATGCCCTATCGTTCGCTCAAGTTCGACATACATTCAATCTAACCATACCTTGGCGATCATATCGATCACACCCGCAATATTCGCTCATTCAAAGCTCAACGCGACATACGGCCAACATAAACATTCGCCTACTCAACTTGACTTAGCGATCAACTCGACTCGTTACTATCGCATCCGCGATCTCCAATCTCACTCGTTGCAACTCGTGCAACAATTTACTCCCGATACTTAAGGTCATATTTCGGTTCGACATATTGCTATCCATACGCATAGCCATACAACACGTATCATACCATTTCGACTCGTTGCACCGATGCAACGAACGTTTCACGACTTGCTGCACTCCGTGCAACCAACGACACATAACCATTCTTATAGCCACATAACACGCATCGCCTCATATCGACCCGTTGTACTTCGTGCAACCAACAACACATATCTCCTCGCACTTCGTGCAACCAACAACACATAACTTCTAGCATTTTGTGCGATCAACAATACGTATAACATTGCACTTCGTATAACCAACATCACCATATTCGTTGTACTTCGTGCGACCAATATTCCATAATTCATTGCACTTCGTGCAACCAACGTTCTCCGATGGCACCCGGAGATAGCACGATAGTCACGACATACTTGTGGCAGACGTACGCACTTAATATAGACTTATTGTATGGAACATCCAATGTAGCATCGAGCAGATCCATGAGCCATGCGGTTGCAGAAATGACTTAGAGTCAACTGAATTCGATATCGAAGCAACTGAGGGTCAAAGAGATTCATGCACGGTCCAGAGGATGGAACCGCTCTGATACCAACTTGTCACACCCCTATCCGAAAAATTGCTCATTCTCGCTAGATTTCACCCGAATTGTCGTCCTCGCTGGAGCATGATACCGCACGAGCCTGGAGTTGCGCTCGTGCAAGGCAACAGGTTCACATAGTATTTATCTCAAATTGATAACATAAGCAGCGGAAGGAAACAAAGTATGACATAAGAATCTCTTTTATTGATAACAAACTGAAGATTACAAAGGCTCTGAATAGCCCAACATATATGCCAATTGGCTACAACGCTCATGATCTCTCTAGCTCACAAATGATTACATTGTCCCATACATTATGCCTCTTTATAGCCAACAAGTAGTCTTCGGCCGAAAATCTCCATGTCGCAAGTCCGAACGCTTATACGGTAGCTCCTCTTGAAATGCTAAGGACTCCATGCCTCGACGCGTCCAAGCAAAACTCCGTTCCGAGCCGATCTTAACCTGAACCTGCACACAAACTAGTGGGGGATTAGTGCTTTCGTCCTCGCTTCGCACTGATCAAGATCCGCTCGCACCCAAACCAAACACAAAGTATATTTAGTAAAACATGCATCTTAATTTTTGATCTTTCTATTTAGCCTTAGGATCAGTTTCATGGCAATACTTAAACATAGCACCTTATCATAAGTGTGTCCAATGCCGTGTCCCTACGGCAGATACAGTTAGACATAATATGAAGATAAACATAGTGATCGTGCTCATCTCCGTCCCATTTACCTAGCCTGCAAAGGTTAGAACTTTACACAAGAAATCATACATTTCTCGCAACCAGCCAATCATAAACTCAGATAATGCATAAGGGTCGCAGGCCCTGCGCCTGCACCCAACTCTAATCTCAGTCCACCGGCCCTATCTATATGAAGGTCACGGTATTTCGTACCGTAATGGACTTGGCATCTCTTATGTGTAAGCCTGTGATCACTTCGATACGGGTTGCGAGCCCAATATCCGAAGGATCCCAAACTTACTGATATCATAGTTTATCACAACACTGGCCGGTCGTAAACCGTTCGAATGATGTGCACCATAAATACCATACATAATTCCCTCCTAGGCCGAACGGTCACGGTGCCCCGGTCGTAAACGTCCGAGGGAAGCTGCACCCGTGCACGGGCCATCCGAGTCCATTGACCATGCAATACGCGTCATAGCGTACAAGTCATATCATTCCAACCAAATCTTACGATCCATAAACATATTCATGCTCCATAAACATATTCATGTTCCGTAAACATAATTCGTTCTCTCTATCTCAAGTTCCGACGGCATTATGCCCCAACACGTCCGTATTGATGCACGACGCCCAACGGCTTAGACTTTTCGTATTTTTATTCCACGCATTCCTTTTATAAGTTATTCACATAGCCTAGTTCCGTAGTTTCTTAGTCTTTTCGTAGCTTAAGTGCACGAGGACACACTTAACGCTGTAATTAATGTTCTAGACCTAGTGTTCAATGTTCTCGGAGCCGTGCACGTGATGCACTTCTCGATATTGTCTTTCAATGTTCTATCATCAAGCCCTACGGCGACCCGTACACTTGATGCACGTCGCTTCAATTGTTCAAGTTTAATGTTCGACCTTAGTGTTCAACGCATATTAAGACACTTAATCGTCGAGCCACACTCACTAACTCAATAGCAACTTTACGCATACGATGATATGTTTTATTAGACGTGAAGAAGTATGGAGAGAGGGTCAAGAACCCGCCCACCTTAAGCCGATACGCCTTGTCGTTTCACCGAGCTGAAGCGGCTCGATTCCATAACTTGGTTGCATAGCTAACTCTCAGACTTAGCCATTCCTTTGAACTACTCGGTTGATTTTGCCTACCGAGCCCATGCCATAATCCGTTGCAAGGCCACGATTTGGTTTCGCGGACACTTCACTGAATAAGGCAAAATGCCGACCTCTCATCGTCCAGCATAAAAGCATAGCCTGCACACCAGATCAACTAAAATCAGCACTTGCTTCAAACGGGACTTATCCTTTGCATCAATTCGATTCATAGATTCCAATCGACTCAAAGCTTACCTTTGGCCAACGTAACTCTTGCATCGGTTCGTATCGATACTTCATCGGGTCAACACAACTCTTCGAGTCAACGACTCATCATAATGCACCGTGCGGAGCAGGGCATTACAGCCCACATCCTATCAGATGCTCGTTTGCCATTACTGTGGGAAGGAAGGACATATCCAAAAAGACTGTTGGATCCGTAATGGATGGTGCTTGAGATGTGGATCCAGCCAGCATATTGTCAAGGATTGCCCGGAGCAGCAGGCGACAATATATGCTCGACAGACCCCGAGGCCGACAGCTCTTGCACTTCCAGCACCCCGATCAGGACAACCGGTATCGGGGCTTACGGCACCAACATTAGGAGCGCTTCGCCCACCATTACCTCCCTAGCCAGTGCAGTATGATAGGACTAGAGCTCAGGACTCCGGCCAGAATTACGGTCATGCCTTCTCGCTAGCAGTGGAGAATATGGAAACAGAAGGAGAAGTCGTAGCAGGTATGATATTAATTATCATATTTCCTGTTATCATGATTTTTGACACAAGATCCATGCATCATAAGTTTAGCCAAGGCCAGAGAGAACCAGACAGTATGACGATTGTATATGCACGAACACCAAACACGGCTTAGATTCTTAAACCTTGAACTACTTGTGTTTTCATTCAATCATAAATCTCGCATACTAATATTTGGACTAGCCTGACTAAATACCGCTATTATAGCCTAGATTTTGCAAGCTTATCCTTATCGAGCTTGTTCACGATATGTGTATATTGGGGACGCCCAGTAACATATTGTCTAATCATAATCAGTGTATTATGGTCTGATCAACCTTAGTGCAGTTGGTTCGCTTTTTATTTGCTTATCCTACGTGGATTGAGATATAGATGACTCTAGGATCTCATTCGCAACTGCCTTAACAACTCTATTTGAATTATTAAAACGCCTCTGGAACCCTATATTCGTATTCGATCCTCTCTTCCTGGAACACTTATTGTTTTCGCCTTTACGGATTTCGGAAAGACAGATGCTCGTATTGAGGGAAGATAGACCCGAAATGTCCTCCTCAGTTCGCCATACCATCTATAGCCAAGAAAGCTATATCTATACAATCATCTAATTCTGTTTGAAATTGGAGAACTAACTCCAAACTTGAATTCATATCTACTATATCATAATTTCTATTACGTCGTCTAGTATTCCCTTATAATCAAGAGTCGGGGTGCTACATCACGACTTTGAAAATTTTTTAACTCCATTAACCCTGAATCTATGTCATAGTCCTGTAGAGTATAGATTAGGGAGCCCTTCAAAATTTTAGAATTTGCTAGAATTATCAATTGATTATGGGAAATTGGTTTCTGTTAGGATAATGAATTAGTGCCTCATGAACTCCCACTTTCTATCTAGATCATTTTGGGTCCCTGACCGTGACATTGAGATTCGGGGCATGAGACCAGCTGTTACCTTCCAACAAATTTCATATACAAGACCTAAACGAGTCCACCTTCATGTAGATATATCATGTCCCACTAAAACACGTCCTCTCATACTCTATTTTCATGATACGACTTTCAGGTCAAAAATACTAGCTATAACCCCTACCATGATACCATTGTCCTTCCCAACCTCAGTTAGAGATCCAACCTCGACTCGAATCTTTTGATCCAATATATGGTTGTGATCTACTCGAAGTCTACTACGCACATGCCACTAGTGTGTCGCTCAATTGAGTCTTCTTTTTCTACTTAAACACAAAAGTAGAAGACACATTTTTGGGCTTAAGGAACCTAGTAACCAACCCGAGTAGCAATTAGCCCAACCACTTAAGCTGAACCTATTCTAGGTTGCCCTAATATATTAGGAATGGTTCATATAGATGATGGGATCCTTCCAGCCATATAGATTAAATTCCAAGACTTAAATTAATCAAGGATTGGTTCTAACAGAACTAATAAATCATTGGTTTGTAATGTTTATTTCTATCAATAACATCTTGATACCTCTACCATGACTTTGATAATTGGAGCACAACTCTAGTCATTTCCTTCTAACAAATTTCACACTCATAAGATAGATAAGCCACTCTACACACATGCCATACATGTTCCACACAAACACCCTATTCCATGCTCTATTTCAAATACTATACATATATGACACACTTTTCTTAGATGCCCATTTTTTAATCCTAATTGATTTTGGCCATGCAATTTCGACCCATTCTCTCAAACGACTGGATACCATGATCCATACAAGATTAAGAATACCCTATCTTGTAGAATATATTGTTAGTTTGGATTCCTTCTATAACTATCACCTCCATCTTTACATAAACCAATTTTTGATTTGAAGTACTTATCCTTCCTTCGTATTCAGCTTCATTATAATTGTTATATTAAGTTTTATTTTAATTTCGAGGACGAAATTTCTTTAAGTTGCGTAGGATGTAAAACCCTCTAATTTTATAATTATTAATGGAAAATTTTAGCTAAAAAAATAATGTATGTAATAATTATAAGAATGTGAGTATTAAATAAATAGTAATAATAAAGAAATAATAATAATAAGCAAATAATAAAGATAGAAATGAACATAAAAAATTGATTGAAAAGAAATTTAAATTTAGAAAAGAAAAAGAATTAAAAAAAGAAAAGAAAAAGAATTAGAAAAGGAAAAGAAAAAGAAAAGGAAAAGAAAAGAGAAAGAACAAATGGGTGGCACTGTAGCTGCTGCTACAGTGCACATCAGCACCCGAGCCATGGAGGAATTTTTTTCCCGCGATTGTATATATAAGCAAATCCGAGATTTGGGGGATTCAAATTCACACCAAATCTTGACCAAAAAAATTTAAGAAAAATCTTATGTAATCACGTTATGATTCTCTACCACTTGAATCAAAAATCGAACTTAAAATCCTATCCAAATCTACCAAAAATTAATCCAAGATAAATCGGATACACATAGAAACCGAGTATATATATATTTGAACGGGAAGTTTCTTCTAGAAAAACTCTTCGTTAAAACCACAAATATCTTCGACCAAGAGCATCCTCGAGGACCCCGACATCCCCTCGCCCATCCTCGACCACCTGCCCACGACGTACGACCGCCGGAGCGACGCCACGGTCGTGAAACCCGAGTAGAAACAGGGCATACTCTGTTTCGAGCACCTTCAGGTACCTATGTTCGCAAACACCTCTCTTTCTACGTTTGATCGTTTTAGGTTTTGCGAACTTCTGTGCGAAGCCCACATAACCCTCTTTAATATCCTCCAGGTGGATTTCAAAACGACCCATCGACTTGCTCGAAAAATCGAGACGAAGTCGAAGAAAAACCTATTTTCTAAACTGTTAAAAACTGTTTTAAAATGACAACTTGGAAGCCAATTTTTGATCTGTACATTAGGTTTTCGTAGAAGCTAATTGAAAATAGTCAAACACAATATAACCGAGTTTGCAACGCACCTGTTAAATCAACTTTTCGATTATTATGCACAATTATTTTCAGCGTTAAAATTGATAGAAAAACTGCCTTAAAAGTAAAAGAATTTCATAAAATATTTGATACGGCGTGCGTCCCGACAAACCGGACGATATGGTTATGCACTATATGCATCGAAAGGCACTTATGGATGTTGCCGACGTGTGGGAACTGACGGGACTCGATTTTATTGCGTGTGCGCGACGAAATCAGTACGTATCCGTCAAGATACCCCCGTATCGACGTTTTGCAAACTTGGCCATAACTTCGTGCACGTTCGTCAGATCTATACGAAACCTGTGCCAGCAGGACCGAATCAAAATTCTAGTCCTGTATGTCAAGTTTGGTCCAATTCTGAGAAGGTTGATCGGAACATCATATTTGGCGGGCCCGCAACCCGATCCAACGAATGATTTTGTGCACGGCTCATCGAAATCCAAAATTGGATATACCGTTGGGTTCGTCTCCTCAAACTGAATCTGTAGACATGTAGTTTGACGACTTTGGTGACCATAGACATTGGCACGTATTTCAGTGCAAAACGAGTCTAATGGCGGACATTGTTTTGACCCAAAATTACGATTTTCCCCCTGTTCTAGAATTGGACTTTTGGACAGGAATTTTCTAGAGATATCTTCTACACTGGGAATGTTCTTGATGTTTGTTACCGCATTCGGAGCCGTTCGTAGATTTTGAGGTTTTCTGCTGACGTGACTAATTGCTTGGAGTTGTTATTCCCGCACCGCCAGGCAAGACACCTTGCCACCTTACTCTATGATTTAATTATTCTTATTTTCAGTTATTTATATTCAGCATTACTTATTTTTGTTAGTATTATATCACTGTGCGTCCAAATCACACTTGGGTGCAAGCGACTCTATCGGTCGTTTTCTTGCTTCATTTTATTCTCTTGCATTGACTTAGTCTAGTGACCACCCATTTGATGATGAGGTATTGGTATATCTCATACAGCCTTGACACCTACTTTATCACGTATTATGAGTCACATATAGGACACGTACTTGCGTAGTCGGCCGGCCACCGATACGTATGAGACGTACGACCGTTAGGAGTAACTGCCAATAGAATTGCATGCTAGTGGACTTGGCAGTTACTAGAGGTTCATATGAGTCATGGATGTGACTGCACTAGGCATGGGGTGGGAAGAACAGTTTCTTGATGTATGGGCCACATATACATTGCTAGTATACCTGAAGCTCCGTTGGAGACGCAGGTTCACTTTACTATTACTATTTCCTCTGACGTTCATGGAGCGTTATGGATGTTTTCTTACTGAATCCCTTTGATGTTTACCGAGCGTTATGGACGAAGATGACTGGTTCCCAAAGGAAGGGACGATGCCGCTGCTATACAACCCGAGCGCCCACATGTGAAGGATTGTTCTTTATTGCATATTCACTATAGTACGGTTAGGCACCCTATTGCATGCATCCCTTTATTTTCTATTATATATCACAGTTTATATGACATTGTGTTTTCTTGTATCTTGTTACGTCCCTCTGAGGACCTGGTTATCTCTCCAGGATTAGACGATTTTTTGCAGGAGTACGGAGCGGCATTGGATCCATCTTTTGTGGGCGACGAGGCGTTTTCCTCTGACATTTAGCTCTATTCTTATCTTCAAGGTTATTGAGACTATGTAGTGGACATCTTATGTTTCTTCCCTTTTTTTTTCTATTTTGCGAATGTTGGACCCCGATCTTTAAAGACTATTTTTATAGCTGTTTGGAGTGGGTATGTCCACCCGGGTATCTCTTTGATACATTATTTATTTGGACTCTTATATCTTCTGTGTTGAGCTGTGATTAGATTAGATTATTATATTCTGGCCTATGATTATTTTATATATACAGCTTATGTACGTATACGAGGATTCCATACATAAGAGTATTCTTCGTATATGTGCAGCTGGCATGTCTACGTACTTAGTCCTAAGTATTTTGGGACTGTGGCGTTACAGTTAAAGATACGAAAACCTTTTTTGTGCATAGAATATCCAAGAAAGATACCTTCATTGGCTTTTTCTTTAAATTTGTCTAGATTGTCCTTGGTGTTCAAGATAAAACATTTACATCCAAAAACTTTAAAATATTCTATAGAGAAATTTTTTTCAAACCAAAGCTCATATGGAGTTTTCTTAGAAAAAGGTCGAATCAAGACTATATTTATAACATAACATGCCGTATTAACGGCCTCCGTCCAAAAGTATTGGAGAAGCTTATATTGGTTTAACATGACCCTTGCCATACCGCCAAGGGTCCTGTTCTTTCTTTCCACAACTTTGTTTTGTTGTGAAGTTTTAGGACAAGCAAAATCATGACCAAAACCATTCTTTTCACAAAATCTTTTAAAATCTGCATTATCAAATTCTCCTCCATGATCATTTCTAATCTTGTTGATCATAATGCTTTTTTATTTTTGAACACGTTTAAAAAAAATAACAAATTCACGAAATATATCACTTTTGTTTGCTAGAAATATGACCCAAGTAAATCTCGAGAAATCATCAACTAAAACAAATGCATAGTGTTTACCACCAAGACTAGCTACTCTACTAGGACCGAATAAATCTATATGAATGAGTTGAAATGGTCTAGTAGTACTTACTGAGTTGATGGATTTGAAAGAAGATTTGGTCAACTTACTTTTGTCACATTCTTCACATACCATATCCTTTTTGTAGGGGGTGCTTGGAAGTCCTCTTACTAGCTTCTTGGTGGCGAGTCGGAAGATGGTATCCATGTTAGCATGCCCAAGTCTCATATGCCAAAGCCAACTCTCATCGTTCTTTGCTACTAAGCATCTGTCATTGTTAGTGCTCTCAACAAGATAAAGAACATATATATTATTTTTTCTAATGCCATCATACACAGTAGATATACTAGTGCTATCGGTGATGAAGTATTTGTGTTTAACAAACTTAATATCATAACCATTATCCGTAAGATGACTAATGCTAAGAAGGTTGTGTTTGAGATTTGTAACAAGGCAAACATTTTTAATACATGGATAAGAAGGAATGCCAATGTTACCGCTCCCTATGATATACCCCTTTAGGTTGTTGTCGAAGGATACGTGTCCTTCTTTCTTCATCGATAGCGTTGCGAAGAGTGAGGCGTCACCGGTCATGTGCCGTGAGCAACCGCTATCGAGGATCCACTTGCTTTTAGCATGCGAAGGAGGGTTCACCTACAACACAAGTTGAAGATGAAAACTTTGGTACCCAAAAACGTTTGGGTCCTTGATTGTTAGTCTTAGGAACCCATTTAGGTCCTTGATTGTTAGTCTTAGGAACCCATTTAAATATTCTCATATCAACATGTTTTCTCATTTGACAATAGTAAGAAGTATGTCTAAAGAGGCCACAATAGTGACATACCATAAGTGTGACAGGTCTAGAGGAGTGACTTGGTGTATAAGGTGTACGAGAAGTTCTAGTATGAGTACTATGATGATAGTAGAAAGCATGTGTGAAATGTTCTTTTTCTTAAGAGGTCCTTTTCGTGTATGCACTTGATTAGAAATGGACCTATGTGTTGCATTCTTGTGAGTGTGAGGCATATGGCTAGTGTTAGCATGCCCTTGTGGCTTAGTGTGAGTCGGGTTTCTCTCAACATGTTCCTTGCCATTTGCAAGAAAGTCATTATACTTAATAGAGGTAGCATATTCTCTTTGGTTAGCAGCAAGAGACTTGTGCATAGCAAATTCGTATGCTTCTTTGAGAGATTGAATTTCGGTGTCCTTTTTCTTAATGACATCTTGTGACTCGTGTAGAGTTAGTCGTAAAGACTCTATCTCATCAGTGTCAGACAAAGGAGAATTCCTTTTTATATCAAGAATAGAGTTAGAGGGTCTTTCTATTTCTTGTTTGTGAGCTTCAATTTCTTTGAGAGATTTCTTATACTTGCCTCTTATAACCTTGTGTTCATCGTGTAATTCAAGAATAACATTTTTTAAGTCATTGTAAGAAAGAACATTCATAGGGCAGTCATCTGTTACCTCATTTGCCATGAGGCAAACATTTGCATTATGCTTGCACTCTTTGTCATTTTCGGAGTCGCTAGCATCACTTTCACACCATATGCTAGTGTTGGCATATTTCCTGGAAGATGAGCTTCCTTTGTGGAACTTCTCGTATCTCCTTGATTCTTTTTTTGCTATGGGACAGTCTATTTTGATGTGTCTGGTTCTCTTGTAATTGTAATGAGCGGGTTCTTCATCGTTGTCCTGTCTTGCACGATTTGCTTTGTTGAACTTGAGAAACTTTCGGAAATGCTTGGCGGTGAGGGCAATTTTTTCATCATCGGAACTGTCTTTTGAGATGATCTTTGTAGCCTTGAGAGCAAGGGATTTGTCCTTCTCTTTTGTCTTTTCCTTCTCTTTCTATAGAATGGAGGACTCCTCTTGATCCTTCATGTCAAGTTCATGTGTCATGAGCTTTCCCATGAGTGTTTCTAGGGACATAGTCGTTAAATCATTCCCTTCAATGATGGCGGTGGCTTTGGGATTCCATCCTTTTGTTAAACCTCTGAGAATTTTTTTAATCTTTTCATGAGTGAGATATTCCTTGCCAAGAGAAGAGAGATGATTAATGATATCACAAAATCGAGTAAACATAATAGTAATAGACTAATCTTGTTTTATTTTAAAGGATTCATATTCCAGGGCGAGTCTTCTAATCTTGGATTCCTTCACTTGAGAAGTTCCCTCATGAGTAACTTTCAAGAGTCTCCAGATTTCATTGGCGGTCTTGCAGATAGAAATCCTATTGAACTCATTGCTATCAAGGGCACAGTAGAGAGCGTTCATAGATTTAGCATCCCGACTAGCAATCTTTTTTATCATTCTCGGTAAGTCTATCTTTAAGGGTTTCTGAGACTACTTCCTCAATAACCATGGTAGATACAGGAATGCCATTGACGACACAATTCCATAGATCATAGTCTAGGGATTTCAGATAAATACCCATCCTAATCTTCCAATAGTTATAGTTAGTTCCATCAAATAGAGGAGGTCTATTTGTAGAATGTTCCTCATTGTGGAATGAGTTGGTACTAAGGTTAGTGGCCATGGATCTCTCTAAGGATGTAAGTCCAAATCAAGAGACAAAGCTCTGATACCAATTGTAGAACCCTGGGGGGGTGAATAGGATAATAAAATGATTACTAAGAGAACTAAGCAATTTATATGATAATAAAAGAGAGAGAGAATCAAACACTCGATGTATCCTGGTATCCTCCCAAGGGGCACTCCAGTCCTGGAACTCTCTTCGTCCTTAATCCACTATTTGAGTAAATAGTTACACACGAGTTTGGATCCGAAGAACTCATCAACTTCAATACGAGTTTGGATCCGAAGAGCTCGTCAACTTATTACACACGAGTTTTCCTCCGAAGACTCGTCAACTTCAGCACACGAGTTTACCTCCGAAGGCTCGTCAACTTTAATAGAAAAGAAAGAAGGCTTTTGATCTTCTCCAACACATTGAAGATGGAAGAATACAACTCTTGAATAATCTAGCACTTTTGGTAGGATGACAAATTAAAGCTTTTGGGTAGAGTAGTAATGGTGAGGCTCTTGGTTGTTAAGAAAATTTAAGGCTCAAGTAGATGTCTTTAAAGAGAGGGCACAACCACCTTAAATAGAGAACCAAGAGAGCAAGTCATTTAATGCTCCAAACTCTCGGCTAACGAAATACCGTCGGTATGCGGACGGCATTCCGTCGGTACATACCGTTCTGAATAGTAACGGTAATAAATCTTGCCGTTGGAGCATTTAATGCTAAGATCTGTCCATTCAAAAATCAAATATAAAGCATACGGAGTACATGCGGTACAGACCGGTATGCCATTGGTATGCCGATTTTTTTCACAGAACTAATTCTGAGTAAGAAAATGCTATACCGTCGGAACGAGCCGGTGTGCCGTCGGTATGCCGATTTTTGTCACAGAACTATTTCTGAGTAGAAAAATGGTATACCGTTGGTACCAGGCATATACCGTCGGTATGCCGCTTTTCGTCACAGAGAGATTTTTGAGTAAGAATATGGTATACCGTCGGTACGAATTGGTATACCGCCGGTATGCCAATTTTCGTCACAGAACAAATTCTAAACAAGAGAATCGGTATACCTTCGGTATGCAGCGGTAAACCGTCGGTATGCCGATTATCTTAACAGAATATTTTTCTATGTAGAGAACGGTATACCGTCGGTTCCAGTCAGTATACCGTCGGTGTTTCGTTTTCTAAGAGAGTGATTTATGAATGAACTTTTAGGAAGGTCTTTTGGTTTGTCATCCACCTTAAGTGTTTATATGAAATCTCCTAGACCTTGTACATACTCTAGGAACTTGAAATCTTTTGAGAGCAGGTTTTGAGTGTGTAGTGGCTTCTCTTCAGTCTTGCTTTAAGTACTTCATACGTTCTTCCATTAGGCTTAGCGAGTGGCTTTGATAAGTAGATCTTTTTGTAGCAGCCTTTGGGAAGCTTGATGGTATATCTGTTTGCTGAGAAGACAGAGAAAACTAAAACACGAAGGACAGTTTTTTATCAAAATCAATGTGCCAACAAATACTAAATAACCCTAAACATTTATATGAAGTACATGTTTATATTTTTGTTGCTCAAGTGTCATTATTTTTGTAACATTGGACTAGCGAAGGACCAGTTTCGTTGCTACAAAATGTTTTAACTCCATAATATTTAGCAACAGAATGGCTTTACGTTAAGATGGTGCAATGGTGAGCTTCCTGAAGTTGAGGTCCAGCCCGTCGAAAGAGGTTCGAGGACTTCAAACGAGATCTTACTTTCAGCAATGGAAGAGGGAGAGCACAATTGATACTTCATTATATTTGCTGAATTTGTGAACCCCTTGACTTTTAAAAGTTCGGAAGAGTGAGCTGGTGGTCACGGTGCCAAAGGGAATTCGACGACAACAACGAGGTCCACAAGGTGGGTCTGGATCGAGATGTGGTGTCGCGGATGGGACAGTGCGGTGTTCGGCTAGATTATAGATTTTTCATGATATGTACTTAAAGATTGACGTACGGTCGAACTTTTGCATAATGTTCTTATATGCATTATGTTGGGTTGTTAACTAATAGAGCAATGCTAGGACTACAATCTGCAGGTTACAATCCATTTACAAGTTACAATCGTCTGCGTGACAGTTGCCAATTGGAATTCCTTTTTACATGTAGGATAGAGAGGAGAGAAGAGCCAATTGTCAACCGCACACGCGCCACCGAGTAAGTGATTGTACGTAAATGAATTGTAACTCATTTGGTTTTAAACTTAGCATTTTTGTAACTAATATTTATGCTTCTCGGTCTCTTTTCTTAGCTTCATCTTTCTTGATGGCACTATTAGGGTCTGATCGGATTGTTGAAACTCACCCAGTTTTGACAACAAATTAAGAAGTGTATATACACCGGATGTGCCACATCCGGTGTTTGGTTTGGAAACTGCAGGCATCATGCCTTTGCAATTTCTGTTGGATATAACTGTGATGCAAAAGCAGCTTGTAGTACTCCATGATCCCCTTCTTTGTTGGAGACTCGCTAGAGGCGACAGCGGAAGCGTGCAGTGGACATCGAAGAGAAGAGAGCAAGCTAGTTGGCATTTCGAATCAAGTACTACTTTGCGATGAGGAGAGGAAATGAAGGGTCGACTGTGAAGTTTAGATTTTTATAGTCATGGAGGACTGGAGAAGTTATTATTATTTTTGTTATTTTTTGCTTTATTTTTCTCCTTAAATTGTTAATATATACTTAAATTAGAAATAAAAGTAAATAACTAGTATTATTAAATAATTATTAAATTTATTGATACTTAGTTAATTTTATTATTATTTCAAGGTTTTTTCTAAGGGCACCACCCTTTTTACTTGGGGGCAGCCCTTACTTGGGGGCAGCCCAAGAAGGTGGAGAATTTGCTAGGGGACACCCAAATTTTTCTAGGTGGCAGTCCAACCCCCCAAACCCTTCATTTCTTCTCATTACTCATTCTACACTCTCTCTCCACAAAAAGAAAAAAAGCTCTCTCCCTCTTCCTCTCCCAAAATCCTAATTTCTTTTTCTCTACCACTCCACTCCCCAATTCCTCCACCAAGATTTCTTCTACAACATTCGTAGATTCGACGAGATGACACGCAAGTCAAAGCAACCGGAATCTAGGTACGTTTTCCCTAATTTTTTCCTGAATTTTGTACATTCTATTCAAAACCGTAGAATAATTTTAGTTCTCTAAATTTTTTTGATAAATTAGGTTTAGAATCTCTTTATGGTTCATGAAAGAAATTTTTGAACACAAGAAACCCACATTTTATCTTGAAATCCTAACCCTAGAGCACGACAAACGAGCATATCATTTTTGGCCGTTCGGGTTGAATACAGTAGGACTGCCACAGGCATGGCAGTCCTAATGTAAATCAGGACTGTGGCAGTCATGATTTACATTAGGACTGCCACAGGCCTGGCAGTCCTACTGTAATGAGATATGGGGGTGGGTAACTGCATGATTCTCATATGCTGGGGGTAACTGCATGTCCTATTTATGTTTCTATTATTT
>JANAVB010018800.1:895365-938215 GCA_029216955.1 Iris pallida | reverse complement strand
AACGACAAACTCGACCTGCATGGGCCACCACAAAAAATGTAATTCCCCAGTCCAAAATACTTGGGACTAGATACGTATCATGCCAGCTGTATACATACGAGTAAATGAAAGGCCCATATGTATACATAAGCTGTAAATATAGAAAGCCATGCTCAAACTAAATCTCATCCACAAATATAAAGTTTTAATGATACAATCAAATAGTCATTTGCACAAACGTTGGGCAAAGACATATTCACTACCAACAAGTTTAAATAAGAAAGAAATATACAAATAACTGATTTGGTCAAGCGAAACGAATGACGAGTCCAAGAGCAATCATCATGAGGGAAGGAAGACATGGCCTTAGCTAGAGCACCTGCAAGAAATCACGAAAACACACCTGGAGAGATCACCAGGTCCTCAGAGGGACGTAACAAGACACATAATATCATGACATAAACTGAATAGTAAGAGATCAATAAAAAATAACATGAGTAAAGGTTCCTAACCATTCTATGTAATATGCACTTTGAGGACAACGTTCTACGCAGGGGCTGTAGGATCAGCAGAGTAAATAAAGAGTGGCGTCAAGTAGCGCTCATACGAGACACTATCGGCCCGGGGCAGTAAGTAGCGCTCATCCGAGTCACTATCGGCCCAAAATGTGTGTAAAATAAATGTAGCCCTACGCTAATAACTGTCCTCTCCATCCCCATGATACTATACATGCGTCGTCTCGACACTGTTTGATCCTTAATAACTGCCAAGTCTTCTTACACAATCTATTGACAGTTATATCCTAACGCACGGCCTGTAGGCACCGATGTACGGTCGGTACGCAAGTCCGAACTATATGCGACTCATAACTTACACAACCCGTGGCACATCGTGACAGTTTATGAGATGCTCTAAACATATGGTAGTCCCTTAACTCTAAGCCAATTGCATAAAGTATAATAATTTGCATCTATATATGTTTTGAAAGAACAACATTTTATTTGCTGAAAATAAAAAAAGCATGTATGATATTGAGCAAGAAATTTAAACAGTAAAGGCAAGGTGTCTTGCCTGAGGTGTCGCCTGGTGTAATGCTGGGTGTGGTGCAATAATCGACAAGTTTCGATTATCCAATAGCCATGTTCGGGTGTAATGGTTCGAGGTTGCGAAAAAATAGAAAAATATGATTTAGTCATAAGTAAGGTTGACAACTAGCGGGAATTTGAGGAGAAGAGTTTATATATTTTGAGAAAAAATTTCTACTACTTTAAAAATATGTTTTCCTTAGCCAAAAGGATTTGTAGGAAAAATACTTGAACTATTTTTACTAGTAGAAGAAATTTTAGGTAAATAAAATATAAAAATTTCTTTAAAAAAATATGCCAAGTTTGTCAAATTTATAATTTTGATAGAATAAATATGTAATTAAATTATTTTAGAATAATAAAAGAAATACTATAAATTATATTGGGTCTTCTAGATCAAGAACTATGGACAAGCCAAAGTTTATAAACATATAATTTGGAACTATCTACCCTTTTTTTAATAGAAATTTAATAATCATAATAATAAGTAAAATAATAAAATAACTAAAATCAGTATAATGATAATAATAATAATAATAATAATAATAATAATAATAATAATAATAATAATAATGACGATGATGACAAAAACAGTAATAATATACTAATATAATAATATACTAATATAATAATATACTAATAATAATGATATTAATACTAATAAACATAGTAATGATAGTAAACCCTTTATTCCCCTAAATTCCCATCATACAGTATGAGATAGAGAGAGATGTGGGAAGAAGAGGGGTTACCGGAGGGTGTCGCAGGCGCTGCGGTCGGTCTACCGGCGTGAGGAAGCGGAGATGGGTGGAGAGAGGCAGCTCGCCCGGTGGCTCGACCGACGGAGGACGCGGCGATGCCAGATCTGCAGGTGTGTCGCGCCGGCGAGTCACGGGAAAGGTGGTTGCGATCGCGGCGGAAGGGCTGCGAGCGGGCAGAGGGAGGTTGCCGGAGTCGGGTACAGCGGATGGAGTCGCCGGCGGAGGGGCGTCGGCTACAGGGGACTCCGGCAGATACCTCGGGAAGGGGGGTTCGGAGTCCGGTCGGCGCGGTGGGCGGCAGTGAGGGCTCGAAGGCGCTCAGCCATGGCGGAGGCGGGAAGCTCGGAGCGGCGGCCAAGGGCGTGTGTGGCGCCGGAGGAGGTGAGTAAGGTTTTAGGTTTTCTCTTCTTCTTCTCTTCTATTGCGGTGGTGGTGGTGGTGTGTGATGTTGATGGTGGTAACGGTGGTCCGGTGATGGCGATAGGGGTTGTAGCGTTGCCGGTGGGTTGGTCGGGATGGTGTCTGTGATGGTTGGCGGGTGTGGCCTTTGATGGCCGGGAGTGATGGCGATGATGATGGATATGGTGGTCGGCCGTGCTAGAGAGGGGCGGCACAGGTTTGTGGGATCGATGATTGACGGGAAGCCGGGAGTCAAGGACGCTGTGAGAGGGGTTGGTAATGCGACGGGGTATCGGGGAGATGGATGATGTTGGTGGTCGAGATGCTGATGGTGGCCAGGGGCAGGGCCGAGGCTGGAGGTGGTGATGGCGGCAATGGTGTTGGCAAAGGCGAGGCCGAGGTGGACCGTAGGTTAGGATTCTAGATTTGTAGTGTCGGGTTGGGTTGCGTTGTGTCGGGGGGTTGTGTCCCGACACGGCTGGGTGGACGTCCGGGATTGTCAGACGAAACGAAATTATTGTATTTTGTAATGGGGAAAATATAGTGGATGGGAGGCACGGACACGATGCACAATGGGTGGAAATAATTTATGGATGAGTACCTCTCCTTATATAGGAGGTAGAAATTCCTAGTTGGATAAGGACTTGGATATATTTAAACCACATTTAGATAATTCAATTCAAATCAATAAAATCAATCTAAATTCAAATTAAATTCCAAATTTAAATCTAGATAATCTAAACTCAATATAAATTCTACCTTTAAACTTTTTAAATTAAATCCATAAAATCTAATCGAGATTTAAAATGCCCACAAAAATTTCCAAATATATTTTCCAAAAATATCATAATAATAATAATTTCGAAAATAATAAATATTTTTAAATATCTTTTTGAATAATAAAATATTAATATCAATAAATTGAAAAATGGAATTATATATATGAATTCAAATTCATGTACCTCATGTGCAAGAAATATTTGCATAAAAAAATAGTTTTCTAAATTATCACTTTTAAATAAGCTAGCCTTTTATAATTAAATAAAAGTAATAAGTTTTGGCCATCTTGATACTTTTCACAACTTTAAATAAAATACAAATATAAATAATTATTATATATATTATTTTGAAACTAAAAATAGAAAAATATTTTTCTAAAAATATGTACGCTCGCACATATTCGTACTCGACGAGACATACGAAATTTGCGAACTCATCCGCGACGTCCCATACGACAAATTCGTACGCGGCGTATAATACGACTATGCGACGTACAAATACCAAGTAAAAAATTTAAATACTCAATTTATATATAAAAAATTAAAGTAGAAATTTAGGGGGTTTACACTCTGTATCCTGGTTGTTCAAAGTTTACAAAACTATCAGGATTGATGAGATTGTATAACATTAAAGGAAGATTTGGGTGGTCTGACAGTAGATTTTTAGAGTTGTTGAAAACTCTTCATGATATGTTCCCAACACAAAATGAAATACCTTCATCAATGTACGAGGCTAAGAAGATGATGAAAGCTCTGGATTTGGAATATGAGAAGATACATGTATGTCCCAATGATTGCATACTTTATAGAAAGGAATATAGTGATTTATCGGATTGTCCCACTTATGGAACATCAAGATGGAAGAAGGCAACTAATGATCCTCACCAAGTTTTTAGTAAAAAAAGTTCCTGCCAAACTATTGTGGTATTTTCCTCCCATTCCCCGGTTTAAACGAATGTTTCAATCCTCAAAGACAGCAAAGGACTTAACTTGGCATGCTTATGAAAGAGTAGTTGACGGCAAACTTCACCATCCTGCAGACTCCGCATCATGGAAGCTAGTTGCCCACAAGTGGCCAGATTTTGCGAAAGATCCTAGAAACTGTCATGCCCCACTCTCGTAGGAGCGATCGTCCTCGCTAAGGCATGATGCCGCACGAGCCTAGATTGCGCTCGTGCAAGGTGGGTTCCATAACGGCCGATTTCAGCGGCTGCGAGGGGTCGTCGCACAGAAGTCCCATGCAGAGACATTGAATAATAGCAGCAAATTTGAAGCAAAACACAAGTCATTGCAAAACACTCTTTTATTGATATTGAAACAAAGGTTACAACGGGGGCGCAAGGCCGAGATTACAAGTCTCTCAAGCTCACTCAAGCTCACTCATCTCACATTATAAGGCACTCAGCTCTCTCTCGTCTCTCAATACAAGTCTTGAGTCGGCGGAAGCTTCGGAAGGCGATGTCCATACATTATGTCCCGTATAAGTCTTTAATCCATGCGGCTGTACGCTTCGAATCGCCAAGGAACTCCGTACCTCGACGCATCCAAGCGAGCTCCATGCCACGAGCTTCTACCTGTGCCTGTACATGTAAACTATGTGGGTGTCAGTACTCAACTGTACTGGTGGAATGAGCTCCTCGCCCACCCATACAAACCCAACATGTTTGATTTACTTTTGTGCAACTTAGTCCCCTTTATGATTGTCTTTCTACTCTTGCCTTAGGATCGATTTTAGGACCGATGCCTTGGCCTATTCCGTGTCTCTAGACCATCTCGTGCTTGCAATGACAACGTTAACTCATACCTTGCCTCATGACCCTTCTCGTGCCAACAACGTTAACCTATCGAGTCGTGTTTGCCTTACGGCTTAAAATCAGAGATGCAACTAGGAATGAGGCTCCATTTTCATGTGACCGTGCTACAAACCCTTGCTGAGGCCGTGCCTCGCAACTCAATGAGACTCGATCATATCGTCGCCTTGCGGCCCTTGCCGCCTCGCGACCCTTGCTACTTTGATCACCAACTGACCCATCCAACTTGTGAACTAAGGGTTACTCGACCAACTTTGCCTTGCGGCGGTTTCCTGACTTAAACTCAAACAACTCAACCATAACCATGCAACTTATATGCCGACAACATAAGACTCGACGCCATATCTCATGCCGAAACACGGTGTCTTCGTTGCAGCCAAATCTTAGGCCCAAACATTATCTTCCGACCGAGCACGCATTCGACTCGACTCTTAATTCACTTCACCTAATACTCGACTCAGTCCAAAGGCATATATGCGGATCGCCGCCCATGCCGACTCATCTATATGAGGTCACTAGCATAACAAGCTATACCTGGACACATAGCTTGCGGTTGGCCGGGACCCTTCCAGCGCAAGGTAGCTAGCCCCCTGGAAGTCCCCGACTAACCCGGTGCTATCGAGTCAGCACAGCTATCATCGTATTTCCTTAGGCTGCATCGGTCCGTGGCGCCACAGGTTGTCGTGCGGGGAAACTCTACCTTGTCGACAAGTTGTCCAATGACCATGCAAGACCCTTCACTTAAACTGACGTCTCACACAGTCATTGTACTTTCAGGGTTATCATCTCTTTCAAAACCAATATCAAACCTTTCATTATTTGAGACCCCTCGACGACCCACGGTCGCGAGCATTCTTTCCATGTTACCATATCATTTCATTCAACTCAATGCCTATTCAATAGTCCTTTCTCCAAAACTCATTCAATCAACCGTGGTTCCTGCCTTAACACTAGGTCCGTGCATAGTGCCTCAAACCGACTTCCGTTCTATGCGACGCTATCGTCCAAGTCATACTTTATATGACGGGCCTTGGGATCGTGGGACTATTTACCCTGACAACCGCAGAATGAGCGGGACAGCACTTGGAATGACTTAGGTCGACCGACATAACTTTGCCTAACTTACTCAAGCCTACAACTTAACGAACAAAGGCCGCGTCAAGCCTTGCCTCGATGGAACGTGCCGTGCACGCGTTCAACTTTGAATGACCAAGTCATTTGGGTGCCTAGACTTATGGCACAAGGTGTGCAACGCAACTTAACTTATGAGGTAAGCCAAGGCTATGCCAAGCCTTGGACGACAGGACCGTGCATGCTTTATGAAGCATTTATGCGGGCGACGCCTATGACTTAGGCTACGTTCATAACTTCGACAACTCAAACCAACTTTCTTCTCCCAAGCCACGGGACGAAGGATCGAGTGTCATTTTCAAAGCACGTAGTGCACCGATTCTATGCCAACCGTTGGACCTTTCCATATTCTAACTTCATTCGACCCGTTAGGATTATTCCCTTTAGCTATGTGGATTCATCTCTTTTATTATTAAGCCTACTTGTGCAAGTTGAAAATATGCGTTTATTATGTGAAGGCTAAGATGAGGCAAGTTCACCGAAACTATCCCACCTGAGCGAGCGGTCGCCTCGACCGAGCGATGTCTTCGAGTAGCCGTTGCAAGGCTAAGTCCGAACGCCGTCGGCATTTCGATTCCTCCGATTGACTGAGCGGGAAGGGGCACTACATCATATACCACTCAGAAAAAGTTTCGTCCTCGAAACTAACTGAGTACTTACTCCTTGACTTACCACTCGAACGTTCAACGACTCTCGCGCACACTTCTCTTATTCGTTCCCTCAAATCCGAGCCACGCTCGTGCTACCCTCAATCCTTTCTTCCAAGCTTACGATATCAAATCCTTGACACTTCCCCGTTCTTCAAGTCTCACTTGATTCAATGTATCACTTAGTTGGATCGTGCACATATTCCAGGCGTCCCCAAAATACATGCATTTCAACCAAGCCTCGTGATAGAGAATCCCCCATCACTACTCGAGTCGGATCGTGCATATATTCGGGCGTCCCTGATATACGTACATCTCAACCGATACTCGCGAGTGGTGTCTCCACAATTCCTACCACTTTGCACCCGGATGTCTGTCTAACAGCTAGGCTATATCTTTCCGTCAGTATGGAATCATAGTTCCCAAACAACAATATCAATAATGACCCCATCCTAAGGTCAAACCAAATTGATAGTACGGGGTTTTCTACCCAAGCTCGCATCACTCCGATTTCTAAACTTCGAAGCATAGATTTCCTACACACATCCCAACATTTCGTCGCACGGGGTCCGAGTCATTCAGCAAAGTCATCCTACGACAACTTACATTTCAACCAATTCCTTAACATATCAATCTCACTCGTTCAACAAGTCATTTCGCATAGTCAATCTCTTCGAACACGTTCAACATAATCCTCCTATCATCCTTTCCAAGTCAAGCTACGCTACGACACAATCCATCGCTAAACCATAATTCACATTTCACATTTCTAAGTCATCTATTCCAATTCACGCAACCGATCACAAGGTCGTCTAGCTTAACATATGTTGCGCCCCGATCTCATGCGAGTCAGATTTTCCACGGTGGGCATGAATCACCATGCACGCTCCCGCGGGATAATCATCCTCATCGGGACGTAACTCTTGTTTTGCGTCTAGACTTAGTTCATTCTCGATGCGCGGATTGGACCTACTCAATCCTCAAGTTTCTTTCATTCATCAGTCGCAAGTCCAAACATCCACGAATTTTCCTTCGCATCAAGTCAACAAGTCGAGACAATCAAAGTTGCCGCGTCCTGATTTTCCGAGTTCGATCATTCCCGCGACATGAATCACCATGTCAACGCTCACGCAGAACGATCGCCCCAAATCCGACGTAACGCATGTGCGAGGCTAGAGTTGCGCTCGTGCAAGACAAGATCGTCGATGTTGTGGCTATTCGCGTAACCATCAAGACACGATCACTTTCATCCAACATTCATCTCAATCAAAATCTAAAGCATAGCATCCAATCGAACAATAACACTTGTACGGTCGTCTTTTGCCGAGTTAGAGTGCCCCTGAGTTATCGCATAGCGATCTTTGATACGCCTCAATACCATCAACGATATGCGTAACCTGACGATCTTCCTTTGTAACCAAATTTCGAGTCGTACGAATGAAGCTATCGTCCGACTGGATAATCTCCTCACGTTCAAGTTCGATCATCATCCCTCGAATCATTCACAACATCGATTTTCCTCAAACCAAATTCACGTATCGTTCATCCATCTATCTTAAGTCATCGACCAACGTATTTCTTCGATTTATATCATTCCTTACTAACACAATCATCGAGCAACGTTCAATCCAATCCTTAGAGCCATTGCGTAACTTCAAAAATCAAACTTTTCATGCACGCTATCTTCCGATCGTGCTAACTTTCTCTATATGATTTCACCTATCGATTCCTTTTATCAAGTCATCCATTCGTACACCCTAACTTTTCTTCGATTTGTTTTATCTACTCAATCACCTTCGCGTTTCATACTCGCGCAATCCTCAATCCCGTGCACGTTCCGTGCGCGTTATTTCTAATCTGTTCGAATCAACACGTCAAACTTCAAGACTATATTTTGCTCAATCATATTCAATCTAAGGCTTTGCATAATGCGACGCTTGCTGATAGACTCATCGACACCCCGCATCCTTAATTGATCGATCGACATTCCTGAGCCTATCGCATACACCACTCAGGAATGAGTCATTCAACAAATTCTCAAAACTATCCTTTGAATCAAAATCAACTTCTTCAAATTTTCCGTTCGAACCATTCCTCGAATATCCAAGCACGCTCACCTATATCGCATCGACGTTATCGTCGCTCGATAGCACCCCTATCGATAGTCTTCTCAATTTATTCAATCGAGTTCAACTCATTCTTGCTCGAAATATTACGAATCCCGCACTCAAGTTTGCTAAGGTCGACACAACTTTGGTGTATATGCCCAGCCCGACTTAGCCAACCGTGCTTACGCGAACCATCTTTTTGTTTTGACAAAAACTGTTCGCCTATGTTTTGCAAAATAGTTAGACTTATTGTATGGACATCCCGTGGGACATTTGAGAGAGAGCGCACCAACGACATCAACATGCGGAAGCAACAGAGTTTGCGGAAAACAACGAGTTAAAAAATTCAATCGATAGTCCAAGGACGTAAAGCCGTGCTCTGATACCATTATGTCACGCCCCGCTCCCGTAGGAGAGATCATCCTCGCTAAGGCGTGATGCCGCACGAGCCTAGATTGCGCTCGTGCAAGGCGGGTTCCATAACGGCCGATTTCAGCGGCTGCGACGGGGTCGTCGCACAGAAGTCTCATACAGAGATATTGAATAATAGCAGCGGAATTTGAAGCAAAACACAAGTCATTGCAAAACACTCTTTTATTGATATTGAAACAAAGGTTACAACGAGGGTGCAAGGCCGAGATTACAAGTCTCTCAAGCTCACTCAAGCTCACTCATCTCATATTACAAGTCACTCAGCTCTCTCTCTCGTCTCTCAATACAAGTCTTGAGCTGGCGGAAGCTTCGAAAGGCGATGTCCATACATTATGTCCCGTATAAGTCTTTAATCCATGCGGCCGCGCACTTCGAATCGCCAAGGAACTCCGTGCCTCGACGCATCCAAGCGAGCTCCACGCCACGAGCTTCTACCTGTGCCTGCACATGTAAACTATGTGGGTGTCAGTACTCAACTGTACTGGTGGAATGAGCTCCTCGCCCACCCATACAAACCCAACACGTTTGATTTACTTTTGTGCAACTTAGTCCCCTTTATGATTGTCTTTCTACTCTTGCCTTAGGATCAGTTTTAGGACCGACGCCTTGGCCTATTCCGTGTCTCTAGACCATCTCGTGCTTGCAACGACAACGTTAACTCATACCTTGTCCTCAAGACCCTTCTCGTGCCAACAACGTTAACCTATCGAGTCGTATTTGCCTTACGGCTTAAAATTAGAGATGCAACTACGCGATGAGGCTCCATTTCCATGTGACCGTGCTACAAACCCTTGCTGAGGCCGTGCTCACAACTGAATGAGACTCGATCATATCGCCGCCTTGCGGCCCTTGCCGCCTCGCGACCCTTGCTACTTTGATCACCAACTGACCCATCCAACTTATGAACTAAGGGTTACTCGACCAACTTTGCCTTGCGGCGGTTTCCTGACTTAAACTCAAACAACTCAACCATAACCATACAACTTATATGCCGACAACATAAGACTCGACGCCACATCTCGTGCCGAAATACGGTGTCTTCGTTGCAGCCAAATCTTAGGCCCAAATATTGTCTTCCGACCGAGCACGCATTCGACTCGACTCTTAATTCACTTCACCTAATACTCGACTCAGTCCAAAGGCATATACGCGGATCGCCGCCCATGCCGATTCATCTATATGAGGTCACTAGCATAACAAGCTATACCTGGACACATAGCTTGCGGTTGGCCGGGACCCTTCCAGCGCAAGGTAGCTAGCCCCCTGGAAGTCCTCGACTAACCCGGTGCTATCGAGTCAGCACAGCTATCACCGTATTTCCTTAGGCCGTATCGGTCCCGTGGCGCCACAGGTTACCGTGCGGGGAAACTCTTCCTTGTCGACAAGTTGTCCAATGATCATGCAAGACCCTTCACTCAAACTGACGTCTCACACAGTCATTGTACTTTCAGTGTTATCATCTCTTTCAAAACCAATATCAAACCTTTCATCATTTGAGACCCCTCGACGACCCACGGTCGCGAGCATTCTTTCCATGTTACCATATCATTTCATTCAACTCAATGCCTATTCAATAGTCCTTTCTCCAAAACTCATTCAATCAACCGTGGTTCCTGCCTTAACACTAGGTCCGTGTATCGTACCTCAAACCGACTTCCGTTCTACGCGACGCTATCGCCCAAGTCATACTTTATATGACGGGCCTTGGGATCGTGGGACTATTTACCCTGACAACCGCAGAATGAGCGGGACAGTACTTGGAATGACTTAGGTCAACCGACATAACTTTGCCTAATTTACTCAAGCCTACAACTTAACGAGCAAAGGCCGCGTCAAGCCTTGCCTCGATGGAACTTGTCGTGCACGCGTTCAACTTTGAATGATCAAGTCATTTGGGTACCTAGACTTATGGCACAAGGTGTGCAACGCAACTTAACATATGGGGCAAGCCAAGGCTATGCCAAGCCTTGGACGACAGGACCGTGTATGCTTTATGAAGTATTTATGCGGGCGACGCCTATGACTTAGGCTACGTTCATAACTTTGACAACTCAAACCAACTTTCCTTCTCCCAAGCCACGGGCCGAAGGATCGAGTGTCATTTTCAAAGCACGCCGTGCACCGATTCTATGCCAACCGTTGGACCTTTCCATATTCTAACTCCATTCGACCCGTTGGAATTATTCCCTTTAGCTATGTGGATTCATCTCTTTTATTATTAAGCCTACTTGTGCAAGTTGAAAACATGCATTTTATTATGTGAAGGCTAAGATGAGGCAAGTTCACCGAAACTACCCCACCTGAGCGAGCGGTCGCCTCAACCGAGCGATGTCTTCGAGTAGCCGTTGCAAGGCTAAGTCCGAACGCCGTCGGCGTTTCGATTTCTCCGATTGACTGAGCGGGACGGGCCACTACAGAAACCTTTGATTAGCTCTTTCAGCTGATGGCATAAATCCACATAGGTTCCTTAGTAGTAGATACAGTTGTTGGCCAGTTATATTGGTTACCTATAATCTACCGCCGTGGTTGTGCATGAAAAAAATTCATGATGTTGTCGCTATTGATTTCAGGTCCAAAGCAGCCGGGCAATGATATTGATATTTATTTAGCACCATTAGTTGAGGACTTGAACTTTTATGGGAAGAGGGAGTTGATGCTTATGATGCACAAAAAAGAGAGTTCTTTACTTTAAAGGCCGTATTGTTGTGGACTATCAACGATTTTCCTGCATATGGAAATCTGTCTGGTTGCACTACTAAGGGGTATTATGCTTGCCCCATATGCGGGGAAGATACTTATGCGCCTAGGCTGAAACATAGTGGTAAAAATGTGTATACTGGTACAAGGAGGTTTCTCCCACGACATCATCCGTATCGCACTCAAAAGAAAGTTTTCAATGGTAAGCAGGAATTTGGCGATCCTCCAACACCATTGAGCGGAAAGGATATATTAGACAAGGTTGGTGAAATTTCGAACTCATGGGGAAAGAAGCACGCAAAGTGCAAAGCATTACAGTTAGGGGAAAGCAGATGGATGAAGAAGAAGTCAATCTTCTTTACACTTGACTATTGGGAACACTTGCATATCCGCCACACACTCGATGTTATGCTCATCGAAAAAAATGTTTGTGAGAGCATATATGGTACATTGCTTAACATTCCTGGAAAGACAAAGGATGGAGTCAATGCTCGTCTTGATCTTGTGGACGAGGGTCTAAGGACTAAATTAAAACCTGATTTTGAAAAGAAACGAACATATTTGTCGCGTGCTTGTTATACATTGACGAAGGATGAGAAAAAGATATTTTGTCAAACATTGGTAGACGTAAAGGTTCCTGAAGATTAATCTTCTAATATCAGAAAACTTGTCTCAATGCAAGATTTGAAACTTTATGGTCTGAAATCCCATGATTGTCATACACTAATGCAACAACTACTGCCCGTGGCAATCCGTTCAATTTTGCCTAAGTTGGTTAGAGTTGCTATTACTCGATTTTGCTTCTTCTTCAATACAATTTGTAAGAAAGTGGTGGATGTAAATAAGCTAAACGATATTCAAAATGATCTTGTGGTCACATTATGCATGTTGGAAAAGTATTTTCCACCGTCTTTCTTTGATATTATGGTCCATTTAACTCTTCATCTTGTTGCCCAAGTCAGGATATGTGGACCTGTTTTTCTGACATAGATGTATCCATTTGAAAGGTGCATGAAACCCTTGAAGGGTTATGTGCGCAACCATAACCGTCCCGAAGGATGCATTGCAGAATGTTACATTGCAGAAGAAGCAATTGAATTTTGTAGCGAGTATCTATCATATGTTGAAGCAGTAGAAAATCCACTTGCAAGGAAGGGCAACGTTAAAGATGGCCAACCTTTGCCTGGAGGTCGCATTATTGCAGTTGATCGTGAAGAATGGCAACAAGCCCATTTATATGTTTTGGAGAATACAGATGAAATTCAACCTTATATTGAGTAAGCATCTTTATCATAAATTTTCTATTTATTCATTATATGAAAATTATATGATTAAGTTTGTTATGATGTCTTGACAGTGAGCATATGGAGTGGTTACAATCATAACACCCCCTTAAATCTAAAAATAAAAAGTGGTTGCAGGACAAACACAATCAAACATTTCTCCAATGGTTACAGGAGAAGGTAGAAGTTGTAGCAATATTATTGTAGTTATATTCTAACTTATTTAGATGTTAAGTTTACTTTTAATAAATACGAAATTTTGAAGGTTGGCGGTCAATTTAATGAAAGAGAAGACCTTTCACAAATTGTAAAGTGGATAGCACAAGGGCCTAGCCACCATGTGCTTAAGTGTTCTGGCTACGTTATTAATAGTTGTTGCTATCACACGAAGGGTCGTGACAACGCTCGAGTTACCCAAAATAGTGGAGTTAGTCTTATAGCTACGATAATGCAGATTTCAAGTTCGAAAGATAAGAATCCTATAATAGGGGACATGTGTTTCTATGGGGTTATCACAGAAATATGGGAGCTTGATTATCACACTTTCAAAATTCCAGTATTTAAGTGTGACTGGGTCGATAGTAAGGGTGTTAATGTTGATGAACTTGGTTTCACATTGGTGGACCTTAATCGAGTTGGGTATAAATCAGATTCTTTTATTTTAGCTTCACAGGCCAAGCAAGTATTTTATGTAAAAGACCAACTTGATCCTCAATGGTCTGTTGTTTTGTCCATGGGTCAAAAAGACTATATGCACAAAGAAGATGATGAAGACCTGGACAATACAATGGAACATCATCCCTTTGCTAATGCATCGATGAATACTGATATATTATTTGATGCTGGGGATGATGATAATATGTGTTATAAAAGATTAGGTTGTGAAGGGGATTGGGTTGATAAGTAAATATTGGACACAAATTTCTTATCATATGTGACATTAATGAATTTTGTTTTTTGAACTCATACGATTACTTCAGCCTATTTTTACTGATACTATCCACTTACTTTGTTAGACATATATTTTAAAATCTCCTCTATTTATTTCTTTGACATATATAGTTTGATCCAACATGTTTGCATATTATATCATAGCCTTTTTCGGCCACCTTGTATACATCAAGCATGCCTAATATGACACCTTCCAAAAATTAAAAAAAGAGGTCATCAAAAGAGGTATGCATCATATTATGTGATATATTATTTGGTAAGTGTTGTCTATCAAAAGAGGTATGCATCATTTTTTTTCCTGGTAAGTGTTGTTCCTGAGACATATATGTGGGATTCTAACACAATATATGGGAAATGGATGTTTGGTTTTTAACTAGGTTTGAAACAGGTTCAGTTGTGAATTGAAATCTTTGGAGGGAGACACACAAACACAGACATCATATTATGTGTTTATTTTTGTATGATCCAGTGGCGACGCCAATCAGAGAGCCACTTAGGCATTATCCTCCTAATCAAGTTAGCTTTTTGTCACATGCTTGTCTTTGTCACAGGTTATAGAGATGAACCCTCCCCAAGTGGAGGAAGTACAAAAACAAAAAGCAACAAGAGGTCCTACAAAAATGGAGAAAACTATCAAGCGAAGAAGTGACGGAATGAAAAAAATTGTCACATTCAATGAGGCCGGACAGCCTATTGGGGAGGCTGGTGCAGAATGTGTTAGCTTGATTGGGGTCATTGTACGTTCTATGATACCCATTACTTATGACGATTGGCGAAAAGTCCCTCAAAATATTAAAGACAATGCATGGTCGTCAGTGGAGGAAAACTTTTATTTATGTAGAAAAGATATTTTGAGTTCATTTATTACTACTTATGGTTCTAAACTGTAGTAATCTTCATATGCAGCAATATTTTCTCCTTGATCCAAGAGCTAAAAAAATTTAATACAAACAATTGGTGTTGCATCAAAATCATTCCTGGCATACATTGACAGCTTATCTTCTTGCAAATATGGACAAACTTGCAGTTCTTCGAAATCCCCCTCCAAACTATGATTTTATCAATCAAAGTGAATGGTCCAAGTTTGTGGCAACTCGTCTTTCTAACGACTTTCAGGTATCGTAGTGTTAATTATGTTTTAACTTTGCAACTTCAGAAATTCTTACTTACTGTAAGCAAATTATATTATCATTTCAGTCCCAGCGCAAAGTGCAACAAAGCCGGAGAATGAAACATGTATATAACCATAGGCTAAGCCGAAAAGGCTATGCCGGTTTAAGAGAAGAAATTGTAAGTGATCTTATTTTGAATTTGAAGTCAGTATTTGAGTTTTATATATATCTTATTTTGAATTTTAAGTCAGTATTGTGAGTTTTATATAATGACTTTTTCTAAAAACAGAAGAAAGATGGTACATATTCTGAGGACCAAGTAGACCGCTGTCTATTTTGGAAGCTAGCTCGGAAGAAGCAAAAGCGGGATGTAGGCACAAGTTCAACAAAAAGAATAGTAGGGGTTGATAATGAAGATGCTAATGAAGGTGATGATCCATCGATAGTTTATGATCCAGTCACACAAGCAATGGTGGATAAAATTGTAAGCAAGTCTTAACTGTATTTCATTTATATTCTTCTTGCACAACTTCATATTAAGATGCTAACATAAATTCATTCTTTTTATAGCATGAAGTGAAAAAGAAAATAAGTTCTGGAGAGTTGTTGATTCTTCAAAACATAGATGCTTTTGGATATGCAATGGAGAGGCTCGAGCACGGTGGTCGTGTTACGGCAATAGGGAAATATGTCACCCCAAGATCTTTTTTCAACACTCCTAAAACTTCGACTGCCTGGGAGGAGGAGAAAAAGAAGTTGCTTGATGAGATTGAGAGAAAAAATAAGATGATAAACAGCTTACTTTCACAAGGTCTCTGTGCTACGCCATTATCCGATACCGGTTCCAACTTTCCAATTCCTCCAGTCCCTACCGTTAATGCACCGAGTTATGCCTCCGACGGTTCGCAGAGGACAAGGATGATGAACCAGGTTTATTTCATCCCTCTTTCAATTTTAGTGTAAAGTAGACACACACTATCTACTTCACTAAGGTTCAAAGTATCGGTATCGGAATCAGTATCGGACCATTCCTATGAGTATCAGGATCGGCGGTATCGGTCAGTATCGGCTATCGGGTATCGGTCGGTATCGTATCGGGACATACCAAACCGTATCGGTATCGACAGTATCGGATCGGTATCGGCCGATACCGCAAACTATGACTTCAACTTTTCTTTCTATTTGTTTATTTCTAGAAAGTTGGACTTTTCTGTCTACTTGAACTTTTCTGAACACTATCTACTTGAGCACACTATCTACTTGCATTTTTTTACTTGAACTTTTCTGGAAAGTTGGACTTTTCTGTACCTACTTGAATCAGTATCTACTTTTCTGATACCAGTATCTACTTTTCTGAAAAGGTTGTAAGTGAAAAATCTCCTCTCCAAATTGATCAAGATATGGATGTAGATGCAACAAAACCTAGCCCGAAGAGTAAAACAAAGGTACTACATGCCAGTTTCTTTATTCTTGAAATCCTAGTAAAATGGAAGTAATAAAGGGACATATAATTTTCTATATGCTTTCTTTTAAAAAGGTAGAAGCTTGCCAATTGGCTGTGGGTTCCATCGACAATATTGTTGCCAAATGAACCATTATGGAATACAAGCCCCACAATGTTATTGTGTCCATCGAATTGGTATTGGACGAGGATGCGTTGCTTCCTATTCCACCTGAAGATATCCCTGTAACTAAGATTAAGGATGCTATTGGATATCACATACTTTGGCCAACCGATTTTGTTCTTCATGGTACTCTAATTAGAGAGGTAGTAAATATTTATTTAGAAGTCTCTTGTATAAATATCATATTATTTAAGTCTTCTACATTTTTACTCTGAAAATGTGTTGTATTTTAGGCATCCAAGGTGGACAAGGAAGCTCCCAATGAGCAAAGGAACACGCCAACTAAAGTTAAAACTCCAACAAGGGCTTCCACTAGGGTTCTAAGGTCATTCAAAAATCCTTCCGGAATAGACTGCTTTGCTAAACTGGTACAACGCTTGATCGTTGAAAAAACTGTAATTTCGGTACCACTTCCTGGCGAATTATTTAATACCGCAACCGTTGCAATTCTGTTCGAGGAGGATTTCAAAAATTTCATTAAAATGCGTGCCCTATCATCTAGTTGCGTCCAAATATACATAAGGTAATTGAATACTTTGCTTTTCAAATTTTTGTTATTACATTAATAAGTTGATCTAAATAATCCGAGAATTGTCTCCTCATCTGGTTTCAAAGACGTTCTTGGAACGCGGGATGCAAGGGCACGACATATTGTAACAGTTTGATATCTCGAAAAGGAAGTCGACTTGTTTTCTTACCATACAACCCTAGGTAATACATTTTCTTACTTATTTTTCTTCTACAATTTCTCACTAACTCGATAACTTGTATATATCTGGGTGTATATGGTGTTACAGTTTTCATTGGGTTTTGGTTGTCATTGACCTGTCACTAATGAAAGCATATTATTTGGACTCTTTGAGGAGTTACGTCCAATACGATCTTCAGTACATTGTAACAAGGTATGCATCAATATTTGTACCATATTTTAGAAATTGCACAACTACAGTTAATGTACTAATTAGATGATTCAGTAATGACTATTAATATTATCCACTTTAATTTGCTTATAGTGGACTTCGGATGTTTCATGCTCAAATGGAAAAGCAAGTCAAAAAGTTTAGATTGAACTGGATAACAATTAAGGTACAATATATTTCTCTCATGTAAATGTAAATTAATGAAAAATAAATACAAGTTTGTAAGGACTTTGCTTAATTTTCTATGATTAGGCGCCACAACAAGTCGGCTCTGTGGAATGTGGGTACTATGTGATGAGATTTATGAAGGAGATCACATCTGATCGAACCTTACTTAATCCAAAGGTGATGTTTTTCTAAATCGACATGTATATTTAGAATAAAAATATATCATGACAGTAACAGTTTCAATTTTTCTTCCTATTTACAAACAGTACAATCAAAAGGAAGACTACAATTTTGAAGAAATTAATGAAGTTCGTACAGAGTAGATGGAACATGTTTTGCAGTTCCTTAACTAACAAACCGTCACAGGTAATTTTAGACTATCTACAGTGAATCTATAGTTTAACAATTTTGAATAAATGTTTTCATTATGGAGTTTTATGATGGCACTCTATTTCCATTTGTTTGCCTACTAGCTATTTTGTTTAATGAGTCTATAGTTTAACGAGTTTAAGCTGTATTTCTAAATTGCAATGATCTGGAAACTATATTTCATGATATCGGAATCAGACTCGGTATCGGACTATTCTTATGAGTATTGGTATTGGCGATATCGGTAGTACTAATATTATAACCTCTTTAAACTATGACACTAACCTCATTAGATCGGGACATGCCAAACCTTATCGGTATCGGCCAGTATCAGATCGGGACATGCCAAACCGTATCGGTATCGGCCAGTATCAGATCGGTATCGGCCGATATTTTAAACCATGATACTAACATCATTTATCATTATTTTGTCCACTGAAAAATGGCTATTTTTTCTCTAATCGTCAATTCTTGTAGTACTAATATTATAACCTCCTTAGTCTTTATTTTAGAATTTTATGGGTAAATTTTTTTGCTATACAAATTTGATGTTTTCTTTCTGTCATCTGATACACAATTAACTAGTATTGATGTCAAATGATCAATTTTGTAAACAAGCTTATATGCTTCTCTGGATGTTGGCAAGTTTCTGGAGAGTTATGAGGTGTCCAACAAAAATATGGGATCTTGAGTCTGAAACTCTTCGAGTGATTGTTATAAAGGCCAACTTCTCCCTGTTGACTCTCAATGGTTTTATGGAATTGAGATATTGTGTGAAATTTGTGAATAATAATTTAAGGTGGTTCATCTCAGATTGACATGATAAAGAAACCTGACAAATTTCCTTGCTTAAGTATTCACAAGTTGTAACATTAGTGTATAATGTATGTAGATTCTCAAATAGGTACAATGTAGTCACACATGTTGCACGAATACGATTACGGGTACGGGTACGGACACGATAGGGACACCAGTTTTTTGTGCAACATGGGTGACATTGATCAGATGTTTCTGTGCTGTTTGGTCAAAGGAGAACCAATACTTGGTTGTTTCAGTATCGCATCTTTCTGTTGCAGTTTCAAATTATATATAGTTTCAATTATAGTGAGAAACTTTACATGATTGACAATTTAGCTAGCCTTCAGATTCTTTACATGATTTATACATGTTTGTGAATTATAGTTTCAATATGGCTAGCCTTGCAGTTCTTCTCAAGTGATTCAAATTGTCTCGAGTTGTATTGATAATCCTGTAATAGTAAGTTGATACTTTGTGTTCTTGTTCTCTCAGGAACTTGCTGAAAAATGAAGGGTGGATGCATATTGTGAATAGGAGAATGATGTGGATATGGAAGGATGTGCTCTGATATGGTTTGCCACTTTATTGGTTTCATTTTGTAGTTTTGGTGGATTATGTTTCGTGGCTGTGATAAGTGATGGTTATTTGTGGTTTGGATGTTTAAGTTGTATGGAAACAACAGATGTGGGATGTGTAATTTATGGTTGGATTATGTCGTGGTTGGACAAGTGAAGAATACATGTTGTGGGACGTGTATTAGAAGTTTTTGTTGTATGAACAATACAGTTTGTTAATATGAAATTTGGGTTTTATAGTAATTTGATGTGTGCAGCTTCTGGATTGATATAATGTGTGGTTGATTAATATTATATAATTCTTGACGGAATTTTGGCATACTTATCTTGACGGTACTCTGGATAGCTTCTCTTGACGTTGTCAAACGTCAACTTTAATTCATATCATGCTCCACAATATACCCATGAATTAGTGCTTTTCATGACGGGTGTTGTCCATCAAAACAAATGCTTTTATTGACGGCTAAAGACCGTAAACTAGGACGGAGTCAAGAAATTTTTTTGTCTATGTTGACGGTCCCTAAAAAGAGCTATCTTGACGGCTAAAAACAGTCAAGGAAACTACATAAAATGACGGCAAAAAACCGTCAAGAAAAGCCCTATCAGGGACCGTCAAGAAAAGGGGGAGGGACTTTTCTTGACTCCGACCTAATTGACGGATCTGCAACCGTTAAGATACCTATTTCTTGACGGGAAATCACTGTCAAGAAAAGCCCTTATTCTTGTGGTATGTGTGCATTGTATGGAAAGGCTATCTCATCGACACTCTTTTGTAATTGAGTCATGTTGTAGCCCGTGCGGCAAGAGTCCTGTACTGGAGTCTGTAAATGATGTTCATTATCAATAAAGATTAAAGTTTCCTTTACTTAATGTGTGTTTCAATTCGTCTGCGTACTCTCTTAGATCTCGTGTCTCGGATTACCTTATGACTATGCCGTGTGCGATCGCAAACTAGGTTCGCAAGGCATCACGCCCGGGGGACGACTATCGATTCGACGGAATTGGGGCGTGACATCTTCCATCATCGAACTTTTTGTAAACACACTTGTCCGTCTCGCTGACCATATAGCTATTTGACCTTATAACTTGGTAAAATTTCTCATGCCACATCTTGGGAGCCTGTTTAAGACCGTACAAGGATTTTACCAACTTGCAGACTTTGTCTTCAAGACCCTTGACGACAAATCCCTCTGGCTATTGCATGTAAATCTCTTCGGTCAGCTCACCATTTAGGAAAGCCGTTTTCACATCCATCTGATGTATCACCATCTTATGTTTTACTGCGAGAACAATTAACATTCTGATGGTGGTCATCCGGACTACTGGAGCATACGTGTAAAAGTAGTCGATCCCCTGCTTCTCAGAAAATCCCTTAGCTACCAGCTTAGCCTTGAACTTGTCAATAGTTCCGTCTGCTTTCATCTTCTTCTTGATGATCAATTTGCATCCGATGGATTTTGCTCCTTCAGGAAGATCAACCAACACCCAAGTGTTATTTGAGGTGATGGAATCAATTTTATTGTCAATCGCCTCCTTCCAGAAAACTGCGTCTCTTGTCTTGTGTAAACCTCCTAAATTTCTACTACAATTTTTTTTTTTTGTACTTCGAATCTGAACATACGAGTTCGCTTTGTTGAATTTACGTAACGTGCGAGATTGCGTTCGTAATTTCTCGACGAGTGCGAATATGTGTCGAGGTACATATGTTAGAAAAATATTTTTATTATAAATTTTATTTTTAATAGGAAAGTACATGTTCAAACAAAAATGATAAATATTTTTATTTTGTATAAAAAGGTTTTTTTATTCGTCATTTACAAATAAATGGTGATTTGAAAATTGTGATTTAATATTTTGCGAAATGTAAAATTTGCTTATTAATATATTTTGTTATTTATAAAAGCTAGTTCATGAATCAATATTTAAGTATTTATCGTGATTTTTGAAATTAATTATTACTATATTTATTTAATTATGAAAATGATATTTAGGATTTTGTAAATTTCAATACTTGATTAAATATGGTAAATTAAATTGCAAAAGATTTTATTGACTTCATTTAAAATATTTTAAATTAAGTATAGAATTATTAGTTGGATTTGATTTGGATTGAACTAGTTTAAATCGAATTTAAAATATAATATGATATTATCTAGGGAGAATTTAAATTCTCCCAATCCCTATCCAACTGGGAATTCCCACCTCCTATAAAAGGAGAGGTACTCCTCCAGAAATTTTTTTTCCATCCACAGATGTGCATCGTGTCTGTGTCCTCCGTTCTTATTCCATATTATACAATTACATTATTCCTATGTCGGACACATCCCCGACACAATCAAAACCTAAACCTACGACCTCCATGTCCGCTGCGAACGAGCCACCAGCATCGTCCCCGCTGTTCCGGCAACTCCCAACTACCACTGTCATTACCATCCTAACCCAAATCCCCGGCAGTTGGTTGCAACCTCTGTCTACCGGCGCACCAGACCACCCCACAGCCTTACTCCGACAATACTCCCGACACCACCACCAGCATCTACCCTTCGCCACCCCGACCTTCCCCACAAATCCACCACGGCCATCATCACCGTCATCCCCAAAACCCTACCCCGGCAAAACATCACCACCACCAAAAATCTTCGAGACATCAGAAGAAGAGGAGGAGGCAGAACCCTTACCTCCGCCTGGCCGACGAGTCTCTCCCGACGACCTCGGATTGGTGAGCACCTCGCCCCGCCCCCGTGCCGTGCAGTACGGCCGTTCGCCACCGTGGACAGCCCAGATCCGGCGACCCGATGAACTCCTCCACCCGACTCCGCGCCACCACCGGCGCTGACCGCACCCAACCGCCGCCGTACGCCGGAGCCGCCCTCTGGAAACCCTTCTTCTCCGCCGTACGCGCGATGCCGGAGCCGCCCCTAATCGCCGATCCGCCGCCGCATCTCCGACTTTCCGCGCGCCGCCCGAATCTTCCGCCCGCCGGTGAACGATCATCCGCCGCCCCTTCTCTCCTCTCCGACCGCTGTTCCCAGCGCCCATCTGCCGCCTTCACAAGCCGGACCGCCGAGGGCCGCCCTGGGCGTCCCCCTTCGAAGCCGCTGCTGCCACCAGCGTGTCCGCGTCGACCGCGCCACCACAGGCAGCTGAGCCTGGAGCAACCGGCCCCCTTCCGCGCTTCGCCGCCGGAGACCACGTCGGCGACCGCCGCTGTAAGCTCCCCACACTTCCCCCTTTCTAGACCCTTCCCTCTCACCAATTCTTTTTTTTCTCTTTCTATAAAAGCACAGCAGTAGCTGTACTTAGTAGTTTTATTATCATTACATTTATTATTATTATTATTGTTATTATTATTATTATCATTATAATATATGTATTATAGATATTATTATTATTATCATCATTATTATTATTTTATTAAAAGAATGAGATGTATAGTTCTTTTAGGATTTTATTATTATTATTATTATTATTATTATTAGATTATTAATACTATTGATTATTATTATTATTGTTATAATATCATTAGTATTATTTTAATATTTTTGTTATGATTATGATTTTATTATTATTAGTGTATTATTCGGTTTAATAAATGAATTCGATAATTAATATTTTCCAAAATACATTTTGACAAAATTAGGGTTTAACCCCAAACTGTTTTATTTATTTATTTTTTCAAAGTACTTATTTAAAATACTTTGAAAACTTAGAGTTTTGCCTAAAAAGATTTATTATTTTAAGTATTTTCTGGACTAATGAAAATGTATTTTTACAATTTACATATATAAAATATTTTCAAAGTATTTACGTAGAATTAGTTTTCAAGTATATTTTGTAAAAATGGGACACGCGTCTCTTCGCTCAAACTCTCTTCGAATTATTCCCTTTACTCCTAGCTAATCGTGCTTCGCTATTTCCTTGCAACTTCGGACCATGACACATCGAACATGGCTATCGGACAATCAAGATTTGTCGAAATATTGCACCACACCAGGCGTAACACCAGGCAAGATACCTTGCCATTATACTGTTTATTTTCAGTTTGTATTTTATTACATATCACTGTTTATTTATTTCTAGTTCTTGATTACTGCCTGCTCAGTGATACTAGCTGTACCTTGTTATTTATCCTTTGATTGCATATGGACCTAGAGTTAAGGGACTACCACTAGTTTAGTGTATTGCATAAACTTTGACACTGTTGTGCCACGAGATGTGTGAGTTATGAATAGCATATAGTCTACGGACTTGCGTGTTGGCTGATCACTGATGCGTGCAGGACGTGCGTTAGGTCAAACTGTCAATAGTTGTATGTTAGAAGACTTGACGGTTAGTAGTGTTACATGGTCGTGGATGCGACATGATAGGTACATTGGGTGGGAAGAACATTTTCTTTTCGTATGGGCTTCGATTGCACTTCCCTTGTAACCCGGAAGCTCCGCTGGAGATATGGGTATGAGCCTCTCAGGTTGGCCACTGTCGTTTTTGAACGTCATGCGCTTAGGTCACTGGTGCCCAAGTGGGGACTATACCAGATTCCCATTTACAGCCAGGGCTCATGCGACGAAAGGTTTGTTCTCCACTACATGTTCACTTTAGTATGGTTAGATTACCTTATAGTGTCTTGTCACTTTCTTTGATTGTGGTATATTTTATATTCAGTATTTATATGGCATGTTTATTGTATCTTGTTACGTCACTCTGAGGACCTGGTTATCTCGTCAGGTGTGTGTGTTCTTGTCTTTCGCAGGTGTTCTAGCCGTGGCCATGGTTGTCACTATTTCTTCGAGGATGATTGCGCTTGATCGTCTTCGCTTCGCCTGCCAAACTTATTTTATTTTCCATGTATTTTTCTTTACTTGTTGGTAGTGGATTTGTCTCCGCCCATCGATTGTATACATGACAAATTCAAAGTTACTTTTATATCATTATTTATCTTTGTGGATGAGATTTAGTGCCTTGGTTACTACATTTTACAGCTTATGTATACATAAAATTCGTATGTATACAGCTGGCATGATTACGTTTTAGTCCTACGTATTTTGGGACTGGGGCGTTACATGTTTTTGTGGTGGCCCATGCAGGTCGAGTTTGCCGTTTCGGTTACATGACTGTACCGAACGGGCCTGCAATATAGGATTAGAGTTTAGAATCTCATCCACACACTTAACTTCCTTTCTTGACTTCAAATTCCGAACTCTCGTTCGACCTCCTTGATTTGCATCTTGCTTAACTCCTTCTACCGTAAATTCTTAGTTTCGTGTTTAGTAAAGATGACTACACTAGTATATGCCCAAAGGTTAAATACATGGCTAGATGGATTATATTGACAATTAATGTGCATTGAGATTTTATTTGAGTTAAAGAGGCAGTTATTTTTCTAGAAATATGATCTTAAGGATTAGTTAATTCCAAGTTGGGTAGTAGCATATTACCGCTTCCAAAAGATAGTTGAAATTTTATTTTGATATTACAAGGTGATATACACAAGAGGATAGCTAGATCGAGAAAACAAATTGATTTGATTTGCGAAGGTCTTTGAACATTTATGATTTATCGAGTTATAGCTATACATCTTTTGGGGAGATATAAATTTGTTTTGAAAAGGATCATCAAATTTTAAACTATGATTTACGATTGACCAAAATTTGAGGAGGATTGATAAAATTTTGGTAAAATGTTTTTGAATTAAATTGCGTCATATGATTTATGATTTATAAAGTTATTTAGATTTCGAGTTTAAAACCTTGATTATGGATATTTAAATTTGGAAAAAAAAAATTTACTTTTGAAGAGTAGTTGTGACTCATTGGAGGCTAGATATACACATTTAAAGGATATGGAATTAAATTCAGGAGTTATTTAAATGTTCTATTTTGTAGTATGAAATTCGGCTGATAAACTTATTAAATGTTGAGTTTAAGGTTTGGAAAAAAAATCGATTTGCAAATTACGAGGATTGTTCGAGATTGACTAGAGATTTAAAATTTTGATTAAAGTTGACAGCCTAAGATGATTGGAAAATCTTGGTGGAGTATCTTGGAAAGTTTATTGAGAAACTTAAGAGGAACTTGAAATTTTAGATTAGATCATATATTAGTAGAGGGCCAAGAAGCAAGTAAGGTCACCCTAGTGAGATAGAAGTACTCCACTTTAGATTGCTATATCACCTATGATTATGATATTGCATATACACAAGTATAGTTAGTCATCGACTAAACCGATGAACATATCTTTGACTCACTCGACCTTCCCTCCAAGCTAGATCTTTATTCGTGACCATCTAATTAGTTGGAACTTAGAAATAATTAGAACCATCCCCTTGACCATACCCTTATCTAGGAGACTATTTTCTCTCTAGAAATTGTGTCTCTAACTTATCTTAACTTGATCGAGGAGATTTCCTAATTATCTTTATTTCGTGCTTTAACCTTTTTATTTTTGAGCATTAATTAGTACCTTAGGAAAACCCACTTTCTATTTTTGATCAATTGGCGTTCCCTATCGTGACTTTGATATTTGGAGCACAACACTAGACTATTCCCTCCAACAAATTTCACATGCAAGACCTAGACGAGCTCACCTTCATGTAGGTATATCATGTTCCACTAAAACACGTCTCCTTGTACTCTATTTTTATGGTACGATTTTTGGGTAACCTATACCATGGTACCGATATACTTTTGACTATATATTTGGACTCAATCTCGACTCAAATCTTCGGCCCGATTGCGGTCTACTAAATCCGTTAAATGCTTAACCTTGTGTTTTATCTTGACTACTTAACCCTTGTCATTTTATTATCTTGTATTATCTTGATTACTTAAACCCATAACACCTTTTTACTCTTCATGCAATATTAGCAACACTTACTTTTCTCCCTTCCAATTAAAATGCTTTCTCATATTTCACTATGATTCCACCATGGTTTATGCAACCTTGTTCCTTGTATGATTCCCTTATGCGAAATAAAATTTGATCATCTCGAGTTAGTAGAGATAGATTAGAGAACCCCACAGCAAGGATAAATAACACAGTTGGCTAAGATTAGAGCTGTCAAGACGGGCCGGCGGGGCGGGCCGGCCCGTAACCCACCATAACCCACCATTTGGCGGGGCGGGACGGGCCGACCCACCATTTTGGCGGATTGGAAAAATTCCAACCCGGCCCAACCCACCGGCGGACCGCGGGCTAGGCGGGCCGGCCCGCTTAATTTTTTAAATTTTTTTAATTATTGTTTAGTTTCTTATAAGGAAAAAAAATCATATATATAATATTTTCTACTCACTCTCATATGCATCAAATTACAAGTAAAATACAAGAAACATTATAATAGTAGATATTTCTTTAAAACACCTTCATTCATGTAAATAAATGACCAAATGTAATATTTTATACGTCATTACTTGCATTAAATGAGAATTTTTATCATTTATAATACATATCTCATATATGTGCTAAATAAAAAAATTAAAAATTTTATTAAAAAATAGATGGCGGGCCAACCCACTTGGCCCGCGGGCTAGCCCACCACGGGGCGGGCTACTAGCGGGCCAGCCCACCTAGGCCCGTCTGTTTGGCGGGCTCCTAAATGCTCGGCCCAACCCACCTTTTTGGCGGGCGGGGCGGGCCGGCCCAACGGGCTTATCCCATTTTGACAGCTCTAGCTAAGATGTAGAATGGACATAAATGAAAATGTGCGATAAATCCAAATATATGAAGTAAGGAATGATATACGGTGTTTTGATGAAACACTCAAGAGTAAATAGACTTCTCGAATTTGAAAAGCTTGTCTTGAGGTAACTAAATGTCGAGTGAAGAATCTTCTAAAGTATTGGTGGTTTAAGAACCAAATTTATATATTAAATTTAAGGATGCAAATTTTTGATAAGGACAATGTTGACGTTGCCTTCGATAGCATATAGTGTTATGATGATATTAGCTTTCAAGGATAACCAATGGTTGAAGAAAGAAATTGCTTACATTTTGACGAATTAAGGAATACGACCCTAAGATGATTTAAGACGGGTTTTATGTTTACCATCATGAATTAAAAGATCAATGAATTTCAATTCCCGAAGAAGACACTAATAGGTAAAGGATTTTCATTTGTAATGATAAAGGATTGTGTTGTAAAGATATGATCAACAAATATTGAAGGTGATAGCTTATTTTGGGTACTTTAAGGATAAGTACGAATTTCCTACAAAGAATGTTGATTTAACATTTGATTAAACATATTGAAGATCTGTTTGAGGAAAATGGATATATATAGATATGCGAGAGAAGTTTATTAGAGATTTTTGAATTCAACTTCGTGGACTTATTAAATTTCAAATATGGGATATTGAATTTAATATTTTGAAGATGGTGAAATTTTGGAGTTCAAAATTTTATGAAATTACGAAGAAAAAGGAAGAGAGTATCTTAAGTGAACTTAATTTTATTGGAATATGAATCAGAGTTATTATGAATAAAAGGATAGTGACGAATCGAGGAGCTTGACGATATTGAACACAACTCAGATATTGAGCTTTTGCTCTTAATTTTGTCGAGAAAGTTATTAACCTATTTTGTGTTATACATTTAAAATTTTAGGATAGTGTTGATTGAAAATTGCGATTGATGGGTGTCATATGATCACTGTCTACACTATGCCGGGAATCTATTCATTTTAGATATCTAAATTCCGATCATTAAAAGATTGTTTATTTTCTGTTGTATGCCTTTCCTTCACCCCGTCAGATAATTGATCGATTGTTTATCGATAAACTCTTCCATCCCCTTCGCCCTACCTACCCTAATTTTTTCTAAATTTTGAGGACGAAATTCTTTTAAGTTGGGTAGGATGTAAACCTCCTAAATTTCTACTATAATTTTTTTTTTTTGTACTTCGTATCTGAACATACGAGTTCGCTTTGTTGAATTTACGTAACGTGCGAGATTGCGTTCGTAATTTCTCGACGAGTGCGAATATGTGTCGAGGTATATATGTTAGAAAAATATTTTTGTTATAAATTTTATTTTTAATAGGAAAGTACATGTTCAAACAAAAATGATAAATATTTTTATTTTGTATAAAAAGGTTATTTTATTCGTCGTTTACAAATAAATGGTGATTTAAAAATTGTGATTAAATATTTTGCGAAATGTAAAGTTTGCTTATTAATATATTTTGTTATTTATAAAAGCTAGTTCATGAATCAATATTTAAGTATTTATCATGATTTTCGAAATTAATTATTACTATATTTATTTAATTATGAAAATGATATTTAGGATTTTGTAAATTTTAATACTTGATTAAATATGGTAAATTAAATTGCAAAAGATTTTATTGACTTCATTTAAAATATTTTAAATTAAGTATAGAATTTATTTAGTTTGGATTTGATTTGGATTGAACTAGTTTAAATCGAATTTAAAATATAATATGATATTATCTAGGGAGAATTTAAATTCTCCCAATCCCTATCCAACTTGGAATTCCCACCTCCTATAAAAGGAGAGGTACTCCTCCAGAAATTTTTTTTCCATCCACAGATGTGCATCGTGTCTGTGTCCACCATTCTTATTCCATATTATATAATTACATTATTCCTATGTCGGACACATCCCCGACACAATCAAAACCTAAACCTACGACCTCCATGTCCGCTGCGAACGAGCCACCAGCATCCACTACCAAAATAACCAACTTTAGCGACGGCCACATCCGTCGCTCATCCGTCGGTAACATAAATTACCGACGGAATAGCGACGGATATTTGATGAAAATGGCCGTCGGGAAATACGTCGTCGCTAAAATTTGTCCGTCGCTAAGCCGTCGGACAAATGATTAACCGACGGACTAGCGACTGATTACCGACGGTTGCCTTTCAATGGTTTAGCGACGGATTAGCGACTTGTTCCCGTCGGTTTACATGCCATATAATATTAAAATATCCGTCGCTAAGCCGTCGTAAATAGGTCGGTAAAAGCGTATCAGAGAGGTTCCTGATACGCAAAATCAGTCGCTATTCCGTCGCCATTCCGTCGTTAACCTCGACGTTATAGCGACGGATTAGCGACGGGTAGGGCGTCGGCCTGGTTCTGGAAAGCTTCCATATTTCCAGAACCATGTCGACGGATAATGGGTCGCTAAGCCGTCGCTAGTCCGTCGTCATCCTCGACCGATTAGCGACGGATTAGCGACCCACTATCCGTCGCTAAGTCTCTGGAAACCTACCATATTTCCAGAACCATGTCGACGGATTTGTCCGTCGCTAGGTAGTCGATATTCCGTCGCTAATATTCCAGTTAGCGACGGAAGTTCCGTCGCTAGTTCGTCGCTAGCTCGTCGCTACCTGCAAATTTATTTCAACCAGTTAGCGACGGATTCGCCGTCGCTAGGTAGTCGCTAGGTGGTCGCTAACTGCAAAATATTTATATCACCCAGTTAGCGACGGATATTCCGTCGCTCGTCCGTCGGTAACTGCAAATATTTATATAACCCAGTTAGCGACGGATTTGCCGTCGCTAGTTAGTCGCTCATCGGTCGCTAAAGATATATCCGTCGCTAGTTAGTCGCTAGTCCGTCGCTAAATGCAACATTAATTAAAAAAAACATCTGTCTACCGTCGCCCCGCTGTTCCGGCAACTCCCAAATACCACTGTCATTACCATCCTAACCCAAATCCCCGGCAGTTGGCCGCAACCTCTGTCTACCGGTGCACCAGACCACCCCACAGCCTTACTCCGACAATACCCCCGACACCACCACCAGCATCTACCCTTCGCCACCCCGACCTTCCCCACAAATCCACCACGGCCATCATCACCGTCATCCCCAAAACCCCACCCCGGCAAAACATCACCACCACCAAAAATCTTCGAGACATCAGAAGAAGAGGAGGAGGCAGAACCCTTACCTCCGCCTGGCCGACGAGTCTCTCCCGGCGACCTCGGGTTGGTGAGCACCTCGCCCCGCCCCCGTGCCGTGCAGTACGGCCGTTCGCCACCGTGGACAACCCAGATCCGGCGACCCGATGAACTCCTCCACCCGACTCCGCGCCACCACCGGCGCTGACCACACCCAGCCGCCGCCTTCCGTCGGAGCCGCCCTCTGGAAACCCTCCTTCTCCGCCGTGCGTGCGATGCCAGAGCCGCCCCTAATCGTCGATCCGCAGCCGCATCTCCGACTTCCCGCGCGCCGCCCGAATCTTTCGCCCGCCGGTGAACGATCATCCGCCGCCTCCTTCTCTCCTCTCCGACCGTTGTTCCCAGCGCCTATCCGCCGCCTTCGCAAGCCGGACCGTCGAGCGCCGCCCTGGGCGTCCCCCTTCGAAGCCGTCTGCTGCCGCCAGCGTGTTCGCGTCGACCGCGCCACCATAGGCAGCTGAGCCTGGAGCAACCGGCCCCCTTCAGCGCTTCGCCGCCGGCGACCACGTCGGCGACCGCCGCTGTAAGCTCCCCACACTTCCCCCTTTCTCGACCCTTCCCTCTCACCAATTCTTTTTTTTCTCTTTCTGTAAAAGCACAGCAGTAGCTGTACTTAGTAGTTTTATTATCATTACATTTATTATTATTATTATTATTATTATTATTATTATTATTATTATTATTATTATTATTATTATTATTATCATTATAATATATGTATTATAGATATTATTATTATCATCATTATTATTATTATATTAAAAGAATGAGATGTATAGTTCTGTTAGGATTTTTATTATTATTATTATTATTATTATTATAATTAGATTATTAATACTATTGATTATTATTATTATTGTTATAATATCATTAGTATTATTTTAATATTTTTGTTATGATTATGATTTTATTATTATTAGTGTATTATTCGGTTTATTAAATGAATTCGATAATTAATATTTTCCAAAATACATTTTGACAAAATTAGGGTTTAACCCCAAACTGTTTTATTTATTTATTTTTCAAAGTACTTATTTAAAATACTTTGAAAACTTAGAGTTTTGCCTAAAAAGATTTATTATTTTAAGTATTTTCTGGACTAATGAAAATGTATTTTTACAATTTACATATATAAAATATTTTCAAAGTATTTACGTAGAATTATTTTTCAAGTATATTTTCTAAAAATGGGACACGTGTCTCTTCGCTCAAACTCTCTTCGAATTATTCCCTTTACTCCTAGCTAATCGTGCTTCGCTATTTCCTTGCAACTTCGGACCATGACACATCGAACATGGCTATCGGACAATCAAGACTTGTCGAAATATTGCACCACAGCAGGCGTAACACCAGGCAAGATACCTTGCCATTATACTGTTTATTTTCAGTTTGTATTTTATTACATATCACTGTTTATTTATTTCTAGTTCTTGATTACTGCCTGCTCAGTGATACTAGCTGTACCTTGTTATTTATCCTTTGATTGCATATGGACCTAGAGTTAAGGGACTACCACTAGTTTAGTGCATTGCATAAACTTTGACACTGTTGTGCCACGAGATATGTGAGTTATGAGTAGCATATAGTCTACGGACTTGCGTGTTGGCTGATCACTGATGCGTGCAGGACGTGCGTTAGGTCTAACTGTCAATAGTTGTATGTTAGAAGACTTGACGGTTAGTAGTGTTACATGGTCGTGGATGCGACATGATAGGTACATTGGGTGGGGAGAACATTTCCTTATCGTATGGGCTTCGATTGCACTTTCCTTGTAACCCGAAAGCTCCGCTGGAGATACGGGTATGAGCCTCTCAGGTTAGCCCCTCTCGTTTTTGAACATCATGCCCTTAGGTCACTGGTGCCCAAGTGGGGACTATACCAGATCCCATTTACAGCCAGGGCCCATGCGACGAAAGGTTTGTTCTCCACTACATGTTCACTTTAGTATGGTTAGATTACCTTATAGTGTCTTGTCACTTTCTTTGATTGTGGCATATTTTATATTCAGTATTTATATGGCATGTTTATTGTATCTTGTTACGTCCCTCTGAGGACCTGGTTATCTTGCCAGGTGTGTGTGTTCTTGTCTTTCGCAGGTGTTCTAGCTGTGGCCATGGTTGTCACTATTTCTTCGAGGATGATTGCGCTTGATCGTCTTCGCTTCGCCTGCCAAACTTATTTTATTTTCCATGTATTTTTCCTTACTTATTGGTAGTGGATTTGTCTCCGCCCAACGATTGTATACATAACAAATTCAAAGTTGCTTTTATATCATTATTTATCTTTGTGGATGAAATTTAGTGCCTTGGTTACTGCATTTTACAGCTTATGTATACATACGATGGTCCATATACTTCGTATGTATACAGCTGGCATGATTACGTTTTAGTCCTACGTATTTTGGGACTAGGGCGTTACATCTTGATCGCATCATCATAGGTAAGCGGATCTGCTTTCACATGATAGGTAACAAAGTCATTTCTGAAGTCCTTCGGCCCCCTCATACGCTTCGCTGACGTCTCAGCGAGTTCTGGTTCAACCGTTGTTTCAACAACAACATCTTCTTGGACCACATCCTCATTGAAGACTTCAGTATCTTGCGCACCATCATTGTTCTCTGAAACATCCGTTAGAACAATATTCTTGTGCCTTGCAAATTTGTCTTCAAAATATTATGCGTCGCGAGATTTAATGATATAATTTGACTCAATATCAAAAAATCTCTGAACATCACTCTTCTCGGCATACCCCAAGAAGATCGTCTTTGTAGTCCTTGTCCCAAGCTTCTGAATCTTCAGATCTGGAAGCTTGACATATGCCAGACATCCCCAGTAGCACTTTGGAAGACCCGCAGTCAACAGCATTGAGTTAATCATTTCTGTTAACGTTCTGTTCTTCCTCTCTACTACTCCATTTAATTGAGGAGAGTATGGAGCCGTAGTCTCATTGACAATTCTATGTTCTTTGTAGAACGATACGAATTTATGAGACCTGTACTCTCCACCTCGATCACTTCTTATTCTTTTGAGTTGTTGTCCAGTCTGTCGCTCAGCTTCGGCTCTGAAATCCTTAAACTTCTCGAATGCTTCATCTTTAGCCTTCTGCAAGTAGACGAATGCATACTTTGAAAAGTCATCGATGAAGATTATGAAATACTTCATCCCGACCTTTGTAGAGAATTATTTGAAGTCACAGATATCAGAGTGTACCAACTCTAGAAGATATGTACTTTGATTAACCCGGGGAAAGGGTTTCCTTGTGATCTTCGTTTGAGCACAAACTTCACATTTTTCTACCTTACCCCCACATTTGGAGATAAGTCCTAGACTAGACATTCTATTTATTCGTTTACAATGAACATGTCCTAGCCTATTATGCCACAACTCAAAAGTATAAACAGAAGGAGTGATTGAATTAATTACATTGGACTGATTTATAAGCTAAATTTTGAACGTTCCTTCGATACAAAAAGCTTTCCCAAAATATGTTCCCTTTATGGACATCACCATCTGGCCAACATTGATGTCCATCCTGAGGCCTGCATTACAAAGTAGGCCTCCCGAGAACAGGTTCTTTGTGATAGCAGGTACATGCTTCACACCTTGAAGCATCATAGACTTCCCCGAATTCAGCTTCAAAACCACCGTCCCAATCCCGAGCACTTCAACTTTTGCCTGGTTTGCCACCATAACCACTTCAGAAGTTGGTGTATTGGTGATAAACCACTCCTTGCTGTACCAGACATGGCAGGTGGCTCCAGTGTCTATCCACCAGTCAGAGTCAGCCCCTACCACATCGACATGCGCAATCATAGCAACAACGTCAGTGATCATAGATACCTTGCTAGGCTCTCCTTGCTCTGATTGCTTGGTCTTTGCTTTGCATTCATTCTTGAAGTGGCCCTTCTTGCCATACTTGACACAAGGCATCTGAGCCTTTGACTTCTTTTGCTTGAAGGAAGTACCCTTCACATTTAGATTGTTAGGGTCCTTCTTCTTGCTGTGGGAAGCCACATGCTTTCCCCTTGGTTCCCTGGTATGAACCAGATTGGCGTTAGCCAATTACTTGGACAGTGCGTCCACCTTCAGTTGAGCCCTTATCTGGTCCTCAACGCAGATTTCTTGTAGGAGATCGTCGAGACTGACCTCCACCTTCTTCCTATGCATGTTTGCATAGAACTTGCTCCACCCAGCAGGGAGCTTCGAAATGATCCCTCCAACAACAAACTTGTTGGGGAGAGGCATCGTCTCATCTTCCAACTTCTGTCGTAGTTTCAGGAACTCCTTCACCTGCGGCAGCATTAGCTTCTCGTTCTCAAAGAACCACTTGTGATATTTTTCAACAAAAAATATCTTACTGCGGTTCTTATCATCCTCATACAGTTTCTCCAGAGACTCCCAAATCTCTCTGGCAACAGTCTTCTTTGAATAAGACTCGGCAAGGAAATCTTCCATAGCATTTAGGATCATAAGCCTACAAATGCTATTGTCCCTTCTCCACTTGGCCTGGTTCTTAGTAGTCACAGAGATTGCGGCTGCAGATCCAGTTTCTGGAACAGTAGGTTCCTCCTCAAACAGCACGTGATCAACATAAGAGAACTAAATATTGAGGAAAACCTTTCTTTTCCAGATTTGATAGTGCTCACCATCAAATTGTTCTAACTTAGAGAAGTTAGGATTGACTAGCGAAGCACGAAAGTTTTCCATCTTAGCAATTAAGCTTTGAGATTGTTATTGTCGGGGCACAATTTTTGATGGGAAATTGAGAAAATGAAATAATTGTAAAAACAATGTTTCAACGCAACACTTCAAAGAAGATGTGCAATAGAGATCCTTGGAGGATTCTGAGTTACAAAAATCTAAAAAGATTTTGTAACAGTAGCAAATGACAGTAGTACTTCTAAAAAGAAGATACTAAGCGAATTGCTATAGGCAGCAGCAACTTAGATGACAGGCGATAAATGGAAGATTGCTGGGGTGAATCATCATCAGTTGCTGAAAGCTTAATTCGCCCACTACAAGAAAATTTGCTTATAGTTACGACGAAGATCAGTCACTAATATATATTAATAGTGACTGAATTTCGTCAGAAATGATATTAGTGAGGGACTAAACACATGAGTAACGGAGTTAATGTCAGTCGCTACTACGAGCGACACTAATACTACTAGTGACGGATGAATTCCTAAATCCGTCACTATAATTGAACATGCCACGTAGATAAGTATGTATCTTTCAATATAAAAAAGTATTTAATGTTTATTACTAACTAATTAGTCAGTCATTATTGTTGGGTCATTAATAATTATTACTAACTAATAAGTCAGTCACTATTGTTTGGTCATTAATAAAATTATTACTAACTAATATGTCAGTCACTAATGTTTGGTCATTAATAATTATTACTAATAATAAATCATTCATTATTGTTTGGTCATAAATAAAATTATCACTAATTAATAGGTCAGTCACTAATGTTAGGCCATTAATAAAATTACAAATTTTTTGAACCACATTCCTAATTGTTTTGATGTCATTAATAATATAGTAAATCAGTCATTATTACTTGATCAATAAGTAGAAGCTAATTTATTTCCACCATATTCTGATGAAATCACAATTTCTTCATCCAAGATTGAATAAGTGGACTCTTACTAAAAAATTGAAGCCAAAAATAATATATTCATCAGATTAGACAAATAACTCAAAAATAAAATATACTCCAAAATAAAGTTAAGTCTGCTATTAACAAAAAAATACATGTACATCAACACAAATTGATGTTCTAAATTTTAATAATGAAACATGATAAAGCATTCGATTTCACGTCACACCAAGTCCCTGACCACGTACTCGATTTTGCATCTCTGGTCCCATTGCTTGGACATACGCTCTTTGTCGCAATTCCAACGTCTCATGTCACTAAAAAGATATAGTCACATTCCTACGCAAATAAAATTAGAAAATTGTAGAAACAAACAATTAAATAATATAAAAATGTCGTAAATAGGGAAAGAAAATTATGGTTAGGGTTTTAAAATTTATTTGAACCGGTGGAATTTCTCCATGGAGCCGATGGGACTTCCTCCTTGGATGAAAAGCGGCAAAAAAGGGTTGAACTTCACTGACCTAGAGTGGTCGAAGAGAATTGAACTCCGCTAACCTCTCTAGATGAACACCTTTAAAACAAAACAAAAAATTATTAGAGAAGGAGGAGATGAGTAAAAACGGAAGAGATGAGAGAATTACAATGAGAAGAAAATCCTCATGACCTAGAGAAGGATGAGAGGAGGAGGAGAGGACGAGAAAATTTTAGAGGAGTAAATATTTAGAGGAGGAGAGAATCATAAACCATTTATGACCAAATATTCTGTAAAGGAAAAAATGATGGCACATGTGAAAAAAATGGCGTCCAATTTTTCAATCCCGCTAATTCGGGCCCAAATATTTAAAACTATTAGATTATTTTTTCTTATTAAATTTATTATTTAATATTAAACTACTTTTTTATTAGTGACTGATTTAAAAGTCCCTAATATTTTTCATGAAACATATTTAAAATTTTCACGTCTATCTTCTCATTTAATAATTAAATAAAGTTTAGTTACTGCATAGTCCGTCACCATTAAATATTTATTCCGTCAGAAATAGTATTACTAACGTTTTCCTTAATCCGACACAATTAATCTTTTACTAGTGACTGAATATTCATTCCGTCACTGACTTCCGTCACTATAAGCAAAAAAATTGTAGTGGCCCCACACGAACAGCTTCCAGGAACTAGCAAGTTCGACGGAGAACTTTGGAACACTTCGCTCTTCTAACTCATCGGAAGGTGCACGGACTCCTGCGCTAAGTGGTGCTGATGCACTGATTCTCTTCACTCTCAAACTCTGTGGAAACACGTAAGGAATGGTACTAAAAAACACTTCTGCCTTATGTGAATTCTGAACTTGTATACTGAAAGAGAGAGCAGAGAAGCTTATATAGCCTCGCTCTGTAACCAGTCCAGTTAGCAACATATTCGGGATGCGGGAAGAAACCATTCCGAATATGCTGTAACTGCTCAATTGTGCACAGACACGATCTGATCCAAAGGGCGCACAGCGCCACTTGCGTAACGCGCGCACAGCTTCTCCAGCGCGCACTAGCGCACTTGACACACTGCGTCACTTGCGCACCCCGCACAACCTGTGCCGGTAGGCAGCGCCCACTAGCGCGCCACTCGGCCGCGCAACTAGGCGCGTCTCTAGGCCGCGCAACTGGGCATGCCTCTGGGCTGCGCAATCTGGTAGCACGATCGGCTGCGCAAGTGGCTCGCGCAACTTAAGTACACTATGCGTCTAGCGACGATGCTGACAGTGCTAAGTGCAAAGTGCGCCAACAAAATACCACATTACGCCTCATTAGCCTATGAGCCCTAGTCCGTGTCCGAGTACGGGGCTTAGCTCCATTGAAAATTAATTCCCAAGAGCAAAAAACATGAATGCTTCATTGTTGATTTGTCTTTTTTTTCTCATTAAAAAAATACCCCCACATGGCGCACCCATGTGCACCTCCACACCACTTGTGCATCTCTAAATAAGCATAGCTTATATATAGAGATACACTTCCTTTGGCCTAGCCGATGTGGGACTAAAGTTTCCAATGAAAAAGGCCAAAAACCCAACAATACATACTATTACATATAACCCGGAGTCGATATTTTGACTATTTTGAATCTATTTCAATTCAGTTTCTTATGTTATGATTACTAATTAGAAATGCAAGTTTACTCATGTTTGTGATAGAGTATTAAAGCGCTAACCAAGTGTTACCAATTATTTCAGCCAATTGGTAAGATATGCTGAGCATGCTTGCTAAGTAAGAAATAATTATATGTATATATATATATATATATATATATATATATGAACTGCGTGTGAATTTCGGTGTTGAGTTGTTCCATCGAAGGGGTCGGCGTACCCAGGAAAATTCTACAGTGGGTTGCTCCGGGTCTTATATAAATTTTAAAATTTTTGGCTGCAAAATAAAAAAAAGTCTGTTAAAATTTTTAAGAATTTTTAGAGGTAGCCATTTTAGATATCCGAAAATTGGATAAAAATATTTAACCCTATTTTAGAAATTTTGAATCAGTTTCCTTAGACACACTTAATCTTTATTTAAATTATAGGGGTTAAATTTTTTTAGAACCTAAGTTACGTAGGACACGGATACATAGACACGCAAGAGAAACCTAATCATGTGTATCCTGTGTTTCTGCTGGAAATACAAATTATTGAATCTGATGATATTACGGACTTCCATCGGACGTCAATTTGAAAGGAGACCTAGGTATTGAAAAATTGATATCTTGTGACTACGTCTTGATTTATTTAAATAAAGAACAAGTATTGAAATCATGGTATCTAGTATTATGGGTTTATCCTTCTGTACAACAATAAATAGCAAATTATATTCTCGCTATTCGTGGTAATTAGATACACAAATCGAGATTTAAGATTCATGCTAGTAACCAACAGAAACTTAATGTAAGATAATAGAATAGGATTGTTTGCAGCTTTAGGTTAGTGCATTGGACGGAAGAGAACAACTGGATCACACCAAAATTCTCTGCAATATAATAAACAACATTTACAAAAGCTGATCAGTAGTTTTCCGCCATCTGTAAGGCCTTACGATGTTTGGGGTGAGGCCTAGCTCACCAGCAAAATTCTAGTCCAGTCCAGATTCTTGGTATAAAATCAGAATTTAATAATTATATTACAAATTTTCCATTATAAATGTGGGGGGGGGGTTGGATATTTGGCACCGTACCCATCCAGACACAACCTGATCCCTGTTCACAAAATTGTTGCTGAAAAAATGGGATAAATTTGATCCAGATGTGTTCTCTAAATTGCATAAGCATTTAGGAAACTTGTTTGTGATTGTGATTGCGATTGATTGTTGATTTCTTATCTGGGGTATGCTGCTTACTAGTCAGCTGGTACGTAAGTTATCCCGGTGCCATGATTCTTTTCCTTGTCCTTGCTTGGTGTAGGGATGGATTACAATACTGATGCCAAGGTTACAAAATTTAGTTGACGATGCGGATATTAGTAGATGTTGGATGTTATACGATAGCTTTTGTTTTGTTGATACTTTATGCTTGTAATCGTGCATTGTAGTGAGTAGGTAATCCTAATGTATTAATTTATGATTATGAATATGATTGTGATTATGATTGTGACTGTGGTTGTGATTGTAAGGATTATGAGTGTGAATTATTAGGACTTAACAATAAGACGAATATCGAAAAATTTACTAGAATAAAATTTAGTCAGAACCATATTTCAATTTTATACTATAACACGTTATAGGAACCTAGTATTCCCTTTCTTAACCCTTTAGAAATTGAGAATCCAATCATTTTCATATTCTCATTTCATTTAATTTATTTTCTCCGTCCTTAGCTGAGGGCTTGCATGTCATTTGACGAACTAGTATTGTCCACTATTTTTGTAGCAATATTCCAAAGGAACCTGCCATCAAATATTAAAGTACATCTATAGACAAGAACATGATGCTACTGTTGAAGACAATTATATTGGAACCAGATTTATTCTCATCATCTATTTAAGGTATAAATGTATTATATATAATTATATTTGGGTTAATTGTTGTACTGGGTAGAAAATTTTATTTTCCTATTTATAGCTTAGAATACCACTTTTAGAATGATACTGATTTTATTATGCAAGTTATGACATGTGATAACTTATCCAAGAACCTTATGGGCGACAATCGTGAATATGGGTACTGGAGTATTCATATGTCGCAAAGCCTGGGGATGATGTTACGTACTCGGCTCGTCGTATTCTGTGAGCGGGTCGTGACACATCTTTTAGTGGTGGTCCATGCAGGTCTCGAAAAATAAAAAGCCTAGGATAGGATGCAGGTGTTGATTTAGATTCATTTATGGTAAAGACAATATTGAATGTCTTTAAATTTGTCGGATAATCAAGAATGACGTTGGCAGATTCAGATCACGTGGAATAAAGAGATTCTGACTTGACCAGTTACATTTTTGCCTGAAAGTTCTTCGGAGATAGAAAATAAATTAATACAATAATAATTTTGAGTCCAGCTGGATTCTTTTATAACCAAGGATTGAGGTATGATACAGAGTGAGATTCTAATGTAGTTAGGCTCGTGATTATATGGTGGTAAAAGATTGATTGATTTCCTAAGAAGGGATTAGAAGATATAAGATAAAACACTTGAAGATTCGAATAAAAATATTGGTTGGATTTGGCCTAAGCATATTAATATTATTTGGAGGATATTAATGGATAAATATCTCGTTTGAGAAATTAAAGAACTATAGGATAAGAAAATTTTCAATATAGTTGAGAATCCTAAATTGAGACTGCTATTAATAATGTGAATGATATTCGAGAGAATCAAGGGTAGTCTAAAGGTAGGCATGACCTGAGATCAAGATCAAGTAACAAGTATTTTTATTAGAATGGCTTGGTAAATGATTGCGGAAAGTTCCTTAAGAATCTTAAGCTTGAGTACTCTTAGTAAATTTGGAGTTCAGATTTGTCTCAAACTATTAAGGAAATAAGGACCACATAGCCAATAGGCCAATAATGATTTAACATTTCTATTTAGACTGGGTGTAGCATCTTATATGGGATTGGCATAAATATAAATATAGTTTTAAAAAAAAACTATTGGGTAGGCTAGTACTAGCAATATCATGCTTAAGGTATATGCATAATATAGATTGTATTGTATATAGCTTATTGAATATAGTAGAATTCCTAGATATTTTGATCTCCTCATTCTTAAATCCTGACTCGTCCCATTTTCTTGCCAGATTTTCACAAATCTATTTTTTTTTAAAACCCAACCTTCTTAAAATTTCTTAATCCCCTTATTTCATCCAAATATTATTAATTTACAATTTGGAATCATATCTTTGTTTCTCCATCTAATTTTATTTTCAACAATATCCTTAATTTCAGTTAGTGTTCTCTTTCTAAATACCCATATATGCATTTCTCATTGATTGATCATTAGATTTCATGTGAAACAATATTTTGATTTGGATAGTTGTGATTGAATTCCTTGTGAGTAAATATTTATTTATTTTGTGCCATATTTTAAGGGTCATTTTCTGGAATTGGCTCAAATAATCGAGAATTGTTCTTAGAAGATTAAGATAGTATTGGATAAAGATTTGAGATAGTGAAATGGATGGTCAGTAAAGGAAATTAATATGTATCTGAGTATGGAATTGTGGCTTGAACTGAATGTAATTGAGTTTTGAATTGAGTAAGAAGACTCAACGATGTGATGAGAATATAATACAATTGGAAGTTTGAATTGGAGGATGTGAGAATTGTATTGCTCAATGATCTGAGATAGACAAGAACTGATTTGATCTTGAGTATGGATTAGTTGATTTTGCATCAGTTCAAAAGATAGCATTTGGTTGAACTAATTCGAATTAGTAAATGGATGTTTCCTCGAGTATACAAATATTTGATTATATTGAGGTATATTGAAAATTAATAAACGTCGACTCAAGGATATTTTGTTTGGATGAACAATGAGTTTGTTGCGTAGTAAATCATCAAGTTTTGTTGTCTCGATTGATACTAACTTGTGGATTAATGGTGGATCGAATAACAATATGGAAGTTTCGGATGACATGATTGAAGTAATCATGAGCATAATGAATAGATATTAGTTGAAATCGGTTTGATGAATGTTGAAAATCTCGGTGAATGATTGTTGATTCAGAATGACAAAATTGATGGCTTAGGAGAAATCGTAAGTCTATATAACTTGGATGGAATGGATATGTAAGCAAAGTAATTGGTGACCATGAAGATTTTCCTAATTTATGGATTGATATTAAGTTGGTTCAATGATAAAAGTGACCTAGATGCATGGGTCGAGGATAAGTTGGATTGGAATTAAAAGTAGATTATGATTGGTAAATTTATGATTGAATATATAACCTATACATGGTGACTTAAAATTTACTACTTTGGATTGGTGATTGAGATATAAGAATTTTGATATCCCTATATTACTCACTATTTGTGGATTCAAATTCCGTAAAATAAGGAATTTGTTGATAAAATTTTTGTGATTGAATATACAATATTGACAAGGCAGAAAAAAATTGCGGTAACTCAGTTGAACCATGTGATAAGAAATTAGTACAGTCATCCGGATTGGTAAGGCATAAGATTACCATATCATCGTCAAAAGATGAAAATAAGGAATATAATTTTGAATT
>JANAVB010018800.1:865533-890352 GCA_029216955.1 Iris pallida | reverse complement strand
ACAATCAAAAGGAAGACTACAATTTTGAAGAAATTAATGAAGTTCGTACAGAGTAGATGGAACATGTTTTGCAGTTCCTTAACTAACAAACCGTCACAGGTAATTTTAGACTATCTACAGTGAATCTATAGTTTAACAATTTTGAATAAATGTTTTCATTATGGAGTTTATGATGGCACTCTATTTCCATTTGTTTGCCTACTAGCTATTTTGTTTAATGAGTCTATAGTTTAACGAGTTTAAGCTGTATTTCTAAATTGCAATGATCTGGAAACTATATTTCATGATATCGGAATCAGACTCGGTATCGGACTATTCTTATGAGTATTGGTATTGGCGATATCGGTAGTACTAATATTATAACCTCTTTAAACTATGACACTAACCTCATTAGATCGGGACATGCCAAACCTTATCGGTATCGGCCAGTATCAGATCGGGACATGCCAAACCGTATCGGTATCGGCCAGTATCAGATCGGTATCGGCCGATATTTTAAACCATGATACTAACATCATTTATCATTATTTTGTCCACTGAAAAATGGCTATTTTTTCTCTAATCGTCAATTCTTGTAGTACTAATATTATAACCTCCTTAGTCTTTATTTTAGAATTTTATGGGTAAATTTTTTTGCTATACAAATTTGATGTTTTCTTTCTGTCATCTGATACACAATTAACTAGTATTGATGTCAAATGATCAATTTTGTAAACAAGCTTATATGCTTCTCTGGATGTTGGCAAGTTTCTGGAGAGTTATGAGGTGTCCAACAAAAATATGGGATCTTGAGTCTGAAACTCTTCGAGTGATTGTTATAAAGGCCAACTTCTCCCTGTTGACTCTCAATGGTTTTATGGAATTGAGATATTGTGTGAAATTTGTGAATAATAATTTAAGGTGGTTCATCTCAGATTGACATGATAAAGAAACCTGACAAATTTCCTTGCTTAAGTATTCACAAGTTGTAACATTAGTGTATAATGTATGTAGATTCTCAAATAGGTACAATGTAGTCACACATGTTGCACGAATACGATTACGGGTACGGGTACGGACACGATAGGGACACCAGTTTTTTGTGCAACATGGGTGACATTGATCAGATGTTTCTGTGCTGTTTGGTCAAAGAAACCAATACTTGGTTGTTTCAGTATCGCATCTTTCTGTTGCAGTTTCAAATTATATAGTTTCAATTATAGTGAGAAACTTTACATGATTGACAATTTAGCTAGCCTTCAGATTCTTTACATGATTTATACATGTTTGTGAATTATAGTTTCAATATGGCTAGCCTTGCAGTTTTCTCAAGTGATTCAAATTGTCTCGAGTTGTATTGATAATCCTGTAGTAAGTTGATACTTTGTGTTCTTGTTCTCTCAGGAACTTGCTGAAAAATGAAGGGTGGATGCATATTGTGAATAGGAGAATGATGTGGATATGGAAGGATGTGCTCTGATATGGTTTGCCACTTTATTGGTTTCATTTTGTAGTTTTGGTGGATTATGTTTCGTGGCTGTGATAAGTGATGGTTATTGTGGTTTGGATGTTTAAGTTGTATGGAAACAACAGATGTGGGATGTGTAATTTATGGTTGGATTATGTCGTGGTTGGACAAGTGAAGAATACATGTTGTGGGACGTGTATTAGAAGTTTTTGTTGTATGAACAATACAGTTTTTAATATGAAATTTGGGTTTTATAGTAATTTGATGTGTGCAGCTTCTGGATTGATATAATGTGTGGTTGATTAATATATATAATTCTTGACGGAATTTTGGCATACTTATCTTGACGGTACTCTGGATAGCTTCTCTTGACGTTGTCAAACGTCAACTTTAATTCATATCATGCTCCACATATACCCATGAATTAGTGCTTTTCATGACGGGTGTTGTCCATCAAAACAAATGCTTTTATGACGGCTAAAGACCGTAAACTAGGACGGAGTCAAGAAATTTTTTTGTCTATGTTGACGGTCCCTAAAAAGAGCTATCTTGACGGCTAAAAACAGTCAAGAAACTACATAAAATGACGGCAAAAAACCGTCAAGAAAAGCCCTATCAGGGACCGTCAAGAAAAGGGGGAGGGACTTTTCTTGACTCCGACCTAATTGACGGATCTGCAACCGTTAAGATACCTATTTCTTGACGGGAAATCACTGTCAAGAAAGCCCTTATTCTTGTGGTATGTGTGCATTGTATGGAAAGGCTATCTCATCGACACTCTTTTGTAATTGAGTCATGTTGTAGCCCGTGCGGCAAGAGTCCTGTACTGGAGTCTGTAAATGATGTTCATTATCAATAAAGATTAAAGTTTCCTTTACTTAATGTGTGTTTCAATTCGTCTGCGTACTCTCTTAGATCTCGTGTCTCGGATTACCTTATGACTATGCCGTGTGCGATCGCAAACTAGGTTCGCAAGGCATCACGCCCGGGGGACGACTATCGATTCGACGGAATTGGGGCGTGACATCTTCCATCATCGAACTTTTTGTAAACACACTTGTCCGTCTCGCTGACCATAGCTATTTGACCTTATAACTTGGTAAAATTTCTCATGCCACATCTTGGGAGCCTGTTTAAGACCGTACAAGGATTTTACCAACTTGCAGACTTTGTCTTCAAGACCCTTGACGACAAATCCCTCTGGCTATTGCATGTAAATCTCTTCGGTCAGCTCACCATTTAGGAAAGCCGTTTTCACATCCATCTGATGTATCACCATCTTATGTTTTACTGCGAGAACAATTAACATTCTGATGGTGGTCATCCGGACTACTGGAGCATACGTGTAAAGTAGTCGATCCCCTGCTTCTCAGAAAATCCCTTAGCTACCAGCTTAGCCTTGAACTTGTCAATAGTTCCGTCTGCTTTCATCTTCTTCTTGATGATCAATTTGCATCCGATGGATTTTGCTCCTTCAGGAAGATCAACCAACACCCAAGTGTTATTTGAGGTGAGGAATCAATTTATTGTCAATCGCCTCCTTCCAGAAAACTGCGTCTCTTGTCTTGTGTAAACCTCCTAAATTTCTACTACAATTTTTTTTTTTTGTACTTCGAATCTGAACATACGAGTTCGCTTTGTTGAATTTACGTAACGTGCGAGATTGCGTTCGTAATTTCTCGACGAGTGCGAATATGTGTCGAGGTACATATGTTAGAAAAATATTTTTATTATAAATTTTATTTTTAATAGGAAAGTACATGTTCAAACAAAAATGATAAATATTTTTATTTTATAAAAAGGTTTTTTTATTCGTCATTTACAAATAAATGGTGATTTGAAAATTGTGATTTAATATTTTGCGAAATGTAAAATTTGCTTATTATATTTTTGTTATTTATAAAAGCTAGTTCATGAATCAATATTTAAGTATTTATCGTGATTTTTGAAATTAATTATTACTATTTATTTAATTATGAAAATGATATTTAGGATTTTGTAAATTTCAATACTTGATTAAATATGGTAAATTAAATTGCAAAAGATTTTATTGACTTCATTTAAAATATTTTAAATTAAGTATAGAATTTATTTGGATTTGATTTGGATTGAACTAGTTTAAATCGAATTTAAAATATAATATGATATTATCTAGGGAGAATTTAAATTCTCCCAATCCCTATCCAACTGGGAATTCCCACCTCCTATAAAAGGAGAGGTACTCCTCCAGAAATTTTTTTCCATCCACAGATGTGCATCGTGTCTGTGTCCTCCGTTCTTATTCCATATTATACAATTACATTATTCCTATGTCGGACACATCCCCGACACAATCAAAACCTAAACCTACGACCTCCATGTCCGCTGCGAACGAGCCACCAGCATCGCCCCGCTGTTCCGGCAACTCCCAACTACCACTGTCATTACCATCCTAACCCAAATCCCCAGTTGGTTGCAACCTCTGTCTACCGGCGCACCAGACCACCCCACAGCCTTACTCCGACAATACTCCCGACACCACCACCAGCATCTACCCTTCGCCACCCCTTCCCCACAAATCCACCACGGCCATCATCACCGTCATCCCCAAAACCCTACCCCGGCAAAACATCACCACCACCAAAAATCTTCGAGACATCAGAAGAAGAGGAGGAGGCAGAACCCTTACCTCCGCCTGGCCGACGAGTCTCTCCCGACGACCTCGGATTGGTGAGCACCTCGCCCCGCCCCCGTGCCGTGCAGTACGGCCGTTCGCCACCGTGGACAGCCCAGATCCGGCGACCCGATGAACTCCTCCACCCGACTCCGCGCCACCACCGGCGCTGACCGCACCCAACCGCCGCCGTACGCCGGAGCCGCCCTCTGGAAACCCTTCTTCTCCGCCGTACGCGCGATGCCGGAGCCGCCCCTAATCGCCGATCCGCCGCCGCATCTCCGACTTTCCGCGCGCCGCCCGAATCTTCCGCCCGTGAACGATCATCCGCCGCCCCTTCTCTCCTCTCCGACCGCTGTTCCAGCGCCCATCTGCCGCCTTCACAAGCCGGACCGCCGAGGGCCGCCCTGGGCGTCCCCCTTCGAAGCCGCTGCTGCCACCAGCGTGTCCGCGTCGACCGCCCACAGGCAGCTGAGCCTGGAGCAACCGGCCCCTTCCGCGCTTCGCCGCCGGAGACCACGTCGGCGACCGCCGCTGTAAGCTCCCCACACTTCCCCCTTTCACCCTTCCCTCTCACCAATTCTTTTTTTTCTCTTTCTATAAAAGCACAGCAGTAGCTGTACTTAGTAGTTTTATTATCATTACATTTATTATTATTATTATTGTTATTATTATTATATCATTATAATATATGTATTATATATTATATTATCATCATTATTATTATTTTATTAAAAGAATGAGATGTATAGTTCTTTTAGGATTTTATTATTATTATTATTATTATTATTAGATTATTAATACTATTGATTATTATTATTATTGTTATAATATCATAGTATTATTTTAATATTTTTGTTATGATTATGATTTTATTATTATTAGTGTATTATTCGGTTTAATAAATGAATTCGATAATTAATATTTTCCAAAATACATTTTGACAAAATTAGGGTTTAACCCCAAACTGTTTTATTTATTTATTTTTCAAAGTACTTATTTAAAATACTTTGAAAACTTAGAGTTTTGCCTAAAAAGATTTATTATTTTAAGTATTTTCTGGACTAATGAAAATGTATTTTTACAATTTACATATATAAAATATTTTCAAAGTATTTACGTAGAATTATTTTCAAGTATATTTTGTAAAAATGGGACACGCGTCTCTTCGCTCAAACTCTCTTCGAATTATTCCCTTTACTCCTAGCTAATCGTGCTTCGCTATTTCCTTGCAACTTCGGACCATGACACATCGAACATGGCTATCGGACAATCAAGATTTGTCGAAATATTGCACCACACCAGGCGTAACACCAGGCAAGATACCTTGCCATTATACTGTTTATTTTCAGTTTGTATTTTATTACATATCACTGTTTATTTATTTCTAGTTCTTGATTACTGCCTGCTCAGTGATACTAGCTGTACCTTGTTATTTATCCTTTGATTGCATATGGACCTAGAGTTAAGGGACTACCACTAGTTTAGTGTATTGCATAAACTTTGACACTGTTGTGCCACGAGATGTGTGAGTTATGAATAGTATAGTCTACGGACTTGCGTGTTGGCTGATCACTGATGCGTGCAGGACGTGCGTTAGGTCAAACTGTCAATAGTTGTATGTTAGAAGACTTGACGGTTAGTAGTGTTACATGGTCGTGGATGCGACATGATAGGTACATTGGGTGGGAAGAACATTTTCTTTTCGTATGGGCTTCGATTGCACTTCCCTTGTAACCCGGAAGCTCCGCTGGAGATATGGGTATGAGCCTCTCAGGTTGGCCACTGTCGTTTTTGAACGTCATGCGCTTAGGTCACTGGTGCCCAAGTGGGGACTATACCAGATCCCATTTACAGCCAGGGCTCATGCGACGAAAGGTTTGTTCTCCACTACATGTTCACTTTAGTATGGTTAGATTACCTTATAGTGTCTTGTCACTTTCTTTGATTGTGGTATATTTTATCAGTATTTAATGGCATGTTTATTGTATCTTGTTACGTCACTCTGAGGACCTGGTTATCTCGTCAGGTGTGTGTGTTCTTGTCTTTCGCAGGTGTTCTAGCCGTGGCCATGGTTGTCACTATTTCTTCGAGGATGATTGCGCTTGATCGTCTTCGCTTCGCCTGCCAAACTTATTTTATTTTCCATGTATTTTTCTTACTTGTTGGTAGTGGATTTGTCTCCGCCCATCGATTGTATACATGACAAATTCAAAGTTACTTTTATATCATTATTTATCTTTGTGGATGAGATTTAGTGCCTTGGTTACTACATTTTACAGCTTATGTATACATAAAATTCGTATGTATACAGCTGGCATGATTACGTTTTAGTCCTACGTATTTTGGGACTGGGGCGTTACATGTTTTTGTGGTGGCCCATGCAGGTCGAGTTTGCCGTTTCGGTTACATGACTGTACCGAACGGGCCTGCAATATAGGATTAGAGTTTAGAATCTCATCCACACACTTAACTTCCTTTCTTGACTTCAAATTCCGAACTCTCGTTCGACCTCCTTGATTTGCATCTTGCTTAACTCCTTCTACCGTAAATTCTTAGTTTCGTGTTTAGTAAAGATGACTACACTAGTATATGCCCAAAGGTTAAATACATGGCTAGATGGATTATATTGACAATTAATGTGCATTGAGATTTTATTTGAGTTAAAGAGGCAGTTATTTTTCTAGAAATATGATCTTAAGGATTAGTTAATTCCAAGTTGGGTAGTAGCATATTACCGCTTCCAAAAGATAGTTGAAATTTTATTTTGATATTACAAGGTGATATACACAAGAGGATAGCTAGATCGAGAAAACAAATTGATTTGATTTGCGAAGGTCTTTGAACATTTATGATTTATCGAGTTATAGCTATACATCTTTTGGGGAGATATAAATTTGTTTTGAAAAGGATCATCAAATTTTAAACTATGATTTACGATTGACCAAAATTTGAGGAGGATTGATAAAATTTTGGTAAAATGTTTTTGAATTAAATTGCGTCATATGATTTATGATTTATAAAGTTATTTAGATTTCGAGTTTAAAACCTTGATTATGGATATTTAAATTTGGAAAAAAAAAATTTACTTTTGAAGAGTAGTTGTGACTCATTGGAGGCTAGATATACACATTTAAAGGATATGGAATTAAATTCAGGAGTTATTTAAATGTTCTATTTTGTAGTATGAAATTCGGCTGATAAACTTATTAAATGTTGAGTTTAAGGTTTGGAAAAAAAATCGATTTGCAAATTACGAGGATTGTTCGAGATTGACTAGAGATTTAAAATTTTGATTAAAGTTGACAGCCTAAGATGATTGGAAAATCTTGGTGGAGTATCTTGGAAAGTTTATTGAGAAACTTAAGAGGAACTTGAAATTTTAGATTAGATCATATATTAGAGGGCCAAGAAGCAAGTAAGGTCACCCTAGTGAGATAGAAGTACTCCACTTTAGATTGCTATATCACCTATGATTATGATATTGCATATACACAAGTATAGTTAGTCATCGACTAAACCGATGAACATATCTTTGACTCACTCGACCTTCCCTCCAAGCTAGATCTTTATTCGTGACCATCTAATTAGTTGGAACTTAGAAATAATTAGAACCATCCCCTTGACCATACCCTTATCTAGGAGACTATTTTCTCTCTAGAAATTGTGTCTCTAACTTATCTTAACTTGATCGAGGAGATTTCCTAATTATCTTTATTTCGTGCTTTAACCTTTTTATTTTTGAGCATTAATTAGTACCTTAGGAAAACCCACTTTCTATTTTTGATCAATTGGCGTTCCCTATCGTGACTTTGATATTTGGAGCACAACACTAGACTATTCCCTCCAACAAATTTCACATGCAAGACCTAGACGAGCTCACCTTCATGTAGGTATATCATGTTCCACTAAAACACGTCCCTTGTACTCTATTTTTATGGTACGATTTTTGGGTAACCTATACCATGGTACCGATATACTTTTGACTATATATTTGGACTCAATCTCGACTCAAATCTTCGGCCCGATTGCGGTCTACTAAATCCGTTAAATGCTTAACCTTGTGTTTTATCTTGACTACTTAACCCTTGTCATTTTATTATCTTGTATTATCTTGATTACTTAAACCCATAACACCTTTTTACTCTTCATGCAATATTAGCAACACTTACTTTTCTCCCTTCCAATTAAAATGCTTTCTCATATTTCACTATGATTCCACCATGGTTTATGCAACCTTGTTCCTTGTATGATTCCCTTATGCGAAATAAAATTTGATCATCTCGAGTTAGTAGAGATAGATTAGAGAACCCCACAGCAAGGATAAATAACACAGTTGGCTAAGATTAGAGCTGTCAAGACGGGCCCGGGGCGGGCCGGCCCGTAACCCACCATAACCCACCATTTGGCGGGGCGGGACGGGCCGACCCACCATTTTGGCGGATTGGAAAAATTCCAACCCGGCCCAACCCACCGGCGGACCGCGGGCTAGGCGGGCCGGCCCGCTTAATTTTTTAAATTTTTTTAATTATTGTTTAGTTTCTTATAAGGAAAAAAATCATATATATATTTTTCTACTCACTCTCATATGCATCAAATTACAAGTAAAATACAAGAAACATTATAATAGTAGATATTTCTTTAAAACACCTTCATTCATGTAAATAAATGACCAAATGTAATATTTTATACGTCATTACTTGCATTAAATGAGAATTTTTATCATTTATAATACATATCTCATATATGTGCTAAATAAAAAAATTAAAAATTTTATTAAAAAATAGATGGCGGGCCAACCCACTTGGCCCGCGGGCTAGCCCACCACGGGGCGGGCTACTAGCGGGCCAGCCCACCTAGGCCCGTCTGTTTGGCGGGCTCCTAAATGCTCGGCCCAACCCACCTTTTTGGCGGGCGGGGCGGGCCGGCCCAACGGGCTTATCCCATTTTGACAGCTCTAGCTAAGATGTAGAATGGACATAAATGAAAATGTGCGATAAATCCAAATATATGAAGTAAGGAATGATATACGGTGTTTTGATGAAACACTCAAGAGTAAATAGACTTCTCGAATTTGAAAAGCTTGTCTTGAGGTAACTAAATGTCGAGTGAAGAATCTTCTAAAGTATTGGTGGTTTAAGAACCAAATTTATATATTAAATTTAAGGATGCAAATTTTTGATAAGGACAATGTTGACGTTGCCTTCGATAGCATATAGTGTTATGATGATATTAGCTTTCAAGGATAACCAATGGTTGAAGAAAGAAATTGCTTACATTTTGACGAATTAAGGAATACGACCCTAAGATGATTTAAGACGGGTTTTATGTTTACCATCATGAATTAAAAGATCAATGAATTTCAATTCCCGAAGAAGACACTAATAGGTAAAGGATTTTCATTTGTAATGATAAAGGATTGTGTTGTAAAGATATGATCAACAAATATTGAAGGTGATAGCTTATTTTGGGTACTTTAAGGATAAGTACGAATTTCCTACAAAGAATGTTGATTTAACATTTGATTAAACATATTGAAGATCTGTTTGAGGAAAATGGATATATATAGATATGCGAGAGAAGTTTTTAGAGATTTTTGAATTCAACTTCGTGGACTTATTAAATTTCAAATATGGGATATTGAATTTAATATTTTGAAGATGGTGAAATTTTGGAGTTCAAAATTTTATGAAATTACGAAGAAAAAGGAAGAGAGTATCTTAAGTGAACTTAATTTTATTGGAATATGAATCAGAGTTATTATGAATAAAAGGATAGTGACGAATCGAGGAGCTTGACGATATTGAACACAACTCAGATATTGAGCTTTTGCTCTTAATTTTGTCGAGAAAGTTATTAACCTATTTTGTGTTTACATTTAAAATTTTAGGATAGTGTTGATTGAAAATTGCGATTGATGGGTGTCATATGATCACTGTCTACACTATGCCGGGAATCTATTCATTTTAGATATCTAAATTCCGATCATTAAAAGATTGTTTATTTTCTGTTGTATGCCTTTCCTTCACCCCGTCAGATAATTGATCGATTGTTTATCGATAAACTCTTCCATCCCCTTCGCCCTACCTACCCTAATTTTTTCTAAATTTTGAGGACGAAATTCTTTTAAGTTGGGTAGGATGTAAACCTCCTAAATTTCTACTATAATTTTTTTTTTTTGTACTTCGTATCTGAACATACGAGTTCGCTTTGTTGAATTTACGTAACGTGCGAGATTGCGTTCGTAATTTCTCGACGAGTGCGAATATGTGTCGAGGTATATATGTTAGAAAAATATTTTGTTATAAATTTTATTTTTAATAGGAAAGTACATGTTCAAACAAAAATGATAAATATTTTTTTTGTATAAAAAGGTTATTTTATTCGTCGTTTACAAATAAATGGTGATTTAAAAATTGTGATTAAATATTTTGCGAAATGTAAAGTTTGCTTATTAATATATTTTGTTATTTATAAAAGCTAGTTCATGAATCAATATTTAAGTATTTATCATGATTTTCGAAATTAATTATTACTATATTTATTTAATTATGAAAATGATATTTAGGATTTTGTAAATTTTAATACTTGATTAAATATGGTAAATTAAATTGCAAAAGATTTTATTGACTTCATTTAAAATATTTTAAATTAAGTATAGAATTTATTTAGTTTGGATTTGATTTGGATTGAACTAGTTTAAATCGAATTTAAAATATAATATGATATTATCTAGGGAGAATTTAAATTCTCCCAATCCCTATCCAACTTGGAATTCCCACCTCCTATAAAAGGAGAGGTACTCCTCCAGAAATTTTTTTCCATCCACAGATGTGCATCGTGTCTGTGTCCACCATTCTTATTCCATATTATATAATTACATTATTCCTATGTCGGACACATCCCCGACACAATCAAAACCTAAACCTACGACCTCCATGTCCGCTGCGAACGAGCCACCAGCATCCACTACCAAAATAACCAACTTTAGCGACGGCCACATCCGTCGCTCATCCGTCGGTAACATAAATTACCGACGGAATAGCGACGGATATTTGATGAAAATGGCCGTCGGGAAATACGTCGTCGCTAAAATTTGTCCGTCGCTAAGCCGTCGGACAAATGATTAACCGACGGACTAGCGACTGATTACCGACGGTTGCCTTTCAATGGTTTAGCGACGGATTAGCGACTTGTTCCCGTCGGTTTACATGCCATATAATATTAAAATATCCGTCGCTAAGCCGTCGTAAATAGGTCGGTAAAAGCGTATCAGAGAGGTTCCTGATACGCAAAATCAGTCGCTATTCCGTCGCCATTCCGTCGTTAACCTCGACGTTATAGCGACGGATTAGCGACGGGTAGGGCGTCGGCCTGGTTCTGGAAAGCTTCCATATTTCCAGAACCATGTCGACGGATAATGGGTCGCTAAGCCGTCGCTAGTCCGTCATCCTCGACCGATTAGCGACGGATTAGCGACCCACTATCCGTCGCTAAGTCTCTGGAAACCTACCATATTTCCAGAACCATGTCGACGGATTTGTCGTCGCTAGGTAGTCGATATTCCGTCGCTAATATTCCAGTTAGCGACGGAAGTTCCGTCGCTAGTTCGTCGCTAGCTCGTCGCTACCTGCAAATTTATTTCAACCAGTTAGCGACGGATTCGCCGTCGCTAGGTAGTCGCTAGGTGGTCGCTAACTGCAAAATATTTATATCACCCAGTTAGCGACGGATATTCCGTCGCTCGTCCGTCGGTAACTGCAAATATTTATATAACCCAGTTAGCGACGGATTTGCCGTCGCTAGTTAGTCGCTCATCGGTCGCTAAAATCTAGTTAGTCGCTAGTCCGTCGCTAAATGCAACATTAATTAAAAAAAACATCTGTCTACCGTCGCCCCGCTGTTCCGGCAACTCCCAACCACTGTCATTACCATCCTAACCCAAATCCCCGGCAGTTGGCCGCAACCTCTGTCTACCGGTGCACCAGACCACCCCACAGCCTTACTCCGACAATACCCCCGACACCACCACCAGCATCTACCCTTCGCCACCCCGACCTTCCCCACAAATCCACCACGGCCATCATCACCGTCATCCCCAAAACCCCACCCCGGCAAAACATCACCACCACCAAAAATCTTCGAGACATCAGAAGAAGAGGAGGAGGCAGAACCCTTACCTCCGCCTGGCCGACGAGTCTCTCCCGGCGACCTCGGGTTGGTGAGCACCTCGCCCCGCCCCCGTGCCGTGCAGTACGGCCGTTCGCCACCGTGGACAACCCAGATCCGGCGACCCGATGAACTCCTCCACCCGACTCCGCGCCACCACCGGCGCTGACCACACCCAGCCGCCGCCTTCCGTCGGAGCCGCCCTCTGGAAACCCTCCTTCTCCGCCGTGCGTGCGATGCCAGAGCCGCCCCTAATCGTCGATCCGCCCGCATCTCCGACTTCCCGCGCCGCCCGAATCTTTCGCCCGCCGGTGAACGATCATCCGCCGCCTCCTTCTCTCCTCTCCGACCGTTGTTCCCAGCGCCTATCCGCCGCCTTCGCAAGCCGGACCGTCGAGCGCCGCCCTGGGCGTCCCCCTTCGAAGCCGTCTGCTGCCGCCAGCGTGTTCGCGTCGACCGCGCCACCATAGGCAGCTGAGCCTGGAGCAACCGGCCCCCTTCAGCGCTTCGCCGCCGGCGACCACGTCGGCGACCGCCGCTGTAAGCTCCCCACACTTCCCCCTTTCTCGACCCTTCCCTCTCACCAATTCTTTTTTTTCTCTTTCTGTAAAAGCACAGCAGTAGCTGTACTTAGTAGTTTATTATTACATTTATTATTATATTATTATTATATTTTATTATTATATTATATTATTATTATTATTATTATATTATTATCATTATAATATATGTATTATAGATATTATTATTATCATCATTATTATTATATATTAAAAGAATGAGATGTATAGTTCTGTTAGGATTTTTATTATTATTATTATTATTATTATAATTAGATTATTAATACTATTGATTATTATTATTATTGTTATAATATCATTAGTATTATTTTAATATTTTTGTTATGATTATGATTTTATTATTATTAGTGTATTATTCGGTTTATTAAATGAATTCGATAATTAATATTTTCCAAAATACATTTTGACAAAATTAGGGTTTAACCCCAAACTGTTTTATTTATTTATTTTTCAAAGTACTTATTTAAAATACTTTGAAAACTTAGAGTTTTGCCTAAAAAGATTTATTATTTTAAGTATTTTCTGGACTAATGAAAATGTATTTTTACAATTTACATATATAAAATATTTTCAAAGTATTTACGTAGAATTATTTTTCAAGTATATTTTCTAAAAATGGGACACGTGTCTCTTCGCTCAAACTCTCTTCGAATTATTCCCTTTACTCCTAGCTAATCGTGCTTCGCTATTTCCTTGCAACTTCGGACCATGACACATCGAACATGGCTATCGGACAATCAAGACTTGTCGAAATATTGCACCACAGCAGGCGTAACACCAGGCAAGATACCTTGCCATTATACTGTTTATTTTCAGTTTGTATTTTATTACATATCACTGTTTATTTATTTCTAGTTCTTGATTACTGCCTGCTCAGTGATACTAGCTGTACCTTGTTATTTATCCTTTGATTGCATATGGACCTAGAGTTAAGGGACTACCACTAGTTTAGTGCATTGCATAAACTTTGACACTGTTGTGCCACGAGATATGTGAGTTATGAGTAGCATATAGTCTACGGACTTGCGTGTTGGCTGATCACTGATGCGTGCAGGACGTGCGTTAGGTCTAACTGTCAATAGTTGTATGTTAGAAGACTTGACGGTTAGTAGTGTTACATGGTCGTGGATGCGACATGATAGGTACATTGGGTGGGGAGAACATTTCCTTATCGTATGGGCTTCGATTGCACTTTCCTTGTAACCCGAAAGCTCCGCTGGAGATACGGGTATGAGCCTCTCAGGTTAGCCCTCTCGTTTTTGAACATCATGCCCTTAGGTCACTGGTGCCCAAGTGGGGACTATACCAGATCCCATTTACAGCCAGGGCCCATGCGACGAAAGGTTTGTTCTCCACTACATGTTCACTTTAGTATGGTTAGATTACCTTATAGTGTCTTGTCACTTTCTTTGATTGTGGCATATTTTATATTCAGTATTTATATGGCATGTTTATTGTATCTTGTTACGTCCCTCTGAGGACCTGGTTATCTTGCCAGGTGTGTGTGTTCTTGTCTTTCGCAGGTGTTCTAGCTGTGGCCATGGTTGTCACTATTTCTTCGAGGATGATTGCGCTTGATCGTCTTCGCTTCGCCTGCCAAACTTATTTTATTTTCCATGTATTTTTCCTTACTTATTGGTAGTGGATTTGTCTCCGCCCAACGATTGTATACATAACAAATTCAAAGTTGCTTTTATATCATTATTTATCTTTGTGGATGAAATTTAGTGCCTTGGTTACTGCATTTTACAGCTTATGTATACATACGATGGTCCATACTTCGTATGTATACAGCTGGCATGATTACGTTTTAGTCCTACGTATTTTGGGACTAGGGCGTTACATCTTGATCGCATCATCATAGGTAAGCGGATCTGCTTTCACATGATAGGTAACAAAGTCATTTCTGAAGTCCTTCGGCCCCCTCATACGCTTCGCTGACGTCTCAGCGAGTTCTGGTTCAACCGTTGTTTCAACAACAACATCTTCTTGGACCACATCCTCATTGAAGACTTCAGTATCTTGCGCACCATCATTGTTCTCTGAAACATCCGTTAGAACAATATTCTTGTGCCTTGCAAATTTGTCTTCAAAATATTATGCGTCGCGAGATTTAATGATATAATTTGACTCAATATCAAAAAATCTCTGAACATCACTCTTCTCGGCATACCCCAAGAAGATCGTCTTTGTAGTCCTTGTCCCAAGCTTCTGAATCTTCAGATCTGGAAGCTTGACATATGCCAGACATCCCCAGTAGCACTTTGGAAGACCCGCAGTCAACAGCATTGAGTTAATCATTTCTGTTAACGTTCTGTTCTTCCTCTCTACTACTCCATTTAATTGAGGAGAGTATGGAGCCGTAGTCTCATTGACAATTCTATGTTCTTTGTAGAACGATACGAATTTATGAGACCTGTACTCTCCACCTCGATCACTTCTTATTCTTTTGAGTTGTTGTCCAGTCTGTCGCTCAGCTTCGGCTCTGAAATCCTTAAACTTCTCGAATGCTTCATCTTTAGCCTTCTGCAAGTAGACGAATGCATACTTTGAAAAGTCATCGATAAGATTATGAAATACTTCATCCCCCTTTGTAGAGAATTATTTGAAGTCACAGATATCAGAGTGTACCAACTCTAGAAGATATGTACTTTGATTAACCCGGGGAAAGGGTTTCCTTGTGATCTTCGTTTGAGCACAAACTTCACATTTTTCTACCTTACCCCCACATTTGGAGATAAGTCCTAGACTAGACATTCTATTTATTCGTTTACAATGAACATGTCCTAGCCTATTATGCCACAACTCAAAAGTATAAACAGAAGGAGTGATTGAATTAATTACATTGGACTGATTTATAAGCTAAATTTTGAACGTTCCTTCGATACAAAAAGCTTTCCCAAAATATGTTCCCTTTATGGACATCACCATCTGGCCAACATTGATGTCCATCCTGAGGCCTGCATTACAAAGTAGGCCTCCCGAGAACAGGTTCTTTGTGATAGCAGGTACATGCTTCACACCTTGAAGCATCATAGACTTCCCGAATTCAGCTTCAAAACCACCGTCCCAATCCCGAGCACTTCAACTTTTGCCTGGTTTGCCACCATAACCACTTCAGAAGTTGGTGTATTGGTGATAAACCACTCCTTACTGTACCAGACATGGCAGGTGGCTCCAGTGTCTATCCACCAGTCAGAGTCAGCCCCTACCACATCGACATGCGCAATCATAGCAACAACGTCAGTGATCATAGATACCTTGCTAGGCTCTCCTTGCTCTGATTGCTTGGTCTTTGCTTTGCATTCATTCTTGAAGTGGCCCTTCTTGCCATACTTGACACAAGGCATCTGAGCCTTTGACTTCTTTTGCTTGAAGGAAGTACCCTTCACATTTAGATTGTTAGGGTCCTTCTTCTTGCTGTGGGAAGCCACATGCTTTCCCCTTGGTTCCCTGGTATGAACCAGATTGGCGTTAGCCAATTACTTGGACAGTGCGTCCACCTTCAGTTGAGCCCTTATCTGGTCCTCAACGCAGATTTCTTGTAGGAGATCGTCGAGACTGACCTCCACCTTCTTCCTATGCATGTTTGCATAGAACTTGCTCCACCAGCAGGGAGCTTCGAAATGATCCCTCCAACAACAAACTTGTTGGGGAGAGGCATCGTCTCATCTTCCAACTTCTGTCGTAGTTTCAGGAACTCCTTCACCTGCGGCAGCATTAGCTTCTCGTTCTCAAAGAACCACTTGTGATATTTTTCAACAAAAAATATCTTACTGCGGTTCTTATCATCCTCATACAGTTTCTCCAGAGACTCCCAAATCTCTCTGGCAACAGTCTTCTTTGAATAAGACTCGGCAAGGAAATCTTCCATAGCATTTAGGATCATAAGCCTACAAATGCTATTGTCCCTTCTCCACTTGGCCTGGTTTCTTAGTAGTCACAGAGATTGCGGCTGCAGATCCAGTTTCTGGAACAGTAGGTTCCTCCTCAAACAGCACGTGATCAACATAAGAGAACTAAATATTGAGGAAAACCTTTCTTTTCCAGATTTGATAGTGCTCACCATCAAATTGTTCTAACTTAGAGAAGTTAGGATTGACTAGCGAAGCACGAAAGTTTTCCATCTTAGCAATTAAGCTTTGAGATTGTTATTGTCGGGGCACAATTTTTGATGGGAAATTGAGAAAATGAAATAATTGTAAAAACAATGTTTCAACGCAACACTTCAAAGAAGATGTGCAATAGAGATCCTTGGAGGATTCTGAGTTACAAAAATCTAAAAAGATTTTGTAACAGTAGCAAATGACAGTAGTACTTCTAAAAAGAAGATACTAAGCGAATTGCTATAGGCAGCAGCAACTTAGATGACAGGCGATAAATGGAAGATTGCTGGGGTGAATCATCATCGTTGCTGAAAGCTTAATTCGCCCACTACAAGAAAATTTGCTTATAGTTACGACGAAGATCAGTCACTAATATATATTAATAGTGACTGAATTTCGTCAGAAATGATATTAGTGAGGGACTAAACACATGAGTAACGGAGTTAATGTCAGTCGCTACTACGAGCGACACTAATACTACTAGTGACGGATGAATTCCTAAATCCGTCACTATAATTGAACATGCCACGTAGATAAGTATGTATCTTTCAATATAAAAAAGTATTTAATGTTTATTACTAACTAATTAGTCAGTCATTATTGTTGGGTCATTAATAATTATTACTAACTAATAAGTCAGTCACTATTGTTTGGTCATTAATAAAATTATTACTAACTAATATGTCAGTCACTAATGTTTGGTCATTAATAATTATTACTAATAATAAATCATTCATTATTGTTTGGTCATAAATAAAATTATCACTAATTAATAGGTCAGTCACTAATGTTAGGCCATTAATAAAATTACAAATTTTTTGAACCACATTCCTAATTGTTTTGATGTCATTAATAATATAGTAAATCAGTCATTATTACTTGATCAATAAGTAGAAGCTAATTTATTTCCACCATATTCTGATGAAATCACAATTTCTTCATCCAAGATTGAATAAGTGGACTCTTACTAAAAAAATTGAAGCCAAAATAATATATTCATCAGATTAGACAAATAACTCAAAAATAAAATATACTCCAAAATAAAGTTAAGTCTGCTATTAACAAAAAAATACATGTACATCAACACAAATTGATGTTCTAAATTTAATAATGAAACATGATAAAGCATTCGATTTCACGTCACACCAAGTCCCTGACCACGTACTCGATTTTGCATCTCTGGTCCCATTGCTTGGACATACGCTCTTTGTCGCAATTCCAACGTCTCATGTCACTAAAAAGATATAGTCACATTCCTACGCAAATAAAATTAGAAAATTGTAGAAACAAACAATTAAATAATATAAAAATGTCGTAAATAGGGAAAGAAAATTATGGTTAGGGTTTTAAAATTTTTTGAACCGGTGGAATTTCTCCATGGAGCCGATGGGACTTCCTCCTTGGATGAAAAGCGGCAAAAAAGGGTTGAACTTCACTGACCTAGAGTGGTCGAAGAGAATTGAACTCCGCTAACCTCGCTAGATGAACACCTTTAAAACAAAACAAAAAATTATTAGAGAAGGAGGAGATGAGTAAAAACGGAAGAGATGAGAGAATTACAATGAGAAGAAAATCCTCATGACCTAGAGAAGGATGAGAGGAGGAGGAGAGGACGAGAAAATTTTAGAGGAGTAAATATTTAGAGGAGGAGAGAATCATAAACCATTTATGACCAAATATTCTGTAAAGGAAAAAATGATGGCACATGTGAAAAAAATGGCGTCCAATTTTTCAATCCCGCTAATTCGGGCCCAAATATTTAAAACTATTAGATTATTTTTTCTTATTAAATTTATTATTTAATATTAAACTACTTTTTTATTAGTGACTGATTTAAAAGTCCCTAATATTTTTCATAAAACATATTTAAAATTTTCACGTCTATCTTCTCATTTAATAATTAAATAAAGTTTAGTTACTGCATAGTCCGTCACCATTAAATATTTATTCCGTCAGAAATAGTATTACTAACGTTTTCCTTAATCCGACACAATTAATCTTTTACTAGTGACTGAATATTCATTCCGTCACTGACTTCCGTCACTATAAGCAAAAAAATTTGTAGTGGCCCCACACGAACAGCTTCCAGGAACTAGCAAGTTCGACGGAGAACTTTGGAACACTTCGCTCTTCTAACTCATCGGAAGGTGCACGGACTCCTGCGCTAAGTGGTGCTGATGCACTGATTCTCTTCACTCTCAAACTCTGTGGAAACACGTAAGGAATGGTACTAAAAAACACTTCTGCCTTATGTGAATTCTGAACTTGTATACTGAAAGAGAGAGCAGAGAAGCTTATATAGCCTCGCTCTGTAACCGTCCAGTTAGCAACATATTCGGGATGCGGGAAGAAACCATTCCGAATATGCTGTAACTGCTCAATTGTGCACAGACACGATCTGATCCAAAGGGCGCACAGCGCCACTTGCGTAACGCGCGCACAGCTTCTCCAGCGCGCACTAGCGCACTTGACACACTGCGTCACTTGCGCACCCCGCACAACCTGTGCCGGTAGGCAGCGCCCACTAGCGCGCCACTCGGCCGCGCAACTAGGCGCGTCTCTAGGCCGCGCAACTGGGCATGCCTCTGGGCTGCGCAATCTGGTAGCACGATCGGCTGCGCAAGTGGCTCGCGCAACTTAAGTACACTATGCGTCTAGCGACGATGCTGACATGCTAAGTGCAAAGTGCGCCAACAAAATACCACATTACGCCTCATTAGCCTATGAGCCCTAGTCCGTGTCCGAGTACGGGGCTTAGCTCCATTGAAAATTAATTCCCAAGAGCAAAAAACATGAATGCTTCATTGTTGATTTGTCTTTTTTTTCTCATTAAAAAAATACCCCCACATGGCGCACCCATGTGCACCTCCACACCACTTGTGCATCTCTAAATAAGCATAGCTTATATATAGAGATACACTTCCTTTGGCCTAGCCGATGTGGGACTAAAGTTTCCAATGAAAAAGGCCAAAAACCCAACAATACATACTATTACATATAACCCGGAGTCGATATTTTGACTATTTTGAATCTATTTCAATTCAGTTTCTTATGTTATGATTACTAATTAGAAATGCAAGTTTACTCATGTTTGTGATAGAGTATTAAAGCGCTAACCAAGTGTTACCAATTATTTCAGCCAATTGGTAAGATATGCTGAGCATGCTTGCTAAGTAAGAAATAATTATATGTATATATATATATATATATATATATATATATATATATATATATATATATATATGAACTGCGTGTGAATTTCGGTGTTGAGTTGTTCCATCGAAGGGGTCGGCGTACCCAGGAAAATTCTACAGTGGGTTGCTCCGGGTCTTATATAAATTTTAAAATTTTTGGCTGCAAAATAAAAAAAAGTCTGTTAAAATTTTTAAGAATTTTTAGAGGTAGCCATTTTAGATATCCGAAAATTGGATAAAAATATTTAACCCTATTTTAGAAATTTTGAATCAGTTTCCTTAGACACACTTAATCTTTATTTAAATTATAGGGGTTAAATTTTTTTAGAACCTAAGTTACGTAGGACACGGATACATAGACACGCAAGAGAAACCTAATCATGTGTATCCTGTGTTTCTGCTGGAAATACAAATTATTGAATCTGATGATATTACGGACTTCCATCGGACGTCAATTTGAAAGGAGACCTAGGTATTGAAAAATTGATATCTTGTGACTACGTCTTGATTTATTTAAATAAAGAACAAGTATTGAAATCATGGTATCTAGTATTATGGGTTTATCCTTCTGTACAAAAATAAATAGCAAATTATATTCTCGCTATTCGTGGTAATTAGATACACAAATCGAGATTTAAGATTCATGCTAGTAACCAACAGAAACTTAATGTAAGATAATAGAATAGGATTGTTTGCAGCTTTAGGTTAGTGCATTGGACGGAAGAGAACAACTGGATCACACCAAAATTCTCTGCAATATAATAAACAACATTTACAAAAGCTGATCAGTAGTTTTCCGCCATCTGTAAGGCCTTACGATGTTTGGGGTGAGGCCTAGCTCACCAGCAAAATTCTAGTCCAGTCCAGATTCTTGGTATAAAATCAGAATTTAATAATTATATTACAAATTTTCCATTATAAATGTGGGGGGGGGGGTGTTGGATATTTGGCACCGTACCCATCCAGACACAACCTGATCCCTGTTCAGAAAATTGTTGCTGAAAAAATGGGATAAATTTGATCCAGATGCGTTCTCTAAATTGCATAAGCATTTAGGAAACTTGTTTGTGATTGTGATTGCGATTGATTGTTGATTTCTTATCTGGGGTATGCTGCTTACTAGTCAGCTGGTACGTAAGTTATCCCGGTGCCATGATTCTTTTCCTTGTCCTTGCTTGGTGTAGGGATGGATTACAATACTGATGCCAGGTTACAAAATTTAGTTGACGATGCGGATATTAGTAGATGTTGGATGTTATACGATAGCTTTTGTTTTGTTGATACTTTATGCTTGTAATCGTGCATTGTAGTGAGTAGGTAATCCTAATGTATTAATTTATGATTATGAATATGATTGTGATTATGATTGTGACTGTGGTTGTGATTGTAAGGATTATGAGTGTGAATTATTAGGACTTAACAATAAGACGAATATCGAAAAATTTACTAGAATAAAATTTAGTCAGAACCATATTTCAATTTTATACTATAACACGTTATAGGAACCTAGTATTCCCTTTCTTAACCCTTTAGAAATTGAGAATCCAATCATTTTCATATTCTCATTTCATTTAATTTATTTTCTCCGTCCTTAGCTGAGGGCTTGCATGTCATTTGACGAACTAGTATTGTCCACTATTTTTGTAGCAATATTCCAAAGGAACCTGCCATCAAATATTAAAGTACATCTATAGACAAGAACATGATGCTACTGTTGAAGACAATTATATTGGAACCAGATTTATTCTCATCATCTATTTAAGGTATAAATGTATTATATATAATTATATTTGGGTTAATTGTTGTACTGGGTAGAAAATTTTATTTTCCTATTTATAGCTTAGAATACCACTTTTAGAATGATACTGATTTTATTATGCAAGTTATGACATGTGATAACTTATCCAAGAACCTTATGGGCGACAATCGTGAATATGGGTACTGGAGTATTCATATGTCGCAAAGCCTGGGGATGATGTTACGTACTCGGCTCGTCGTATTCTGTGAGCGGGTCGTGACACATCTTTTAGTGGTGGTCCATGCAGGTCTCGAAAAATAAAAAGCCTAGGATAGGATGCAGGTGTTGATTTAGATTCATTTATGGTAAAGACAATATTGAATGTCTTTAAATTTGTCGGATAATCAAGAATGACGTTGGCAGATTCAGATCACGTGGAATAAAGAGATTCTGACTTGACCAGTTACATTTTTGCCTGAAAGTTCTTCGGAGATAGAAAATAAATTAATACAATAATAATTTTGAGTCCAGCTGGATTCTTTTATAACCAAGGATTGAGGTATGATACAGAGTGAGATTCTAATGTAGTTAGGCTCGTGATTATATGGTGGTAAAAGATTGATTGATTTCCTAAGAAGGGATTAGAAGATATAAGATAAAACACTTGAAGATTCGAATAAAAATATTGGTTGGATTTGGCCTAAGCATATTAATATTATTTGGAGGATATTAATGGATAAATATCTCGTTTGAGAAATTAAAGAACTATAGGATAAGAAAATTTTCAATATAGTTGAGAATCCTAAATTGAGACTGCTATTAATAATGTGAATGATATTCGAGAGAATCAAGGGTAGTCTAAAGGTAGGCATGACCTGAGATCAAGATCAAGTAACAAGTATTTTTATTAGAATGGCTTGGTAAATGATTGCGGAAAGTTCCTTAAGAATCTTAAGCTTGAGTACTCTTAGTAAATTTGGAGTTCAGATTTGTCTCAAACTATTAAGGAAATAAGGACCACATAGCCAATAGGCCAATAATGATTTAACATTTCTATTTAGACTGGGTGTAGCATCTTATATGGGATTGGCATAAATATAAATATAGTTTTAAAAAAAACTATTGGGTAGGCTAGTACTAGCAATATCATGCTTAAGGTATATGCATAATATAGATTGTATTGTATATAGCTTATTGAATATAGTAGAATTCCTAGATATTTTGATCTCCTCATTCTTAAATCCTGACTCGTCCCATTTTCTTGCCAGATTTTCACAAATCTATTTTTTTTTAAAACCCAACCTTCTTAAAATTTCTTAATCCCCTTATTTCATCCAAATATTATTAATTTACAATTTGGAATCATATCTTTGTTTCTCCATCTAATTTTATTTTCAACAATATCCTTAATTTCAGTTAGTGTTCTCTTTCTAAATACCCATATATGCATTTCTCATTGATTGATCATTAGATTTCATGTGAAACAATATTTTGATTTGGATAGTTGTGATTGAATTCCTTGTGAGTAAATATTTATTTATTTTGTGCCATATTTTAAGGGTCATTTTCTGGAATTGGCTCAAATAATCGAGAATTGTTCTTAGAAGATTAAGATAGTATTGGATAAAGATTTGAGATAGTGAAATGGATGGTCAGTAAAGGAAATTAATATGTATCTGAGTATGGAATTGTGGCTTGAACTGAATGTAATTGAGTTTTGAATTGAGTAAGAAGACTCAACGATGTGATGAGAATATAATACAATTGGAAGTTTGAATTGGAGGATGTGAGAATTGTATTGCTCAATGATCTGAGATAGACAAGAACTGATTTGATCTTGAGTATGGATTAGTTGATTTTGCATCAGTTCAAAAGATAGCATTTGGTTGAACTAATTCGAATTAGTAAATGGATGTTTCCTCGAGTATACAAATATTTGATTATATTGAGGTATATTGAAAATTAATAAACGTCGACTCAAGGATATTTTGTTTGGATGAACAATGAGTTTGTTGCGTAGTAAATCATCAAGTTTTGTTGTCTCGATTGATACTAACTTGTGGATTAATGGTGGATCGAATAACAATATGGAAGTTTCGGATGACATGATTGAAGTAATCATGAGCATAATGAATAGATATTAGTTGAAATCGGTTTGATGAATGTTGAAAATCTCGGTGAATGATTGTTGATTCAGAATGACAAAATTGATGGCTTAGGAGAAATCGTAAGTCTATATAACTTGGATGGAATGGATATGTAAGCAAAGTAATTGGTGACCATGAAGATTTTCCTAATTTATGGATTGATATTAAGTTGGTTCAATGATAAAAGTGACCTAGATGCATGGGTCGAGGATAAGTTGGATTGGAATTAAAAGTAGATTATGATTGGTAAATTTATGATTGAATATATAACCTATACATGGTGACTTAAAATTTACTACTTTGGATTGGTGATTGAGATATAAGAATTTTGATATCCCTATATTACTCACTATTTGTGGATTCAAATTCCGTAAAATAAGGAATTTGTTGATAAAATTTTTGTGATTGAATATACAATATTTGACAAGGCAGAAAAAAATTGCGGTAACTCAGTTGAACCATGTGATAAGAAATTAGTACAGTCATCCGGATTGGTAAGGCATAAGATTACCATATCATCGTCAAAAGATGAAAATAAGGAATATAATTTTGAATTCGAAGAACATATATGGTTATGGGTTGAAACACTATGGTATCTAACAATTTTATTTGATTATATGAAATTTCAAGAATCTTGAAGATATCAAGTATCTTCGAATTGTCCTTATTTTCGTGAAGCTTTTGATAAATATGTTTTAAAATATTTCATTTGATATTTAACATATTACTACTTTACCTCTGTAAGGTGGATAGAATACCTTATTTATTTCTTCTTCTTTTTTTA